>QPKB01000006.1:27049915-27086355 GCA_003546025.1 Camphora micrantha | reverse complement strand
CATCTGCTACTGCAAGCATAGCTCCGATTGGGTCAGTGCAATTCTGCCTGCATATGTACTCTACACGCAGCTGCTGGATCCTGAGTCCCGCATCAATGCCGCCCTGGCAAGGAAGAGGACTGACATTGAACAATCTGTAAGAAACCCTCAGTTCATTCAGCAAAAAGCTTTGCATAGAATACTTTCAGTAACCAGATTAGGAGGGTCAGTGAGAAACAGAGCGCTGAGGCTCCATCTTGGACTCTGAAGATAATTGGGAGGATTTTAGAAGATGAGTTAGATTCAGATCCCACTGAAACCATGCCAAGACCCTCCTAGTTGCACCCAAAATTCTCCTCCTTCTTCAAGAGGGTTGCAATTGCATTAGACCCGAATCTGTACCCTGATAACCCAGTGATTATGCGGGAGAGTTCGCGATCTTGGTGCTCATCATGAAGGTTTTGAGATTAAAAGAAAGGGAGATAAGAAATTCGACGTGAGTATAAGGCTGGAAATGAATCATGTCCCTGAGAAATTCAAGCTTTGACCCGCGTTGATGGATGTTCTTGGCACTGAGGTTGATACCTGCATGAGAATTGCCACTGCAATTTGGCATTATGTCAAGGTGAGGAAACTGCAGAGCCCCGAGTGACCCTTCATTTTTCATGTGTGAACCACGTTTACGGAAAGTGTTTGGAGAAGATAAGATGAAGTTTTTGTTGGTTTTGCAGAAGATATCACCCCATCTGTCTCTACCGCGGGCTATTCATTATGAGCATAGGATCAGGCTCCCAGGGAGCAATCCAGCTGGCAATGCTTGCTATGATTTCCTGGTTGATGTGCCTTTGCTATTACAGAGAGAAATGTCGGCATTCTTTGCCAGCACATTAGGCACGAAGAGACTGATGCTTGTTATGAGGCAATTTGTACTGTCATAAAAAAGAATCACGAGCATCGTCAAAAGCAGGCATTCTTTTCTTGGGTTCAGTCAGTCTCCTGTGGAGTTTATTAATGCATTGTTTGCTTCGCAAAATAGAGACCTCAAGCTTGCTGCCGGTGAAGGTCAAAATGGTGAAAGAGAGCGTCATTCAGACTTCTACAAGCAACCATGGTAAGCTTCCCAGAGAGAGCATCCCTTTAGTGAAAAATATACAAATTTGCAACTGATTTGGGTACATCCAGATGTATCCTTAATATTGTATTTCTGATTAGTTTAAATCTTTATTTTGTTTTTTCATTGTTTCATGACTTCATCTGTGAATTTATTCTCCTTGTTGCATTTCTAATGAAGTTTCCTTTTGGCTGAGTTTAAACAGGGTTGAAGATGCTGTCATTTGTTGTCTGAATCTCAAACCAGCTGCAGGGAATGATGCCCAGCAAGCACATAATAGGACTCAGTGAACTCCTTAGATGCGTAAATATATACCAATTTATTCCCGTTAGCTTGTCATTGTTAGCTTTCTTTTCGGGTTTCATGCAATTGCATCTGTTTTTTAAAGCATTTGATGCAGAAGAATGTAGGACAGTGTTTGAAATTGCTCTTTACTAACTGGCCTATTTGAGCCACATTTTTTTCCTAAAGCAATATCTTTTTTTCTTAAAATGTATCAAACTCAATATCTTGGGTTTCATTCTCTGCTCCAGGACATCAAAATGGCTCTTATTGTTTTATGTTTCTCGATTGTTAAGTTGCCATGTGCCTGAAATGATGAACTTCTGTTACTGTGAGGTTAATATTCTAGGAATTTACATTTATTAAATTATTATTGGGACAATATAAGGTTGTTTCCTTTTTTTTCTATTAAAAAAAATCACTTCATATAATCTGGTATTGCACATCACACTGCCTTACAGTCACACTGAAAAAAAACACTTCAGATGGGTTAGCACTCACCTGTTCAAATTCATGGGCTCTCCTAGTTGGTATTGCAGTTCCAACACTTGGGTTCTTCATACATAGGTTGTTTCCAGTAGATTGAGAACATGCACAAAACACCTTAGCCTACATTCCTGTTTTTTCCCTCTTGTATTAGATCCAGGTGTAGATTGCTTCTTGCATACTTGTCCCATTATTGTTACTCTATGCATCCATTTCAGAATTCTCATGCCTGCAACATATATGGTTTCATCTAAAAAACAAGGCTCAACACTCAACATTCAACTCCATGTCACAAAGTGCAGGTATAACTGCTGTCATATAAAGGGTTCATCTAAATGGATTTACAATTGAAGATCACAGAATATTTCACTGTTTTATCTCCCTCTAGCCAACCTTGCGTTAATCCTACTTAAAAATGTTTGCATCAAGCCCTCAATTCTGTTCTATAGTGCTCCCAAGTACTAGAGCCTGCACCCAGTGTAGTTGCCAAATTCATTTCGGTCCAGCCAGTGGTCTGAACTCACCCACTAAAAACTATTTGGTCTACACTTCAGATCATTTTAGCTGAAATTTGTCCAATATTCCAGATTTCGGCCTTTTTTCCCCTCTCTTCTCCCTCTAGATTCATTGCTGCTCATCCCCTTAGTCTAGAGAAGAGAAAGAAGAAAAATCTTGAAGAAGAAGAAGAAGAAGAAGAAGAAGAAGGAAGAGTACCTGTTACCTACCTGAGAAGGGACAAGGACAATTCCTATTCTAAATATATATATTTCATGTTTCCAAAATGGAACTCCGAATTGTTACACTGAAATTCCGAATCAGTTGAAATATTTTAGTTCGGAGCCAAAACGAAACGGGGTCCAAAATGTAATGGACAACAATGGCGCCAAGTGGTTTCTGCATAGCAGATATGAAGTACAAATTTAGTTGTTTTAAGAGTAGAAGAAAAATTATCTTGTATTGCTATTTGCTAATTTTAACCATTTTTTTTCAAAAGCCTCTAACGCTCTAGGAAATCTTTTACTTGCTTTCTTGTCCAATTAATAATCACCACATCATTTTGCAAACAACATACAAGGTCTGAGAAACTTCATTCTAGATTTTGTTGGTTGTTCATAGCCAGTTCCAATAACTAAGGGTTCAAAGTGGAGCCAATCATTTCAAAGCATGCAGTTCTTACACTTGTTATGGCCCATTCAATACATGCCTTGTTTAATCTCACTATGATAGTGTGGGATTTTTTTTCCTCTTCTTCTTCAATGACTTCCAGACTTATGAGTGCCTCGGCAATCTGGTGTAGGTCTTCATTTTCATTTTCCTCGCCTCAGTCCTACTAGACTGTGGAGCCTTACACTTATATTCAATCACTCGCACTCTCCAAGAGGAGCATTTGTGTCCTTAAGCAGCTAACCTACAGCCTGGAATGGTGTAGACCTTCATTTAGTCAATAAACAATATATGTAAAATTTTCTCAACTTTCCAATGAATTGTCACAGTAGGATAATTTGATTTATTGCGGGAAAATTTCCTAGCTCCACCACTGGATCCACCTACATAAACCAAATTCGTTATTGAAAAGAAAATCTTGTCTTAAATGTTGTTCACTTGTTCTAATCTCTCTTCCAAAGTTTCATTATGCGCCACTCTTAAGTTCGGTGTATCAGTAGTCTGAAAATTCCAAATATTTTTGCAAGCTCTTCCAGTACTCAAGTATTGTTGGATAATGTGGTTCTTGAATGGCCCCTAATGGAGATGGCTTATAGCTCCAAGCTGTCAGACCTGAACCTCTTTTTCATCTCCCACCATCTCTCTCTCTCTCTCTCTCTCTCTCTCTCTCTCTCTCTCTCTATAATGCGGCTGATGGCAGATTGTGTCTGCTGTCTAATGCATTAGATGAGTCTTTTAGGCCTCGACTGTTTCACATGCTTGAGTTTCTTGGTCTTATATTATTTCCTATGAATTTCTAGAAGATACGCTAATAATATTAACTCCTTAATTGGTTCCAAGTCTATTATGTCATTCCAAGCAGGACTGCATTATGATTTGCATAAGCTGGGGCAACCTGGAAACTTATGCATGATAAGGTTTGTATCATTTCTACTGTTGTATACAGTATACTTGCATTGGTGATTTTCATGAGGTTGTAGAAGATCTGTAAAAAAGTCCAGTCAGCAGTTTTCTGTTTGACCATCCAAGTGAAGTCAACAAAGACTTATTAAGCCAATGAATGCTTTGATGAGAAGCAGTCAAAAGAAAGAGTCTGGTGCTTGGCATTTTTTTAAGTAGGTTGCAAGGAGTTTCCTAGAAAAAAATTCTTCTCAAACTTTTTTCTTTTAGATTATTAAAAAGGTAGTGGTGGAAGGAAATCCATTGTTATATGTAGTGGTAGGGGAAGCAGAGTATGCACTTGGTTTTGAATAAGAGATAAGAGACCAGAAGACTATCAACTGGTCTCAACTCCCAAATCCATCTATTGACAGGAACTGGAACTGTTTTCAATGAAAAATTCTATAGGTATCTAAGAGAGAGAAGCTATTCATCCGTGGTAATTGCTTTGGATCTTAACACATCTCATATTCAGATGCCATGAAAGCGGTGGTAGTCAAGTGCTTTCTCTTTCCAGGACTTATCCTACTATATATTATTTTAACGGGGTTTCTTTTGGCAGGATCGCATGTATTTTGGTTTGCTTTTGTGAGTGTTCTTTGTATCCTTGCTGCCTTTGTGTTGTGGAAGAAGTTAAAGAGATGTTCGGGTCCAGAAGTTGAAGAATATTTTAAGCAAATGCTGGGAGTGCCCAAGAAATTCTCTTACAAAGAACTGCTCTTGGCAACTGAGGATTTCAAGGAAAAACTTGGAAGTGGTGGATTTGGGTCTGTGTTCAAAGGAATTTTAGAAGATGGAACAAGAATTGCCGTAAAACGATTGGATGGTATGGGCCAAGGGATCAAGGAGTTTTTTGCAGAGGTCAAAACAATAGGCAGCATCCACCATTTCAATCTTGTGAGGTTGGTAGGCTTTTGTGCTGAGAAATCTTGCAGGCTTCTAGTCTATGAGTATATGAGTAATGGATCCCTGGATCATTGGATATTTTGTGGGACGCAGAGACCTGCTTTTGATTGGCCCACTCGAAAGAAGATCATACTGGATATTGCCAAAGGGGTGGCTTATCTCCACGAAGAATGCCGGCAAAGAATCATTCATTTAGATATCAAGCCTCAAAATATTCTCTTAGATGACAGATTCAGTGCGAAACTCTCTGATTTTGGTTTGTCCAAATTGATGGATAGAGATCAGAGCCAAGTGCTGACCAACATGAGAGGTACTCCTGGCTATCTTGCTCCTGAATGGCGGAAGTCGGCAATTACCGTAAAAGCAGATATCTACAGTTTTGGAATTGTTGTTCTTGAAATTGTTTGTGGAAGGAAGAACTTGGATCGCTCTCAGCCTGAATCCAAAAAGCATCTTCTTAGTCTGCTGCAGAAGAAAGCGGACATGACTCAACTGATCGAAATGGTTGAGTGGTTGAGCCACGAAGATATCCAATGCCATCGAGAAGACATGGAGAAGATGATAAGGATGGCAGTGTGGTGTTTGCAGGATGAGCCAGATAGGAGGCCCACCATGTCTGTGGTGGTCAAGGTTTTGGAAGGGCTAATTGAGGTGGAGACCAGTATCAGCTACAGATTTTGTCATGCCATGGTCTCTGCCACTGAGGCAGGATTCCATCCCGTGTCGACACCACCCCAGGACTCTGTTCTTTCAACACCTAGATGAAGGCTTCTCCATCATTGTCATCGTTATTGTCATTGGTCATCATCAATTCATCATCTTCATCTTCATTGTTGAGCCTTACACAACTATCTCGGGTTAGCTTTGGGAGTTCATACCTTTTTGGGCCCAAGGCTGGGGTGTGAGGAAGTACGAAACATGAGGGAGTTAAAGCTTCAAGATTTAGAGAAAACGAATATGTATACGTATATGTATACGTATACGTATATGTATATGTATGATATATGCTCTGAAGTAAAGCAGGTTCATCAAGTTGGTTTATGAAGTCTTCTATGCTGTATGTTTCTTTTTCAGTTTTCTTCTTCACTTTGTTTTGTGTGTGTAAAGCAGGTTCATCAAGTTGGTTTATGAAGTCTTCTAGGTTGTATGTTTCTTTTCAGCTTCCTCTTTCAATTTGTTTTGTGTGTGTTCCAAAAGCTGTGGATTGAAAAAAGGAGAACAAAAAAGGATGAAGAAGAAGATCCATTAAGCTGTCTCTTTCTTTTCAGTTTCCTGTTGCAATTGCTTTGTTTGTGTTCCTAGAGAGTTTTAAACAACCCATTTCATTTTATATTTATTTCTGATGTATTCATTGATGTATGGCACATGTATTACTGATGTATGCACTGATGCATGAGAATTTTCAACCACCCATTTCATTGAATATGTATTACTGATGTATGCAATGGGTGATGTATGCCAATTTCCAACCACCCATGACTTACATAGCAGAGTGATGAGTGGCTTAGATCTCACTCATGCTTGGCAAATGGAATACAGTTTCTATGTTTTCTGTATTTTCTTGTTTCTTAACTTCCTGTAACTGTATCCAGCCTAATCTGCACCGTTCATGATCTTTCAACTGATATGAAATTATGTTTTGATTCTGACATTTTTCATTTAGGGTGATGTTATCAGGAAAGCACTGTTTCTTTCATAAAATCATGATATCATTGCGATAAGCAAAATTGGGTCGAGTAACTAGGGCAAGTTTAACTGGGCCATGGACTGATTCGGGCTTTAAGTAGGTTCCCTTTAGGTTGAGTCAACTGGGCTAAGTTAGGATGAGATGAACATAGTTGTGAACTATGGGACTGGCATCCCTCACTCTGTTAAAGCCGCAGCTCATCATCTGATTGCTTTCTGCATATGCCAACTTGGGTATGGATTGGGAGTGTCATTTTGCGGACCTACTTTAATGGCCCATGATAAAAAAAAAGAAGAAGAAAGAAGCAACAAAATCAAGTAAAGAGTGATGGTGGGTTTCTTTCTGACTCATTCTGAGTCTCCATAAGTTTCATCTTGCACTATTATGCTTGAATTATGGGATGATATATGGGATAGGGCAGTCTGAAAACCTATGAGCATGGTAAGGTTTGTGTTATTTCTCACATTGAGTTTGGTGATTCTTACAAGGTTCCAGAGATCTGCAGAAAAGTCCAGTCAAAAGCTGTTTGTTAACTAGAAGAGCTGGTGGCACAGTAGAATGTGGAGTCATCTTTTGAGGCTTTAAACTAGAGAAATCTTAGGTTAAAGGAGCGGTACTCCACAGTGGCCTTACCTATTAGAATTTGAACCATTCAAAATATCTTTCCTCAAAGAAAATGGGGCATCGTCAACTTAATGTCAATCCTAGTTTTTTGAACTGTTGGATGACTGTTTGACAAAAAAAATGTGATTAACATAATCTTATGTATATCCGTTATCATGTTTTTCATCAACCAGCCAATCCAATGTAGGAAAAAGCTTAGATACTACCTTAAATTTAAGGGTACTGCATATAACAGGATGAAGTTTATTATGAATGGTTCCAATTACAACAGATGGTCCTCAATGTGGGACTCAGGATTTCTCTAGGCTAATAAAGCCTAGGAGGATCCGTGGAAGGTGCCCACTGTCACAGCCTTGAGGTTGTAGGTTGAAGGACTCATACTACCAATAAAAGAAATCCTTTGTTGACCATGCAAGTTAACAAAGACTTGTGAGGCTGGCACATGGCAATTGGCACTTTCTCATTGTGTGGAAGTAGTAACTGATATGAGTGGAAGTAGTAAGTTTGCAAAATGGCTGTTAATGGGACGGGTCGGGCTGGGCTCAGGCATATCAAGCCCGGCCCAGCTTTAGAAACACAAACCCAGGCCCGAACCAAGTCCGAAACGGGCCATAAAAGTCAGGCACGGGCCCGTCCATTTAATCAAACGGGCCGGGCTTTTGATCAATTTCATGGGCTTTTAAGCAAATCTTTGTCCTAATTAAATTAAATTACATGCACTCCTTATACAAGCTGAGCCGGGCTTTGGGCTTTCTTTCACTTAATCCAAGCATAGGAGATCTGGGGCTTAGGTCCTCTAACAGAGAGAATATGTAACGAGGGACTCCTTGCACTATGAACTTTGTATCCTCTTGGGCCTCTGTGCTCATTTGTTCTAGGGTTTGAATTTTGACCAACTGAAGAAAGATGGGGCAAGTGAGGTCGACTCCATACAGACCAGGGTCTTCAAAGGACCATTACAGAAGTCCCTCTTGGACCATCCGAGCACACAGGAGTTAGGTAACTGTAAAAATAAACTCATATCTAATGGTTTTAGTGCTTATTTACATATTAGAACAATTGGTACGCCTCTAATTATATTTTTTAATTTTAGAGCTTATTTATAAATTAGAACTTTTACCTCTAAAAAAATAAGAAGGGGGCTAACTTTTAGAGCATTTTAGCTAAAGGAAATGGAGATGAACAATGCAAGTTTTTTTAAGTGTTTTTGATGAAAATAACCTCATAAAGTTTTTAGTATAATGCAAATGGAGGGCTCTACACTATTAAAAGGTTTAACTCTAAAAACCAAGATTCCTTGGTGCGGCCCAATTTCATAAGAGCTTGTTTATTTTTGTAACTTTACGAAACACATAATAGGGGACGTTTCTTTCGGTAAATAATAACCGCCATCTGGCAACTACATAAATAAGCTCTTATTTTATGATTTAGAGCTTATTTTACATATTAGAGCACCTTGGCATACCTCGAACTAAAAGTGTAAACTGCACGGCCCGCTACTTTACTGGCCCAGGTTATGCTTGAGCCGTTTCGTTCCAGCCCATAAATTTTCACAGGCCGTGCCATGTCGTGCCCACCTCGGCAGGGCTCAGCCTAACATGGCCTGCTGACACGAGCCAGGCCGTGCCGTGCTGGGCTGTGATGGGCCACGTGCCTACCTAGGCTGTGCTACTGTCCGGGCCAGCCCACTTGCTATGATTTTTTTTTAATGAAGTAAAATAAATGAAAAAAAAAAAAAAAAAAACTCACAAATTTGATTATTTTATTAAAATAAAGTTTACAACTTTAATGACATGACAGCTTGAAAGTTGAAACAAATATTTAAACTTTGATGATAATTCCCAACTTGAAATGAAATTACAAATAAAAAATAAAACTTAAAGTTACAACTTACAATTATAAATTACAAGTATCATAATTATTAGCCCAGCATGTTGATCAGCACGACACGGCCCAACCCGCCCTAGGCACGAGCCGAGTGGGCCTGGACTCCCTGGCCCATTTTACACCTCTACCTAAAACTATATTTTCTTATTTTAGAGGTTATTTATAAATAGAGCCTTTGCCACTAAAAAAATAAAGATAAGGAGGTGGTTTTTTTTTTTTTTCCTTTTTCATAGGTTATTTAATTAAAGTAGATAGAGCCGGACAACGCGAAATTTAGATATTTTGAATGAAAATAGCCTCATAAAATTTCAAAAGGGACGCAAAATGACGGGTTCTACTGCATTATAATTTTTAAACGGCGGGCCTCAATTACCACAATATAAACATCCTTCATAGCACCAAAAAAAAAAAAAAAGGATGGGATGATAAAATAATACATCTATTTTTCCCATAATTTAATGATACATTTTAATATCTTCCCATAATTTTATTTTGCTAAAAAGGAAGTTAATTATTAAGACAAACCAAACAAAACAGAAGCCAGTAACAACACAAACAGTGCAAGATGAAACTGATACTCAGAATGGATCAGGAAGAACTAGTGGCATATACATGGTGGGACTTATTTATTTTCTCTCCTCCTTCCTTTAATACTTAATTTGTTTTCTCTCCTCCTTCCTTTACCTTGATCTTGGCCCATACATAGTGGGACCCACTATATGACAGCCGCAATTCATACTTTAATTGGCATGCAGAATGTAGTCAGTTGATTGGCTGCTTGAAGAGGCCATTCCCATCTTTCAACAACTAGGTTTAACTCACTGTGGGGTTTTTCATCTGATTCTATATTACACCCTTTGGAATTAATGGAATGATTTAACTCATGTGAGTAAGGCCACCTAACTCTTTCTCTTGGAGATGTTTATTAAAAAATACGGATCATTTTCATGTTGTGGACTATATGGAAAGTTAAGAATGACTTCATTCATAGAGTCCAATCATTGGATTCCTATAAAATTATTGGATTAGTCCATAAGATGCTTGAGGATCCCACATGCTACGTACTACAGGAATATTCCCTAAAAAAAAGATGGGGAATTCTCCATAGGTCCTACAGGGATCTCTAGCAAAAGAAGACATTATAATCTTCTCGGATGCTGCCTTTAAGGCTAAGGAAGGATACGGTTCCTCTAGTTTCATCATAATGTTAAATTGTGTTATTGTGGACGTAGGTGCTATCTAAGGGCCCAAAATCGTCTCTTCAAAGGAGGCCGAAGCGAGGTCAGTCTGCAGTGAAAAAGGCTCGTAAGAATGGTTTTGGCAGGCTTAGTGTTTTGTTGGATGCTCAAGAAGCGGTCCATGCATTGAAGGGAGGCTTTAATTGGTCCATTAACTCAATTATCCCAGATATTAAAGCTTCTACTTCCTTGTTTCTTTCTATAGACTTTGAATTTATCCCTAGGGCTAGGGCACTAAATGAGCAAGCTCATAGGCTTGTTAAGTTTTGCTTCTCGATTAGACAGGATGTAGATTGGAAATGGGCCTCAAATATCCTTTTAACTGAGGGCTAAGTTTTTTTTTTCTCTTGTTGTTCGCATGTTATCTCTAATAAAATACTCTTTTTACCTAAGAAAAGAAAAGAAAAGAAAAAAAAAACTACTAGGTTCGACTTTTTAAACTATAAGAATTTGATCTTGTTATCCTTTCCTGATTCAAGGAAAGCTTATGAAAGATCTAATGGAAAGAACTAAACCTTAATACTATTACTAAAAAAGACGTGGTTTTATTTTTTTTCGATGCTACATTTAGAGTATCAGATGATAAAGCTTTTTTTTGGGTAAATCTTATGGTTTAACGGATCTATCATATTTGCAGGAGTTAGAGGAGATGAGTATATCTCATTAAAAGAGGCCGAAACGAGGGCGATCCTCGTTGCTTTGACTGAGCCAAAGTTTTGAGCATAGAAAAATGCCGAGTTTTGTGTGATACGAGGGAGGCAATCCAAGCAATTATTGGTCGCGAAGATTGGGCCCTAACGACTTTGATATAAGTTCTTCTTGTCACATCCCTGGAAGGCTAAATGAGACGTCTGGCACACTGGCCGGCCAAATTTTCTCAATCTTTTAATTGCGATGTTGAGTGGTCGAAGGTTGCATTTATTTTAAAAAGATGGGATTTTAAATAGGTGGCCCTAATCTGGGGTACCACTCCTTCAACTCAGGATCCGGACTTTGGAAATTGTCATACAGCACCTACTCCATGGCATGGGTGGTTGAACATTAGGTCATACATAAATTGCTCCTTTCTCTCTCTCTCTCTCTCTCTCTCTCTCTCTGGGGAGCAATTGGAACAGGAAACTGACCAGAAGGAGACAGTTTACTGAATTTCTTTTATTTTTTATTTTACAATGCACACCTTTGTAATTGTTTTTTTTTTACTGGTAACAGTAATTTATATTAAAAGAGAATAGGATACAAACAAAGAGTACATGAAGGAAAGAAAAAAAAAGGGGAAAAGAAACACAGCAACCAACAAATTAAACCAACTAAGAGCACACCTTTGTAATTGTAACACATGCAATATAGAAACTGGAAAGAAAATAAAAACATACATCTGACTTCAGAAACCAACTTGATGAATCTGGAGAGAGAGAGAGAAAACATAATATAACGTCAAAAACACAAACAAACCAAACCAGGAAGAAAAAACACAGCAACCAACAAATTAAACCAACTAGCCAGGGGTCCAGCTTAGTAAACAAAATGCCATTCCTTCAGAACCGGGACCTTCTTACTTCTGGGTTGCCTGAAAGCTGCCGAGCTTGGAAGTTATGAATGCTTGCATGAGATGAGGGTACGTTCTCATGGAGCATTCTCATTCTGAGAAACAATGCATTTGAAGGAAATCAGTAATGCATGCAATTAAAATCTAGTTTTCAAAATCTTGAAGCTTTTTTTTATCTCTCCCATGTAGCCTTCATCTAGGTGATGAGAGGAAAGAGTCCTGGGGTCGTACTGATACAATGTGGAATTCTGCCACAGTAGCAGTAGGGGCCATGGCAGGACAAACTCTGTAGCTGATGTTGTTTTCCACCTCAATTACCCCTTCCAGAACCTTAATCACCGTAGACATGATGGGCCTCTTATCTGGGTCATCCTGCAAACACCACACTGCCATCCTAATCATCTTCTCGAACTCTTCTCGATTGCTTTCTATATCTTCCTGGCTCAACCACTGAAGCATTTCGATCAGTACTTGACTCTTGTCCGATTTCTTCTGCAGCAGACTAAGAAGATGCCCGTTGGATTCGGGTTGAGTGTGATCCAAGTTCTTCCTTCCACAAACAATTTCAAGAACAACAATCCCGAAACTATATATATCTGCTTTTACAGTAATCCAAGAGCACCCCAATTCAGGGGCAAGATAGCCATAAGTACCTCTCATGCGGGTCAGCACTTGGCTCTGATCTATTTCCATCAACTTGGACAAGCCAAAATCAGAGATTTTAGCACTGAAGTTTTGGTCTAAGAGGATATTTTGAGGCTTGATATCTAAATGAATGATTCTCTGCCGGCATTGTTCATGGAGATAAGCCATCCCCCTAGCAATATCCAGTATAATCTTCTTTCGAGTCGGCCAATCAAGAGCAGGTCTCTTGCTCTTGCGAAATATCCAATGATCCAATGACCCATTGCTCATGTACTCATAGACTAGAAGCCTGTAAGATTTCTCAGCACAATAGCCTACCAACCTCACAAGATTGACATGGTTGATGTTGCCTATTGTATTGATCTCCGCTAAAAACTGCCGCACCCCTTGGTAGTCTACACCTTCCAGTCGTTTCACAGCAACAATTGTTCCATCTTTCAAACTTCCCTTGAACACAGACCCGAATCCACCACGTCCAAGTATTTCCTTAAAATCGTTAGTTGCCAAATGAACTTCTTTGTAAGAGAAGTTCTTGAGCATTGCTGGCATTTCAGGCATTTCCGTTAACTGCTCTTCCACATCTGCAACTGGTTTTCTCGTCAACAACACCCACAGCACAACTGCAGCAAGGATAAGAAAACCTATGGTCCCAATAATCCAGTATATACTACCTGATGAAACTGTGAACAATACAAAAAACACAGATAGAGTAATAAGCACTAGGAAAAATACTATGAAGAGCCACTTGGATAACCTTTCTTTCCCTGGCATCATAATATCAGAGATGTCTATCTATCATAATCCAAAGCAATTGCTGCTTATGAATAGCTTATCTTCTTATATGCCTACATTATTCTTCGTTCAACCCAGTGTCTAAACTTGAGTGGAAGATGTACCTCTCCTGGTCTCAATCACAGATTTAAGACCAACCTCATACTCAACTTCCACAACCACTTTGTCAGACCATGTAATTCCTTCCTTCAACCCCTTACCTTCTTCATAATCCGAATAACGAAAGTGCATGATTGAGGCAATGGCTTTTCTAGGAAACTTCTGGCAACCTGATCACTACTCCCACTAATTATTGCCATGCAGCAGGTCTTTCTTAACTGTTAGTGGTACGTACCCATCCAAGTAGTCTTCATTGTATCTCACACGTCTGTTGACTTAATTAGCTTTCATGGTCAACCCAACAACTGCTGACTGAAATCTTTTTGCAGATCCTGCAACTTGAAAAGAAAAAAAAAGCAATACAAGTGATATGATTCTCTCACATTTCTCATCGACGGGAAAGCACTGCTTCAGGCATTAAATCGCGATATCATTGCGATATTTCAATAAAAATATGCTGATATTTTTATGCTATTGCTTGGGTCCAAATTGAATCGGGTCAACTAGGGTGCAAGTTTGACTGGCTAATGGATAGATTGCGAATGGAGGTCAACTAGGTGCCCTTCAGGTCAAGTCAACTGGGTTGAGTTATGATGAGTGGAGCCTAGTTGTTGAAGCAGCTGCTCATCATGTTAGACTGATTCTGCATGCATGCCAATTGGGGCTGGTCATTCGGAAAATACTCACCTGCACACATGTATGCATTGATGGGTACCACCTCTGGGTAGTGAAGATGCGGAGCGTGCAGTGCTTAGGTGATTGTTTTTCCTCTCATTTCGTGGATCGTCATTTTGTGGATCCCATATTAATGGCCTACGATTGAAAAAGAGAGAGAGAGAGAGAGAGAGAGAGAGAGAGAAAACCAAGTTGAAAACGATGGTGAGTTTCTTTCTTATTCATTCCCTGTCTTCATTAGTTTCCAATTGCACGATTATGCTTAAATTATGGGGAGATGTATTCTATGGTCCCGGCCCTTTGGCCAATCAAAATCCTTGTACTTGACAAAATTATGAACTTGGATCTGAAAAGTCAAAAGAAGATCATGGTCGTAAGACTAATGACTTGTATCATGATGTTTAATTATGAAAGAAGAAATGGACAGAATTTTTTGTCGGTAAACAAAAGAGACAGCTTAATTTGTGTCTAGATGCTGCTTCAAAGAAATCTGATGAAGAGCGACTTTCAGCTTTCTTATAGTGTAATGGTTATATTACCGGTGCTTTAGACCGAAAATTTTCTCTTAAAAAGAAGCTGAAGCGAGCGCAATCCTTTTGCAATCCGCCACATTCATGTTTGCAAGTTGTGCAAGCAATTCATTCCTTTTAGACATCACTAAACAGTCAAACTATATATTTTGATAATATTAGAACCGAATGAAGAACCAAATGTAAATACCTAAAAATGACACTTACATATATAACCTCTCCTATTATGGAAATTAAATCAAGGAAAGATGAAAAATGAATACCCAACCATCACCTTAGTAATTCAATACCTAAGAATTCGTTTTATATTCTTCACTGCTCACCCCATATCCTTCACCCGTTGCTTTTTTAATTATCCTTCGGTAGAGCTTATTAATTTCAATTTGAATTCCTATGTATTTTATGCAAACAAAAAAGCACTATTTCTGAATCTTTTAATGGGCCGGGACTAATCATCTTTTAGTTCAAATTAGATTTTTCCAGTATGTTGATGTTGAATGGATTGTTTCTTTTTCCGACTTATTGAAGGGGATGATTAACTTCATGTAATTAAAAAAATGTATGTAATTGCGGGGTTTTTTTTTTTTTTTGTGTGTGTGTGTGTGTGTGTGTGTGTTTTGGTCTGTAACATATTCCCCTTTTTTTTTATCAAAAATTCTCGAAATACCAACTCCTCCAAAAATATATGTATGTGTGAACTTAAACATAAATAAATAAATACCTAGTCATAGAAAGATAAAATTTTAGCACTTTATAGGACCCACATATCATTAACTAACTCCCACGATTTAGCACTCAAAACAATTTGACACCCACCTGGATCATACTTACTATTAAATTGAATTTCATAGAGGTTGTGACTTGAGAACTAGTTCAACTTTTAGGCTCTTAAATCAACGATTGTGATACGATAGGGATTATTTCTTTCTCTCTTTTTCCTTTTATTCCAAACCCCACCCCACAAAAAATAAATATATAAATAAATAAAAACCTTAATCTAAAATTAGACTTTTCCATCACAACCCCTATGTGCTTGTTTCTTCACAAGAATTTGTCATGTTGGGGGTCTCTTTTGGATATAATGTGATATCTTATCCGGCATTTGCAAATGTCATGTTTCTTCCCAACAAACATTTCAAAATTCTCACCTCCTAAAATGTCTCAAATAACTTTTGGAGTTCTAGGAATTTCCGTCCGTTATTTTTTGGTGAAATTTTTAGATGTTGAAATATAAGGGAGCATTCAGGGATTCTACCTTGTTTGAGAAATTCTCTAGACAGGAATTCCAAATAAAAAAAAAAAACGGAGACCCTACATAATTTGCACACATCCTAGTACTTTATGCAAAAGTATATATTTTTGCCCCTCACAGGAAGCGTGATTCTCTTATCAACTTTTCTCTATCTTCCTTGGCACATGAGAATGATTGACTTCATATGCAAGGAAGTCTCACAATTTTCATGGAAGAAGATGAAAATATCCAACTACCTAAAAGCTACTCTCCTTTAATCCAATCTTTCATTGTGTCATATTCCCCACCACCCCAACCCCCCCACCACCCCACACAACCCCCCACACCCACATCTCTCCCCCCACCAACTCCTCTTATTATCTTCTTCTTTCTTTCTCTCTATATCAGATATCTTTGATTGATTTCATTTTTATTTATATATTTTTATAGATTTATTGTGATAGAAATGGTTTGATTCCATCCTCAAAGAAGTCCCAAAGATTTTCATTGAAGAGAAAGATACGCAACTGCATAAAAGTTCTTTGCTATTTTGGTGGTTATGTTTGTGTATTACCCCCTAACTATCGTCGCTTATAGGGCTTTTTGAACTTTTCTTTTCATTTAATTGAATTACATTGATTGAAAAAAATATTTACTTATTTTATTAGGGCCCAAGCTAGGCACAGGTGACTAGTCTAAAATAAGACTTTTCCATCACAGAATCCCTATACGATTGGCACGCATATCCTAGCACGTTCCACGAGGGCATAGATTTTTGCCTCTCATAGTGTCATAGCTCGCTTAACTTAGCATGTTATTGTTCGTTTTTACCCACGTATATGCTTCTCACGTGGGGATGCACGGCTTTAAAATATACCATGTTGAGTTAAAATGAGGTAATTTGACTACCCCGGTAGATTTTTCTTTCTCGTCTCAGGTGATCATTGCACCTAATCTTGCCTCAAGGAATTATCCAAGCGAATTGGAGTCTCACACATAATGAACCATCCATCATAGGTGAAATGCATTCATGTAAGTTGTCGGTCATATGGTAATCTAGTTGCACAAGTGGGTATGGGTCAGGTTTGTGAGTTAGCAGACGTTTCTGCCACCCAAGGACGTCGGATCCAAATAGAGCCACGTGGGTGCGGTCGCACCTGTCACGCTTCCAAAAGTTATATAAATAAATCAAAAATTCAATAAAAATCATGGGCCCACCTTCAAAATCCACATGAAAAATCATCGTTTCCCCCAAAACCAAACTACCCATTAGGGTCCACACCCCTCAAACGAAAATTTTGGGTCCGCCATTACTGCCACCCCTACAGCATATAAGTCAAGTACAAACAAGTCAGGTTCAAAGGGGGGCCAAGGGGTGAGGCCCAACCATATCCAACCTATTTATTAGACGGGTCAAAACCCGACTTGCCCTACATAAGTATAGATAAGGGCATTTGATCCATGTAAATTTTGGATCAGATTTGCAGGTCGGTCCAAGTTTTCTTATCAATTGTGGTGAGGCCCACGTTCCATTTCACATGGTGGGGCCAAGTCCTGACCACTGCGGCAGGGCCCCTCACTTGCCTCACCTAATTGCTGTCCAAATTAGATTAGTCTTTCAAATCCTCTTTTCATCTTTCAAATCCCAATGCCCAAGGGGTACTGGGGATAGATACGGTTGATGGAGAGGGGGTCCATTGTTAATGATCAAGTTGTATCCAGCCCATTTATAAGATGGGTTAAACCCAACCCGACCCTCTTCAAACTCACATGGGTGATGGGGCAGCAGATGAGGTTCCCCTCAAAATGACAGTGGATGTGGATGTGGATGTGGATGAGGAAGAAAGTGGGTGGATAGAATTAAAGAAGCAAAAAGTGTAAGTTGTGGTTGAATGCAATTCAATCCAAGAGCATTGGACAAAGAAGTGCATGTGGCATGTCTTCCAAAATTGTAGCAACCATGGCATGATGGCAACAAAGGCAGTTGAGTGCATGTTGTTTAGTTTAGTCGAGATAGAGAGCCTTTTATCTCCACAAATGGGTTGGCCGAGTGGTCAGGACTACGGTTTTTTCTCTCTTTCGGAGCTAGAGGTTCCGGTATCAATCCGCGGTTACCCCCTCTTTAAGAACCAAAGATTGAGTCAACTAATACTACCACTTGGGACGATAGGGGTTTTACCCGGCTTCTCTATGCGCTAGGAGGGATTAATCCAGCCCAAAAAGTTAAAAACCCTCCATTAGCCAAAAATAAATAAATATATAAAAGATAGAGGGCCTTTTATGGGACATTATGAGACCTTCCTCTTTTGGAAACAGTCCCATGAACCGGATCCTTTTATCTGAAAGTTACATTGTAGTCTCATGTTCTGTGTGGCCCACCCTTGCAACTTGATTGCGGTCTCCATCATGCGCCACTTGCTCTGCAACAACTGCCATGGTCCCATTTAGACAGACTTGATGCCAGTGGGGTGGTATATATGCAAGTGGGTCTTCTGGTTGTGATTGACAGTGTCATCCACGCGAGTGCATGTACACAGATTCTTTATTTGCAATTCATGTTTTGAACTTTTTATCTCCGTCTGTTTGCATTAGAATTGAATACATAGAATTTCATGCTTTTAGGATTGAAGAGGAAATAATAGAAGGTGGCTTTGTAGATTCAACCCTCACTTGTTCATTATCATGATTCTCATCAAGGCTTTATCCCATTACCCACATATGACCTGCCAGTCCACCATGACCCATATATGATCAGCTCAACTTGACCCGCAAAATATAAGTGTTGGATTCTTCTGACCCGCATTTAATTGGGTCGGGTTAGGGTCAACTCACGTGACCTACAATTAATCCTTACATGTGCATGAAATGAAGTTGGGCTTGGTTAAAGGATTAAAGCATTCACAAATAGGCTAGAGTTTGCATGAATTTGTTAAATGCATGGAAAATAAAAAGGCTAATGGACCTTGGGCCCACTTTTGCCCAATGGAAAACTAGGTAATTGACTTCCAATATATCATTGTTAAAATAAAATTAGGCTCAAGTTAAGCTTACAAGACAATTTGGGTCAGGCTGGGTCAAGTGGTGGGTTGGTTGCATCACCAGAAGGATGTGGGTTGTGGGTTACTGTGGGTCGTCTGGTTGGGTACTTCAAATCTAGCCCGTTTAGCCAATAAGGTTCGATGCTGGGTTAAGAGTAGCTAGCCCGTTAAACCCAACTTGACCAATTTTCCACCTCTAGTCCCAATAATGTTGGGGTCGGCGACATGAATTATGAAGATTAACGTTTCTTCATTTCAGTTTATTTTAAGCCAAATTCTCAAATATGTTACATATCTTTAGATCCATTTTAATGACTTTCATCCACATCTTCTTTGGCATACCCCTTCCACTTGGTGGGCCATCAACCTGTATATATGAATTTTACTATATTTTGTAAAATAAACCAATTAGTTTTTTTCCTTTTTGAAAGGTAAAATAGACCGATTAGTTTGTATGAGCCTATTTTGACTTGTCTTAGCTATATATGTATGCGAATCAGGAAAAAGTAGCCCCTCCTCATCGTCAAAGCCTTGTATCTACTATGTTGGGCCAATCACATGAGATTTGTCTCACCATTTCAATTTATCATGGGCCAAATCCACAGATATATTGCACTTCTCTGGTTATATTCTTGTTACTTTCATTTATATCATCTTTGGTTTAACTTTTTTCCTTGATGGGGCATCAACCTGTAAAGAAAAACTTGTCCTCAAGAGTATCCCAAATGGGTCTCATTTAGTTTTTTAACAATTTATGTTACCCTAATTATTTTGGAATGTGCTCATTTCAACTTTTATCTATATGAAACAATACCTTCCATTTGATATTTACAACTATCGTTTTATGTGAAGAAGGACCTCTTATTCTATTGGTAGGAGGCGCTAGTTCTTACCTATTTATTCTAGATTCGAACAGAATAAGCATCTTTCCTCACCCAAAGTTGTGATACCTGATGAGAGGTTTACTCCCCAAAGCTGGGATAAAAAATTACTAAAGTTTTATATGAGAAAGAGGTTGTCTTATTGGATTTTTTCGGATTTCCATATCATGGATAGATACATGCCAATGGTGGGCCACTGACATTTACTCTCAAGGACATGTCTGGACTCTTGGACAAGGACTTTGATTTTTCATTTCCTTTTATCTACCCTTCCATTTTTTTTTTTTTTTTTTTTCTCTCTTTGAACCTTTGGTATGGATTCCTAGTACATCCAATGCTCTCCCTAGCAAGAAGAACATTCACGAAACACATGACTTCGATCACTTCTTATCTCTTTTTGTACACCCTACTATATTTGTTTATTTGTAAAAAAGTCCTTAAGACATCAATAATTGCGAAAAGTTCATTTCCCCCTCTCTCTATCTCCTTATAATCCTTATCTTCTTTTTTTTTTTTTTTTTTTTTTTAAGTCCTTATCTATTGGCTGTCAGAGTTTTTCCGTAGGATTGTAACCATATCCAGACATAAATAATATCTTGAGGAAATTATCAAAAAAAAATCACCTTAAAGCATCTCCAGTAGATATGTCAATTTGGAAATGCCAAATTCCAATTGAAGGCTTAATTTGGAAATTTGGATGTTTAAAATTTGGCATCTCCTAAAGTATAGGACTCCACCCCATATGCCAAATTATTATTTTATTATATTTTTATCTTCTTATTGGACCCACGTCATAAAAGAAAAAAAACATTTGCATTCTTGCATTCTTATGAACCCCCCTTTTGAAATCAAATATAACAAAATATTATTTGGCATGTGCCTTTCCCATATGTCAATTTTGGCATTTCCATTCCTCATGCTAATAGCCAAATCACATTTGGCATGGCCATTGGAGCAATCATGCATGCCAAATGTTGCCGTTGGGGTGTCCATGTGGAATTTGAAGGTGTTGTTAGAGATGCTCTTAGATGTCAGGTGCATCGGAAAGATCGTCATAGTTCCTCTAAAATAATAAAGACTCTTTCGCCAATTTTCGCTTTTGTTTGAGCAACGATATCGTCATCGAGCAATGATATTTTCACTTGTCTCTTCTATTGCCCCAACAGAAACGATATCATCATTCAAAGAAAAGTGAAAAATGGCTAGAGGCCGCTTTTATTGTTGTAGAGAAACTATAATGACCTTTTTGGTGTATTGAACTTCTAATGTGATTTTCTCGATAATTTTCTCTAATATCATTTAGAAGAGACCAAAAAAATACCCCTTCTTATTTAAAAGAAAAAAAGACAAGTTTGATTAGAAAGGATCTAGGAAGAACTCTTCAGCACTAATATTGTCCATCAAAATGTTGTGGTGCGGTTGTGTGATGTGGACAGTGGACAGTGGACAGCAGTGGTGAGCTGTAGTTTGGATGTTGTTTCGATATTTTGGTGGGCCAACTGTGTATCAATAATTTGAGAAGTCCCTGTCATGTATCCATCTTTAGGAGATGAAGTGTCTCACTATGGTGCCCCAGTCCCCTGAGTGATCGATGTCGGGCAGGGTCTATTTTGGGGTATTCAGGTATATATCATATGGTCCGTATTTGGATGTTTTCATGTATTCATTATATGAGACTAGAGAAAACATGTTTGGTAAGTGTAACTTATTATTCTCGATTTTATTTTCACTTGAGGTTAAAGAAAACATGTTTGGTAAATGTAACTCACTATTCTTGATTTTGTTTTCACAGGAAAGTTGGAAAGAAAAAAAACTTGCTAGCATAATTATTTCTAACTTATCTCTTTCCTTCTATAGAAGACCATTTAAGTAAAGACTCCGAAGTCCAAATCCTCTTATTTATCCTAAAGGTAGGCTCCATGTTCACAATCTCATAGAAGGCGGCCCACTTTCTAAATCCTGAAGATGGGCCACATGGTCACAATGGCAAAAGGCAGGCCCATATTATAATTCCTATAATGGTGGGACAACACTATATAAGGCCTCATCTTCTATTTTCTTAAGTTGGGCACCATGTTGTAATTTCTAAATGTAGGTCATGTGTCCACAATCGCAATTACTGAAAAGGATATGGTCACAATCGCAAAAAGTAGAGCCAGGCCTAAGTGGGCTCCACACTTCTGCTCCTTCCGAGTGTTCAACCACAATTATGACCGCTCAGGAACAAACTCCTGCTTTGCAACTCGCAAAACGAGTGTCCCTGACCTACCAGGCTCTGATACCACTTGTAGGATCTTACACCCCATTGAACTACCACTTCTCCCAAAGCCAATATTTGGTAATAGGAAGCGGTGCAACAATGGTTTTATGATGAGGGCAAGGGCTCGACCACAATTATAACAGCTCAGAAACGAGGGTAGACGTTGACCTCAACAATCCATACATGCACTTTTAATATGTGGACATTTTTGCCTATTATGAATAGAGGATTTTATTAGATAAATCTCCTTCGAGTTGCGGAAGACCGGAATTTTAATATTGACCGTAAAGGCCCTCCCACCACTTTTTTAATGTAATTTTTAGTCGTTTCGCCAAGCTATAATTAATATCGCCACTCACAAGTAATGAGTTGCGATCCTGCCACTCATTTCCTCCTCTTCCTACGTGAGTCTTGCTTCAGCTGGATTAGCAAATGTAACAGCGGGTAGTTCGGATGTGTTGTGCATGTGGTATCAGTATGTGATGGAGAGATATTGAAAAGGAGATGGAGGATGTAGGCAAGAGTGCAAGGAGTCTCCGTTGCAAGTTGTGCAAGGAGTTGGGGATTGACATGTGTGAAATGGAGAGGAAGTGGAGTGGCTGAGACTTCGATGCAATGACAATGAAGGTAGGGGTGCTCATGGACTTTATACTTGTTATGCAATATCGTCACTCAGTGTAAATGGTAAAGAAAAAAAATTAAATTTGGCGGAAGGGTCTTTTTTGTGCAGTAGAATTTAGAAGGTCCTTTTTCATATACAAGTCATCTAAGAGATTTTTCCCCACGAAATCCTCTCTCTCTTTAGGTTAGGTGATCCCACGAGGCTGACACCCTCATGTGATAAGGTTCTACCTACTCATACTCAACTTATTATTATTATCACATGACCCTTAGCATTTACAACATTCATGCATGGCCAAAACAATTAACCAACGTTCACTTTTGAGCTAGGGACCCTAATATTAAGGGGAAAAAAGGAGAAAAAAGTGTACTTAATTTGGTTAATTAAGCAAAGTTTCTAGGCCAGAAATCTTAAAATAAGAATTACGACAAAATGGAGAGGAACACAAATTAGATGAAGATAATCCTTCAACATCTTAGATAAATTAATTAAGATTTTCGTTTGCTCCCGAGGTCTTGTGTTCAACTCTAACAGCTCTCAGCTTTAACCTGGAGGGTGTCTGTGTGGGTGGGCACCCCTCCTGTAGGAATGGTCCTGTTGGCGGAAACATTCATTAGAAAAAAAAAGGCTTGTGACTTAATGGATTCCTCTACAAGGATGTGGCCCATGTGTTTTGCATTGAAATACGAGGAAAATATTATCATATCCCTAGAAAGTATGGGTCAAGAACACTCCAAATCACACATTCCTCATACCTCTTAGCACGGAATCACGTGGGCTTTGGAATAAAACAAACCCATGGCAATGCATGTGATATAATCATAGAGTCATTGTGTTATAAAAAAAAAAAAAAGATTTGTAGTTGACTTTCTATTTGATGATTTCAATAATCTGATTCTATTAATTTATTCTTTTTATTTGGCGACATCCGGCAAATTTACTCTTTTTTTTTTTTTTTTTTGTTAATTTGACTTATAATTGATTGGAATGGATGTTTGGATGCTTCAAACTATATGACAAAAAATTTATTTAAATGTTCGATGTCACCAGTTTTAAGACATTTTGTCTTTTTTTATAAAAAAAAATCGAAAAGTAACTTTTTCAAATAGTCCTCAATGTGTAAAACAATCAAAACACTTTTTTCTTTTTGCTCTTTTTTATTTGATAAATTTGCCCATTTACCTTTATTGCTTTATAATATAGCAATTTCGGATGCATATACTATTTTACTATATGACAAACTATACTTGTCAATGCTTCTTTGACAATGTTACAAATTTAATCTTACTAACTAAATCAAACATACAAACCAATTTATTAACATAAGTGTATAATTGAAGTGATTCTATTTCAAATAGATAGGTCCTTTTTTGGGTAAACCAAATAGATAAAACTTGCCAAACACCATTACAACATAGGTTGGTGAATTCCTTTGATCAACGTGGATCACCAACTGATGGGTTGGAACCATTTACTAAATGCTCTTGACCCTCACCGGCACTCAAAAGGTTTTTATTTGTTAAGTGGGTTGACACTTGACACCAATAATGAAAGGTACTTTGACTCTCACTGGAACTCAAAGGTTCTTGTTTAGTTAGTTATTAATTCATCTTATCAGAGACTTTAGATTAAATAGCCATTGGGGTTGGTGGAATCTTAATGAACATCAGAAAGTTATTTATTTAGTTAGTTACTTAATTATTTGACTCAATGTCTTTCTTAAACTACTGTTGTCAGCATTGAGTGATTGATTCTCTTTTCTCTTTTTCTGAATGGTATTGAGTGATTGATTCTTTATGCATTTGTTTATTGAGATTGGTTATGCATGCAAGCATGTGTTGGGGTTGACAAAATATAACATAAAAGCCAACATATTTTTTTCCCTCCTATATATGTTTTAACCAATTCATGTAGATGGAGAATGTATATGTAAACCGTTTAGTTCTTATTTTGACCACTCTTACACCTCTCTTTGTCGTCTCTGAGTTTTTTTTTGAGAACCCAACTTACGAGGAAAGTGGCCTCGGGTGAGGTGAGGGAGCACTGGTGAGGGAAGCAGAACTTTGTGCCCCATAATATGTTTTCCCCGAGTTCCTAATATAGTTTGACTAGAATGAAGCACCTATTACAGTTCTACTGGAGGATCTACTTTAGCCTTTAATCCTCAAACTGTTCTTCCTCTTAAGATGGGTATTATCGAATCAAACAAGTCCTTTAATCCTTAATCTTTTTTTCTTATCTGTAATAATCCTTAATTTTAATCAATCCGTAGTATTTTTTTCTAAAAGGATAAATTAAGCTTCCTTTGTCATTGAATAAAATCACGTAGCTATCACCTGAAAAGGCAATTAAACTTGCATCAATTTAACAAGCATTAATCCATTCAGTTTAATCAGAATCAGGTTAGAACTAAGGAACTTTTCACCCTTTTTACAGTAAAATATGTGGTTTTCTTTGACCAATCTAGAAATTAATGGAGTGGACCATCATATGTCATTAAGATGAAACTGTCTTTTGTAGGATGGCTATATATGTCTAAAATCAGAGTCTGGGCCCACCACAATTAGGGACCATTCATTGAGAGATTTGGGAGATCTATCCGGCAGAGTCTGCTGACTTTGACTTGGATGGTTCCATTTTTAAATAACTTGATTGAGAAAAGTATGCAAAATGCATATTTTAATCTGTCTCTGTATTTTCTGCGGGGAAAAAAAAAAGAAAGAAAATATGTCTGTGCATTGATTTATAGGCATAGAAAAGCAGCACCCCTGATTGGATGGCACTGAATTTATA
Organism: Camphora micrantha; assembly: GCA_003546025.1. Taxonomy (NCBI): domain Eukaryota; kingdom Viridiplantae; phylum Streptophyta; class Magnoliopsida; order Laurales; family Lauraceae; genus Camphora; species Camphora micrantha. Next base: position 27,060,940 of record QPKB01000006.1, on the reverse strand, counting down.
TATGTGAATAGATTGCACTCATCCATGTTTGGTAGAGTTTTTTTAATTATGTATACAGTTCTAAATGGCAGTTGGGTTTTATAATTTGTTTTCACAAATTATGTACATCACTTTTAAAATTATTTTTTATTTTATGAAAAAGATACTCATTTTCAAATTCAATGAGTATATTTAGGCATGAGTATGGTATGGGTACCACATCTAATCATGGATGGAAAAAAATGCTCTACCACCTTAAACATCTTTATAAGATACATTAAATTAAAGGGAGAAATTACCTTAAATAAATTAGTGAGAAAAGACATTATAAATACAAGCTTAATGTCAAACATTACAAAAATAAAAAGTTGTGGCTTTCAATCAGATATAACACATAAAACAATGCAACTTTAGATAAAAAAGAAAATAAGGTTTTCAAAAATCTGAAAAAAATAAAGAAGCAAAGCTTTATTGATACTGCCTATTTTTGATTGAAAGTTATAACTTTTTTTGTAATGCGCAATGAGATAGTGTAACGCTTTGGTATTCATGCTGAATACAAGAAGCATACATGAGGGAAACATGAAATTCATCAAGTCAACCTCTAATAATTAAGCTTGATAATTAGGATGACGACAATGATGATGAAATGAAGAGTAAAAGAAGGTAATTTGAGGCAAAACTAGATTGAGTTATCTCGCATATTCTCTTCTAATCATAGAGCTTATATCAACTTATACCTGCCACCCAATGTCCTTATCATGATTCATGACTAAGATTCCATGAGAGGAGCAAGGGAAAGGAAGAAAGTGAAAAACAGCTGCATGTGGTGGAAATCCTCTCTCACATAGTATAACCCAACACCCATGTGGTCAGTTCTCTCCCACCAATCAGAGATTGTAGGATTTTATTCCAACTCCATCCTATAAAAATCTCACAACTATAAGCACCCAAACAGTTTCCATCTATAGAATCTCAATTTTCACACCCCAAATGGCAATGTCTGTTGCCATGTCTCTCCTTTTACTTTCCACACTAGTACCTCTGCTGCTATTTTGTTGCTGCTTCTTCTTCTTATATTGTTTGATTCTTCATGTGTTTCACCATTTTCGAGAGTTCACTGGCCAAGGTCCACCAACATATCCAATAATTGGATGCTTGATCTCCTTCAGCAAGAATCAACACCGTCTCTTAGATTGGTACACAGAATTATTGGCCGAGTCCCCGACCCAAACCATTGTGGTGCGCCGCTTGGGTGCTAGGAGGACCATCATCACCACTAACCCCGACAACGTTGAATACATGCTCAAGACAAAGTTTGAAAACTTCCCAAAAGGTGAGCCCTTCACGGAGATCCTCGGTGACTTCCTAGGCCGTGGCATCTTCAATGTGGATGGAGAGCTGTGGCACACGCAGCGCAAACTTACCTGTCATGAATTCACCACCAAATCCTTGAGGGAATTCATGGTGGAGATGCTCGAGATCGAAACAAAAGAAAGATTATTACCCATCTTGGAGTCAGCAAGTCTGAGTGGCGGGCTAGTTGATGTGCAAGAGTTGCTTAGGAGGTTTGCCTTTGACATTGTATGCAAGGTATCATTGGGGATGGACCCTGGTTGCTTAGAGCCATTGTCTCCGGTGTCCGACCTATTGCGGGCTTTCGATGTGGCATCGGAGATTAGTGCCCGGCGGGCGGCGGCTCCGGTGTTTGCGGTATGGAAGGCCAAGCGGGCGCTCAATATTGGGTCAGAGAGGCTTCTCAAGGAGGCCATCAAACATGTTCAAGTCTCTGTGATGGAGCTAATTCGCAGAAAAAAGCTCGCAAACGAAGGAGAGACTCAGAAAGACAGAGGAGAGAGCAATGATCTTCTATCTAGGCTAATTTCAGGTGGCCATGATGAAGAGGTCATTAGAGACATGGTCATAAGCTTTGTGATGGCGGGGAGGGACACCACGTCGGCCGCCTTGACATGGCTCCTGTGGCTACTCTCATGCCACCAAGAGATCGAAAAGGAAGTCGTAAATGAAGTGGTGAAGGCGGCATCCATGGACGCAGGGGGGAGGTTCAATTATAACAATCTGAAGGAGATGAGTGTATTGGAGGCATGTTTATGTGAAAGCATGCGCCTCTACCCGCCTGTTGCATGGGACTCTAAGCATGCCTTCGACGTGGACACACTTCCCGATGGGACGAGCGTGGGCAAGGGCGATAGGGTCACCTACTTCCCATATGGAATGGGGAGGATGAAGAGAGTTTGGGGCAAGGATCGACTCGAATTCAGGCCGCAACGGTGGCTAGAGGAGCCATCATCACAAGGTGGGGTCATGAAGGTTTCTCCTTACAAATTCCCAGTATTTCAAGGGGGACCAAGGGTGTGCCTTGGGAAGGAGATGGCCTTCATCCAAATGAAGTTTGTTGCAGCTTCTGTGCTCAGAGACTTTGAGCTTAAGCCATTGAGCCAACAACAACCTGTCTTTGTTCCCTTGCTTACAGCCCATATGGCTGGTGGGTTCAAGGTCATAGTCAAAAAGCGCAATTATATGTAAAATCCATAATTAATCTTTTTTTTTTTTTTTCCATATGGATAGCAACTTGAACAGAAACCATATATCTGCACTTGTGATAGTTCCATGTTCTTACTGAAAATTATTTCCAGGGAGTATAACTGAATCTAAACCCAAATTTAAATTAAAGTCTCAAACTTGCACCCAACCCCAGTGAAAACCTAGCTAGAGTTAGACCCAAATTGAGATCTTAATACTTGTATGGTGTACTTAATACACATATAGGGCAATATCCAAAGTACAAATCGCGCCTAACTTTTCTACTAACTAGGCTTTAAGGACCCTCTGAATACATGGGGATTATGGGGTTGGGAGATCTTGGAAAGGTCCCATTGACCCTAGGAGTACTGGGCAAACAATCAGCCATGTTACATAATCCTAGGCCTTTGATTTTTTACCTTAATTTAAGTGGTTTTAAGGACATCAAGGTGGTAGGTTCACGGGTGGGCATATGTGCAAACTTATACAGTTGAGATTTTAGGGCTACATCTTAATACAATTATTTGATATATATGTAAATTGCCAATGGCTATCTTTAGAGTATAATGAAAGAAGCTAATCCAAACTAGGAAACCTAATTATAGAAAACTAACACTGGGTTATCTCTCAATATATAAAATTTGATATATATAATCATTCTGGCTTTGAGCATTCTAAAACAACCATGGACCCGAATCCAGACCTAAATCCTTTTGGGGTACATAGTATTATCTTAACACACTATGTTTAAGAGGATGAAACATGAACTATGCTAATAGTATGTTCCTGAAACCTCAGAGTGAATAAACTGAAATGTATTTCAGTATCCTGCGAATGGAACAGGTTTGGATGATGTTAGAAAGAAAACAAACAGAACAGTGAAGTAATGGAAATGGGTGGAAGTGTAGTCAGTTGCCTCAGTAGCCACATATTGGCATGATAATATCATGACCTCATTGAGATATTAAGACTTTTCACAGGACAGAATAAAAAGAGAGAGATTCTCCTGATCCCTTCCTTGTGATGACTCAACATCATTGGAAGATGACGTCATAAGTAAAAGGAGACCACCCACCAAAGCATTTACATCAATCAACAGCTCAAAGAAAGAAAATATTGATACCTTTGTATTCACTAGTAACTACTGAACCATGAAAAAATCAGTTGGTAACAGTCTGCTTTTCAGATGCGCCTTTTTTTTTTTTTTTTTTTTCGTTTTCATGGAGAAGCCAACCTATGATTAATTCAATCTATCCACACAAGCATATACTTTTTGGATTGGGTCTAATCATAATTTAACTTTGGTCCGGAACAATAGTTATACATCATTTGATTTTATCATCACAAGTTCAGATGATGTATTTTGTTCCATTTTATCACAATAAGTTTGTCTAATGTGGAACCATAAAGTTGAGGGCCATGGATTAAGAGGTCAAGATAATCTAAAAGGTTAAAACTTAGTAAACATGCAGGTCACATGCAGATTTTTCAATCCCCCCACCTCCCCCATGATTGGTATAGCCTCTGGTAGGCCACACAAGGGGGGCCCGCATGGAGGGTGTGCAGGTGTGGAAGAGTTTCCTTTTATTGAAAGGTACTTCCATTGCATGGGTGAGAGGTAAATAGTTAAGCCTCTTATAGGATTCATTTGGATGCATGCCAATTGCCGTGAATAGTATTTTAAGGTCTCATTGTGAATATAATTTTGGACAATCATCTCGATCAAATTACTACAACCATTAACTTAGGGGGCTTTAAGTTTAACAGTTTAAAGAATATACTTTTTAATGGAGTTCAATCGAACAACGATTATAATTCATGTTAGTGTCAAATTATGGTGTGTCATTCGGAGGAAGTTAGAGGATTGGATTGATGATATATGAGGATTGGATGGATGATAGATGAGTCCCGCGTGGTGTAACGATTGTTTCTTTTTCATGCAACATGCCGGAAGTACCTCCCAACAAAAGAAACCAAGTATTTTATAAAGTATATGATCAGAGGAGTCATTATGTTCATATTCATAAGATGAGAGATATCTCTCATAGAAATATCTCTCTTATTTAAATATAAGAGACCTCCTAAATTTCATGACACTCATTATAAAATTTGATCGTCTTCATGTTAATGTTTTGCTGGAGACATGAATATTTGGGTTCCATACATTCTGAACATGTTGGATACAGGTCCAGATGTTGGTAACTCTTAACATATATAATGACTCTAACCATCTTATTTATCTATTAATTTGCACCATTGGCCAACTTGGGTGGCAATAAATTTGATGGTAATGAGAGTATCAAACATGAATTTCATGATGTGCTACATAGAGAAGTAAGGTCCACGAAATTTTTTTGAAGAATCAATACTCCAATTGGCATGTTTGAACAGTGACCACAAAAACTTTCATTTGCAGAGGACCAAGAGAAAGGTGATGGGTGTACCTCACCACAACAGGAAAAATAGAAGGAAGGCACTGTGAGGCCCACTTGCCACTACTATTGTCAGGGGAAAAGGTGGAATGGTATCTTCTTGTAGAAACATTGCTGCCGACCTGATTGATATAGACTTTCAATAATAAGACATTTCCATAAAATCACCCAAACATTCAATTGAGAAATGATCCCAATTTATACAATGAAGAGCTACCCTAATCAATAATTATTCAAATCCAAACTGCCTAAAATCTCTAACAACCAAACTAAACCTTATCTAAGATACTAATCTCTAACATTTGACAATGGAAGAACACCTCTCCTAAGTAATCCATGCATGGAAAGAATGGAATGATACTCCACAGCAGCATTCATGTGTTGAAAATCCAAGCCATTCAAAATGAGCGTCCTTTTCATGGTAGGTTGTCTCCAAATTTTACAGTAGCAAGTTTTTTTTTTATGTTTTATTTTTTTTTAGACAAGCAGGATTTACTCCCACCATAAGATAAATCATACAATTTATAATATGATCAATAGCATATTATGTATTATTAACTGTCATGCTCCATTTTTACGGTAAGACTAACTTCTATTGAACTAAGATTTGAGAGAATCTCACATGGGGTTTTTATTTTTTTAACTCATCAGATTTGAATAGATGGCACAGTCTTGGAGATCCACTCCCTCCCCTTGCACATTAGAGGCCAAGACCACGTGCTGGCTCTGTTTTCAGAAACAAGACAGGTCCATGTGTTTTTGGTGCTCTTGTTGAAGTTTGTAGTTGTAAGGGATGTAGTACATGTTGGTGAGGCACTACACATGTGACCTTTACTCATGTCCGGTTTTTAAATTCTCATCTTTCCTTGGATTCACTTTCTATTAAATAAGAGAGGTTATTTATTTGATGCTAATTTTTTATATATTTATTTTGAATTTTTATTTTTTAACCACTTATAATATAAATTCTATTTTTACGTATTCTATGCAAATAAACTAGCCTAAATTATTATATTCCTTTGGAGTGACTAAATTCCAGACGTGGGGCACCACTGATTTTAAGTCAATACATGTACTACGCCCATTGTGCAACAAAAATATCTTTTGATGGCAAACAAAATCACCACACCAGGGTGCTTTTAAATAGGTTAGTCAGGGCTTATTTCTTTAGCAGGATTTTATGAAATTCATTTATTGAGAATTTGCCAATTCTCCTCTTCTCCAAAGGTTGTTCCCTGGGTGGAATTCCTTAATCCTCTTCTTGGGTGAAGGACCTTCAAAACCCAAAGAGGCTAGAATTATGAGAATTTGGAATTCAAATAAAGAAATGTAACATTTGTAAATGCAAAGGGAGCAAGCCATCACATCATGTGTATAAATTCTCAACATCAAATATTCAAGTAAAAGAAATGGCCCTTGGGTTGTTCTTAGTTAAATCAAGGCTTCCATATAGCCCCATCTATAGGGGTCTAGGTCCATATTTTTGGGTCCAAAAAAGGATAAGCGAGTGCGGGTCTGGTAATTATGTTGGGATTTGAATACTAGAATCCCTTATTCCTAGCATATAATTTAACAAAAAGGATAAGCGAGTGCGGGTCTGGTAATTATGTTGGGATTTGAATACTAGAATTCCTTATTCCCTAGCATATAATTTAAAGGTTTTCATCTGACTAAAGATACCTTGAGTGAGAATTAAAATTTTTAACCTCTAATAGATCCATTTGGATGCATCCAAATTGAAGGGGATAGTGTGACCCAAAGGTTTAGTTGTGGAATATGATTAGAGACTTGGGATTGAACCCAAACTTGATATATGGGCTCATCCAATACGAATTTTTTCATTCCTCTAAGTCCCATAATCAGTGGGGCTCTAGGTAGACCCTATCAAGTTTTTTCCTCACCATATGGTGAGAGATGGATGAACATGATATCCCTATATTTTGAGCATAAAAAAAAAAATAATAAATAAGAGCCATTTCAACATCCGGAAACCGAGTGAAAGATGGGACACTACTGGAACCAACAAAACAATGTGTGGTCCGTCTTATGCTTTTCACTTTGGAATCAAAAGTGGATAGTGAATGTTATCAAACTCAAAGTCATTTCTTTAATAAACGTGTCGGTTACTATGATTTGAAAGGGATAGGAGAGATGCCTGTGGCCCAACAGCCATTAAGTCCTCCACAGTTGTCCCATCTGCTTCATTTCATGAATTTGGATAGACTTGGGATCCTCTGAGGGATTTCACCACTGCACGCATAGGCTTCCCGTGTGATATTGTGGTCCGTGATTGGTCAACCCACGTTCACTGTTGGGTAAAACCTTTTCAGATAGAATGCATTTGGATATCCTATGGAATGACAGGTGAAGCCCTTTCCGGCAAAACAGTATCATCTAATTATTAGTATTTTCTGCTTAGACATCATTATTACAGATGGTTCAAACTCATTTTTCTCTGATTTGCTTTGTAATGGAAGCTTCTCTTTTAAAGGTTGTAATGAATCCAGCATCTTCTTCTCGAGTTCGTCCATTTCAAACTTGGATTACATTCAGAAATTCAGTACAATTCAGCATGTATCATTGTATTATTGATAGGTCCCATGTCAGTACTCTTGGTAGAGTTAGCATCATTGTGTAATGATCTTCCAAGCACAGATTGTGAGTGACAGGTTTGCTTGCTCACAGGTTGTGTGGCCTTTGGGGTGTTTTGGTTTCTTGCTTGGGCTTACTTTGCCCATTTGTTTTTGGCCATTCCTTTGGGGCCTATCTGCTTTTTCTTTGGCTTAAGTGTGCTGTAGGATGCCATATGTACTTTGTTATATAGTTGGTCTCCTTATTGGCAGCAAGTACTTAGATTTTAGCAAGTAGTAATTCCGTCCATTTTGTTGTATATTAGGTTTCTCCTTTTGATTAATAGAGACTCTATCCTTTCTTTTGAGGGAAGAAATTGTGGTAGTAATATAGGGTAGCAAAATCTAAACTCATCCAAAAAAACCTGACCCACATTTAGATGAGTGATATTAGAATAACTCATTTTAATGAGTTTGGGCCATTTGGTAATTTTACTTGAAAAGTCAAGCCAAATTAAATCAAGTTAAATATCAAATCAAAAGCACTTTTTACCACAACTCTCTCCATCTTTTCCAAAAAAAAAGTCAAAAAAAACAACTACATTTATTCACTAAAAGACAAAAAAACTTCATTTCCCCACAAAAAGTAAAAAATATTCCATTACCAAACAACTAACATTAAAATATCATCATAATCACTTATATTTTATTCTCTCTTTTATTTCACTTCATTCCACTTTATTTTAAAAGTAAAATGCAAACAGGGCACTTGTGTAAGTAAAACCCCATTCAAACAATTTGGTGGTTTTAATATTGATACTAAAAAGGTAGACGCTCCTATGAGAGCATCTCTCATCTTCTTATGTGGGCCCTCACATCCATATTCAATACCAACAACTTAAAATGTAAAGGCCGCCCACCTTATCTCTCATAGTAAGGTGAGAGATAACTCTCATAGGTATCTCCCACACTTAAAAAGAATAAATTGGTTTTATTTGAAATGAACCCAGCTTGTCTTTAGCTCTTTTTGTCCATGTGACTTAATCAAACATGGGCTATGTGCATCATGTGACCTAACCAGACCATTTCCCTCTTGTAATTTATGCAGATATAGAGGACACCTTCCTCTACTCCCGGCGTTGGGAAAATGTTGTCACATGATAAGCTGCAAGTGCATACGAGCACTGTGGGGCCCACCTTCCATCATTGTAACCCTTTGACACTCTCTTCATCCATAATCTTACATCAGCCCTAATTTTAACACACACTAAAGCTACACTCACCGTTTTAATGAATCTCAAGAAACTATGCGTTAAGATTCCATTAAACTTTAAGGTTGTTAGATCAAGGGCTAGGATAATCCGATGGCAATAATTTGTTGGATCCCACTTTTTCCATGAGGAGACTTTCCATCTGCCTCCCTCCATTCATAAATTGACATCTACATGGGCCCGCACGAGCTCGACTGTAGCTCATAGGAGAACCTTTCTCCTACGCGTTGGTGGGTACCTGATAATGTCACATAAATTCAAATCTATCATGATAAATACAGCAAAAAATTGTTTCCCTGCTAATGTCACATAGATTCAAAATATAAGAATCTGAATTTGGCCCCTGTATTGCCACAACAAAAAACCCAATAAGAATGTTTTCTTGGGAATAAAGAAGGGTTTCTAGCTTCCAGGGCTTATTTTCTACTTAAAATTTGTAATATGTAAAGTTATTTCCATTACAACAATACATTCCCCCGTATAATCAGATAAAAACCCAAATTTGAAATTAATTGTGATGCTGTCTCCTAGCCACAAAACAATATTTGTAACAATTGATGGTGGACCATTAATCTAATGGTACTTTAGAGTTAGGTTTGCCCTGTTTAAGTCTGGGCTGGATGGGGGGTTGGAAATTTCAACGCCTTTCAAAGGTTCAGGTTGACTCCACACTTGCTATTCATCCTGCCAACTAAACCTTAACCAAAAACAAACCCACTCACCGCGAGCCATACACATGTGGTAATTTCATGGTTTGAGATTAGGACCTGGTTAATAAATAGGTTGGGTTCGTATTGAGAATGACGCTGATCCCACTCCAATGCCATGGTTGATTGAATGCTCAGAGTCTATTTTGAGCAACCAGTTGAAAGGTCAGGATCATCTAGCAGAAATCCTCCATCCATACCAAGGTGAACACTGAATCAAAGGCCCAGCTATATGGCTTTAAGGGCATCAGAAGTCGGAACACAATCCAAACTCGGAGATGCTCAACCAGATAATTCCATCTTGCTAGATTTGATCCAAACATATATGGGTTTAAACTCACAGAGTCTTGGTAAAACATGTGCAGAGACACAATCGAACATGGCAGCAACTTTCAGTGACAAATGCTGTAGTCTCATCATCATCTATCTAGGCATGTCATTGACTCTTAATTTAAGCTGACATCCAAAACCTAAACCATGAAATGTAACCTCAGTTAATCTTATTCAATGCATGTTCATACGCTTTAGCCATGGATCTACAATTATAAGAGTGTAAAAGGCTTTAGAGGCATCTTGGACATAGGATGATGCGCAGAAGTGTTGAGTATTCCGGCTCTAAGGTTTCCATATGAGGCCTCTACGATTCTTCAGGTTGGACATTTGCTGCTGAAAGTCAATCCTGAAGAGAGATGCAGGATGATTAGAGTCACGCATTAGGTAGAAGCTACTTAAGGCAAGCAATGCAGAACTTGGAGATAATAGAATAAAGGATCCAGCAGCCCGCCCCGTAACATCTGCGTGAGGTTTGGATATTTGTATTTTTTAAGACACTTGTTCTAACCTAAAATAGGTCTTGGTTGTGAAATTGGGCAGTGGCAAACTATGTTAGATGCTATAGATGCTAATGAAGAGTCCATGCATATTTTGCACAATTTGGGAGGCTCAATACTTGCTCGAAATGGTCGGGCATCATATCCAATTGCATTAAAGTGGCACTTAACTTCTATTCCATTGACTTCGCAGAGGAGATATGGAACAAATCATGGCCTGAGAGAATCTGAAATTTATAGTAGGGCCAGGGATATGTACATGTCAGCTCATCCTTTCTGTGAACCAACAGAAGATAAGAGTATCATTCATGGATCAGCAATGCTGCAGGAAGCGCAGAGAGCTTATCAAGAGGACAATTGGCAGCATCTGGTACTCGAGGCTTGCAAATGAAAGTTACCAAGAAGAGATGGCACAGTGGTACACATATTCCGATAATTGGGCCAATGTACATATCTGAGCTCTTGAGGTTGCATGGTCCGCAGCCAAAGAGATAAGGCACCGAAACAGATCTATCAGCGCTGTCCATTATGTTACCAATACCTCTTCCCAGATCCCTGAGACTCTGACAATTCCCAACATTTCAAATGCAACTGTATAAAATTTGTAGTCCCAAAGTTGATGATGCTATTTTATTCCTTTCTCGTTCACTATGCCCAATTTAAAAAAAAAAAAAAACTGCATACCGCTTTCG
>QPKB01000006.1:26566078-27049059 GCA_003546025.1 Camphora micrantha | reverse complement strand
CTATTTTGGTGGTTATGTTTTTGTATTACCCCCTAACTATCGTCGCTTATAGGGCTTTTTGAACTTTTCTTTTCATTTAATTGAATTACATTGATTGAAAAAAATATTTACTTATTTTAGTAGGGCCCAAGCTAGGCACAGGTGACTAGTCTAAAATAAGACTTTTCCATCACAGAATCCATATACGATTGGCACGCATATCCTAGCACGTTCCACGAGGGCATAGATTTTTGCCTCTCATAGTGTCATAGCTCGCTTAACTTAGAATGTTATTGTTCGTTTTGACCCACGTATATGCTTCTCACATGGGGATGCACGGCTTTAAAATATACCATGTTGAGTTAAGATGAGGTAATTTGACTACCCCGGTAGATTTTTCTTTCTCGTCTCTGGTGATCATTGCACCTAATCTTGCCTCAAGGAATTATCCAAGCGAATTGGAGTCTCACACATAATGAACCATCCATCATAGGTGAAATGCATTCATGTAAGTTGTCGGTCATATGGTAATCTAGTTGCACAAGTGGGTATGGGTCAGGTTTGTGAGTTAGCAGACGTTTCTGCCACCCAAGGGCGTCGGATCCAAATAGAGCCACGTGGGTGCGGTCGCACCTGTCACGCTTCCAAAAGTTATATAAATAAATCAAAAATTCAATAAAAATCATGGGCCCACCTTCAAAATCCACATGAAAAATCATCGTTTCCCCCAAAACCAAACTACCCATTAGGGTCCACACCCCTCAAACGAAAATTTTGGGTCCGCCATTACTGCCACCCCTACAGCATATAAGTCAAGTACAAACAAGTCAGGTTCAAAGGGGGGCCAAGGGGTGAGGCCCAACCATATCCAACCTATTTATTAGACGGGTCAAAACCCGACTTGCCCTACATAAGTATAGATAAGGGCATTTGATCCATGTAAATTTTGGATCAGATTTGCAGGTCGGTCCAAGTTTTCTTATCAATTGTGGTGAGGCCCACGTTCCATTTCACATGGTGGGGCCAAGTCCTGACCACTGCGGCAGGGCCCCTCACTTGCCTCACCTAATTGCTGTCCAAATTAGATTAGTCTTTCAAATCCTCTTTTCATCTTTCAAATCCCAATGCCCAAGGGGTACTGGGGATAGATACGGTTGATGGAGAGGGGGTCCATTGTTAATGATCAAGTTGTATCCAGCCCATTTATAAGATGGGTTAAACCCGACCCGACCCTCTTCAAACTCACATGGGTGATGGGGCAGCAGATGAGGTTCCCCTCAAAATGACAGTGGATGTGGATGTGGATGTGGATGAGGAAGAAAGTGGGTGGATAGAATTAAAGAAGCAAAAAGTGTAAGTTATGGTTGAATGCAATTCAATCCAAGAGAGAGCATTGGACAAAGAAGTGCATGTGGCATGTCTTCCAAAATTGTAGCAACCATGGCATGATGGCAACAAAGGCAGTTGAGTGCATGTTGTTTAGTTTAGTCGAGATAGAGAGCCTTTTATCTCCACAAATGGGTTGGCTGAGTGGTCAGGACCCCGGTTTTTTCTCTCTTTCGGAGCTAGAGGTTCCGGTATCAATCTGCGGTTACCCCCTCTTCAAGAACCAAAGATTGAGTCAACTAATACTACCACTTAGGACCATAGGAGTTTTACCTGACTTCTCTATGCGCTAGGAGGGATTAATCCAGCCCAAAAAGTTAAAAACCCTCCATTAGCCAAAAATAAATAAATAAATAAAAGATAGAGGGCCTTTTATGGGACATTATGAGACCTTCCTCTTTTGGAAACAGTCCCATGAACCGGATCCTTTTATCTGAAAGTTACATTGTAGTCTCATGTTCTGTGTGGCCCACCCTTGCAACTTGATTGTGGTCTCCATCATGCGCCACTTGCTCTGCAACAACTGCCATGGTCCCATTTAGACAGACTTGATGCCAGTGGGGTGGTATATATGCAAGTGGGTCTTCTGGTTGTGATTGACAGTGTCATCCACGCGAGTGCATGTACACAGATTCTTTATTTGCAATTCATGTTTTGAACTTTTTATCTCCGTCTGTTTGCATTAGAATTGAATACATAGAATTTCATGCTTTTAGATTGAAGAGGAAATAATAGAAGGTGGCTTTGTAGATTCAACCCTCACTTGTTCATTATCATGATTCTCATCAAGGCTTTATCCCATTACCCACATGACCCGCCAGTCCACCATGACCCATATATGATCAGCTCAACTTGACCTGCAAAATATAAGTGTTGGATTCTTCTGACCCGCATTTAATTGGGTCGGGTTAGGGTCAACTCACGTGACCTACAATTAATCCTTACATGTGCATGAAATGAAGTTGGGCTTGGTTAAAGGATTAAAGCATTCACAAATAGGCTAGAGTTTGCATGAAGTTGTTAAATGCATGGAAAATAAAAAGGCTAATGGACCTTGGGCCACTTTTGCCCAATGGAAAACTAGGTAATTGACTTCCAATATATCATTGTTAAAATAAAATCAGGCTCAAGTTAAGCTTACAAGACAATTTGGGTCAGGCTGGGTCAAGTGGTGGGTTGGTTGCATCACCAGAAGGATGTGGGTTGTGGGTTACTGTGGGTCGTCTGGTTGGGTACTTCAAATCTAGCCCGTTTAGCCAATAAGGTTCGATGCTCGGTTAAGAGTAGCTAGCCCGTTAAACCTAACTTGACCAATTTTCCACCTCTAGTCCCAATAATGTTGGGGTCGGCGACATGAATTATGAAGATTAACGTTTCTTCATTTCAGTTTATTTTAAGCCAAATTCTCAAATATGTTACATATCTTTAGATCCATTTTAACGACTTTCATCCACATCTTCTTTGGCATACCCCTTCCATTTGGTGGGCCATCAACCTGTATATATGAATTTTACTATATTTTGTAAAATAAACCAATTAGTTTTTTTCCTTTTTGAAAGGTAAAATAGACCGATTAGTTTGTATGAGCCTATTTTGACTTGTCTTAGCTATATATGTATGCAAATCAGGAAAAAGTAGCCCCTCCTCATCGTCAAAGCCTTGTATCTACTATGTTGGGCCAATCACATGAGATTTGTCTCACCATTTAAATTTATCATGGGCCAAATCCACAGATATATTGCACTTCTCTAGTTATATTCTTGTTACTTTCATTTATATCATCTTTGGTTTAACTTTTTTCCTTGATGGGGCATCAACCTGTAAAGAAAAACTTGTCCTCAAGAGTATCCCAAATGGGTCTCATTTAGTTTTTTAACAATTTATGTTACCCTAATTATTTTGGAATGTGCTCATTTCAACTTTTATCTATATGAAACAATACCTTCCATTTGATATTTACAACTATCATTTTATGTGAAGAAGGACCTCTTATTCTATTGGTAGGAGGCGCTAGTTCTTACCTATTTATTCTAGATTCGAACAGAACAAGCATCTTTCCTCACCCAAAGTTGTGATACCTGATGAGAGGTTTACTCCCCAAAGCTGGGATAAAAAATTACTAAAGTTTTATATGAGAAAGAGGTTGTCTTATTAGATTTTTTCGGATTTCCATATCATGGATAGATACATGCCAATGGTGGGCCACTGACATTTACTCTCAAGGACATGTCTGGACTCTTGGACAAGGACTTTGATTTTTCATTTCCTTTTATCTACCCTTCCATTTTTTATTTTTTTATTTCTCTCTTTGAACCTTTCGTATGGATTCCTAGTACATCCAATGCTCTCCCTAGCAAGAAGAACATTCACGAAACACATGACTTCGATCACTTCTTATCTCTTTTTGTACACCCTACTATATTTGTTTATTTGTAAAAAGGTCCTTAAGACATCAATAATTGCGAAAAGTTCATTTCCCCCTCTCTCTATCTCCTTATAATCCTTATCTTCTTTTTTTTTTTTTTTTTTTAAGTCCTTATCTATTGGCTGTCAGAGTTTTTCCGTAGGATTGTAACCATATCCAGACATAAATAATATCTTGAGGAAATTATAAAAAAAAAATCACCTTAAAGCATCTCCAGTAGATATGTCAATTTGGAAATGCCAAATTCCAATTGAAGGCTTAATTTGGGAATTTGGATGTTTAAAATTTGGCATCTCCTAAAGTATAGGACTCCACCCCATATGTCAAATTATTATTTTATTATATTTTTATCTTCTTATTGGACCCACGTCATAAAAGAAAAAAAACGTTTGCATTCTTGCATTCTTATGAACCCCCCTTTTGAAATCAAATATAACAAAATATTATTTGGCATGTGCCTTTCCCATATGTCAATTTTGGCATTTCCATTCCTCATGCTAATAGCCAAATCACATTTGGCATGGCCATTGGAGCAATCATGCATGCCAAATGTTGCCGTTGGGGTGTCCATGTGGAATTTGAAGGTGTTGTTAGAGATGCTCTTAGATGTCAGGTGCATCGGAAAGATCGTCATAGTTCCTCTAAAATAATAAAGACTCTTTCGCCAATTTTCGCTTTTGTTTGAGCAACGATATCATCATTCAAAGAAAAGTGAAAAATGGCTAGAGGCCGCTTTTATTGTTGTAGAGAAACTATAATGACCTTTTTGGTGTACTGAACTTCTAATGTGATTTTCTCAATAATTTTCTCTAATATCATTTAGAAGAGACCAAAAAAATACCCCTTCTTATTTAAAAGAAAAAAAGACAAGTTTGATTAGAAAGGATCTAGGAAGAACTCTTCAGCACTAATATTGTCCATCAAAATGTTGTGGTGCGGTTGTGTGATGTGGACAGTGGACAGTGGACAGTGGACAGCAGTGGTGAGCTGTAGTTTGGATGTTGTTTCGATATTTTGGTGGGCCAACTGTGTATCAATAATTTAAGAAGTCCCTGTCATGTATCCATCTTTAGGAGATGAAGTGTCTCACTATGGTGCCCCAGTCCCGAGTGATCGATGTCGGGCAGGGTCTATTTTGGGGTATTCAGGTATATATCATATGGTCCGTATTTGGATGTTTTCATGTATTCATTATATGAGACTAGAGAAAACATGTTTGGTAAGTGTAACTTATTATTCTCGATTTTATTTTCACTTGAGGTTAAAGAAAACATGTTTGGTAAATGTAATTCACTATTCTTGATTTTGTTTTCACAGGAAAGTTGGAAAGAAAAAAAACTTGCTAGCATAATTATTTCTAACTTATCTCTTTCCTTCTATAGAAGACCATTTAAGTAAAGACTCCGAAGTCCAAATCCTCTTATTTATCCTAAAGGTAGGCTCCATGTTCACAATCTCATAGAAGGCGGCCCACTTTCTAAATCCTAAAGATGGGCCACATGGTCACAATGGCAAAAGGCAGGCCCATATTATAATTCCTATAATGGTGGGACAACACTATATAAGGCCTCATCTTCTATTTTCTTAAGGTGGGCACCATGTTGTAATTTCTAAATGTAGGTCATGTGTCCACAATCGCAATTACTGAAAAGGATATGGTCACAATCGCAAAAAGTAGAGCCAGGCCTAAGTGGGCTCCACACTTCTGTTCCTTCCGAGTGTTCAACCACAATTATGACCGCTCAGGAACAAACTCCTGCTTTGCAACTCGCAAAACGAGTGTCCCCGACCTACCAGGCTCTGATACCACTTGTAGGATCTTACACCCCATTGAACTACCACTTCTCCCAAAGCCAATATTTGGTAATAGGAAGCGGTGCAACAATGGTTTTATGATGAAGGCAAGGGCTCGACCACAATTATAACCGCTCAGAAACGAGGGTAGACGTTAACCTCAACAATCCATACATGCACTTTTAATATGTGGACATTTATGCCTATTATGAATAGAGGATTTTATTAGATAAATCTCCTTCGAGTTGGGGAAGACCGGAATTTTAATATTGACCGTAAAGGCCCTCCCACCACTTTTTTAATGTAATTTTTAGTCGTTTCGCCAAGCTATAATTAATATCGCCACTCACAAGTAATGAGTTGCGATCCTGCCACTCATTTCCTCCTCTTCCTACGTGAGTCTTGCTTCAGCTGGATTAGCAAATGTAACAGCGGGTAGTTCGGATGTGTTGTGCATGTGGTATCAGTATGTGATGGAGAGATATTGAAAAGGAGATGGAGGATGTAGGCAAGAGTGCAAGGAGTCTCCGTTGCAAGTTGTGCAAGGAGTTGGGGATTGACATGTGTGAAATGGAGAGGAAGTGGAGTGGCTGAGACTTCGATGCAATGACAATGAAGGTAGGGGTGCTCATGGACTTTATACTTGTTATGCAATATCGTCACTCAGTGTAAATGGTAAAGAAAAAAAATTAAATTTGGCGGAAGGGTCTTTTTTGTGCAGTAGAATTTAGAAGGTCCTTTTTCATATACAAGTCATCTAAGAGATTTTTCCCCACGAAATCCTCTCTCTCTTTAGGTTAGGTGATCCCACGAGGCTGACACCCTCATGTGATAAGGTTCTACCTACTCATACTCAACTTATTATTATTATCACATGACCCTTAGCATTTACAACATTCATGCATGGCCAAAACAATTAACCAACGTTCACTTTTGAGCTAGGGACCCTAATATTAAGGGGAAAAAAGGAGAAAAAAGTGTACTTAATTTGGTTAATTAAGCAAAGTTTCTAGGCCAGAAATCTTAAAATAAGAATTACGACAAAATGGAGAGGAACACAAATTAGATGAAGATAATCCTTCAACATCTTAGATAAATTAATTAAGATTTTCGTTTGCTCCCGAGGTCTTGTGTTCAACTCTAACAGCTCTCAGCTTTAACCTGGAGGGTGTCTGTGTGGGTGGGCACCCCTCCTGTAGGAATGGTCCTGTTGGCGGAAACATTCATTAGAAAAAAAAAGGCTTGTGACTTAATGGATTCCTCTACAAGGATGTGGCCCATGTGTTTTGCATTGAAATACGAGGAAAATATTATCATATCCCTAGAAAGTATGGGTCAAGAACACTCCAAATCACACATTCCTCATACCTCTTAGCACGGAATCACGTGGGCTTTGGAATAAAACAAACCCATGGCAATGCATGTGATATAATCATAGAGTCATTGTGTTATAAAAAAAAAAAAAGATTTGTAGTTGACTTTCTATTTGATGATTTCAATAATCTGATTCTATTAATTTATTCTTTTTATTTGGCGACATCCGGCAAATTTACTCTTTTTTTTTTTTTTTTGTTAATTTGACTTATAATTGATTGGAATGGATGTTTGGATGCTTCAAACTATATGACAAAAAATTTATTTAAATGTTCGATGTCACCAGTTTTAAGACATTTTGTCTTTTTTTATAAAAAAAAATCGAAAAGTAACTTTTTCAAATAGTCCTCAATGTGTAAAACAATCAAAACACTTTTTGCTTTTTGCTCTTTTTTATTTGATAAGTTTGCCTATTTACCTTTACTGCTTTATAATATAGCAATTTCGGATGCATATACTATTTTACTATATGACAAAGTATACTTGTCAATGCTTCTTTGACATTGTTACAAATTTATTCTTACTAACTAAATCAAACATACAAACCAATTTATTTACATAAGTGTATAATTGAAGTAATTCTATTTCAAATAGATAGGTCCTTTTTTGGGTAAAACAAATAGATAAAACTTGCCAAACACCATTACAACATAGGTTGGTGAATTCCTTTGATCAACGTGGATCACCAACTGATGGGTTGGAACCATTTACTAAATGCTCTTAACCCTCACCGGCACTCAAAAGGTTTTTATTTGTTAAGTGGGTTGACACTTGACACCAATAATGAAAGGTACTTTGACTCTCACTGGAACTCAAAGGTTCTTGTTTAGTTAGTTATTAATTCATCTTATCAGAGACTTTAGATTAAATAGCCATTGGGGTTGGTGGAATCTTAATGAACATCAGAAAGTTATTTATTTAGTTAGTTACTTAATTATTTGACTCAATGTCTTTCTTAAACTACTGTTGTCAGCATTGAGTGATTGATTCTCTTTTCTCTTTTTCTGAATGGTATTGAGTGATTGATTCTTTATGCATTTGTTTATTGAGATTGGTTATGCATGCAAGCATGTGTTGGGGTTGACAAAATATAACATAAAAGCCAACATATTTTTTACCCTCCTATATATGTTTTAACCAATTCATGTAGATGGAGAATGTATATGTAAACCGTTTAGTTCTTATTTTGACCACTCTTACACCTCCCTTTGTCGTCTCTGAGTTTTTTTTTGGGAACCCAACTTACGAGGAAAGTGGCCTCGGGTGAGGTGAGAGAGCACTGGTGACGGAAGCAGAACTTTGTGCCCCATAATATGTTTTCCCCGAGTTCCTAATATAGTTTGACTAGAATGAAGCACCTATTACAGTTCTACTGGAGGATCTACTTTAGCCTTTAATCCTCAAACTGTTCTTCCTCTTAAGATGGGTATTATCGAATCAAACAAGTCCTTTAATCCTTAATCTTTTTTTTTTATCTGTAATAATCCTTAATTTTAATCAATCCGTAGTATTTTTTTCTAAAAGGATAAATTAAGCTTCCTTTGTCATTGAATAAAATCACGTAGCTATCACCTGAAAAGGCAATTAAACTTGCATCAATTTAACAAGCATTAATCCATTCAGTTTAATCAGAATCAGGTTAGAACTAAGGAACTTTTCACCCTTTTTACAGTAAAATATGTGGTTTTCTTTGACCAATCTAGAAATTAATGGAGTGGACCATCATATGTCATTAAGATGAAACTGTCTTTTGTAGGATGGCTATATATGTCTAAAATCAGAGTCTGGGCCCACCACAATTAGGGACCATTCATTGAGAGATTTGGGAGATCTATCCGGCAGAGTCTGCTGACTTTGACTTGGATGGTTCCATTTTTAAATAACTTGATTGAGAAAAGTATGCAAAATGCATATTTTAATCTGTCTCTGTATTTTCTGCGGGGAAAAAAAAAAAAGAAAGAAAACATGTCTGTGCATTGATTTATAGGCATAGAAAAGCAGCACCCCTGATTGGATGGCACTGAATTTATATATGTGAATAGATTGCACTCATCCATGTTTGGTAGAGTTTTTTTAATTATGTATACAGTTCTAAATGGCAGTTGGGTTTTTATAATTTGTTTTCACAAATTATGTACATCACTTTTAAAATTATTTTTTTATTTTATGAAAAAGAATACTCATTTTCTAATTCAATGAGTATATTTAGGCATGAGTATGGTATGGGTACCACATCTAATCATGGATGGAAAAAAATGCTCTACCACCTTAAACATCTTTATAAGATACATTAAATTAAAGGGAGAAATTACCTTAAATAAATTAGTGAGAAAAGGCATTATAAATACAAGCTTAATGTCAAACATTACAAAAATAAAAAGTTGTGGCTTTCAATCAGATATAACACATAAAACAATGCAACTTTAGATAAAAAAGAAAATAAGGTTTTCAAAAATCTGAAAAAATAAAGAAGCAAAGCTTTATTGATACTGCCTATTTTGATTGAAAGTTATAACTTTTTTTGTAATGCGCAATGAGATAGTGTAACGCTTTGGTATTCATGCTGAATACAAGAAGCATACATGAGGGAAACATGAAATTCATCAAGTCAACCTCTAATAATTAAGCTTGATAATTAGGATGACGACGATGATGATGAAATGAAGAGTAAAAGAAGGTAATTTGAGGCAAAACTAGATTGAGTTATCTCGCATATTCTCTTCTAATCATAGAGCTTATATCAACTTATACCTGCCACCCAATGTCCTTATCATGATTCATGACTAAGATTCCATGAGAGGAGCAAGGGAAAGGAAGAAAGTGAAAACAGCTGCATGTGGTGGAAATCCTCTCTCACATAGTATAACCCAACACCCATGTGGTCAGTTCTCTCCCACCAATCAGAGATTGTAGGATTTTATTCCAACTCCATCCTATAAAAATCTCACAACTATAAGCACCCAAACAGTTTCCATCTATAGAATCTCAATTTTCACACCCAAATGGCAATGTCTGTTGCCATGTCTCACCTTTTACTTTCCACACTAGTACCTCTGCTGCTATTTTGTTGCTGCTTCTTCTTCTTATATTGTTTGATTCTTCATGTGTTTCACCATTTTCGAGAGTTCACTGGCCAAGGTCCACCAACATATCCAATAATTGGATGCTTGATCTCCTTCAGCAAGAATCAACACCGTCTCTTAGATTGGTACACAGAATTATTGGCCGAGTCCCCGACCCAAACCATTGTGGTGCGCCGCTTGGGTGCTAGGAGGACCATCATCACCACTAACCCCGACAACGTTGAATACATGCTCAAGACAAAGTTTGAAAACTTCCCAAAAGGTGAGCCCTTCACGGAGATCCTCGGTGACTTCCTAGGCCGTGGCATCTTCAATGTGGATGGAGAGCTGTGGCACACGCAGCGCAAACTTACCTGTCATGAATTCACCACCAAATCCTTGAGGGAATTCATGGTGGAGATGCTCGAGATCGAAACAAAAGAAAGATTATTACCCATCTTGGAGTCAGCAAGTCTGAGTGGCGGGCTAGTTGATGTGCAAGAGTTGCTTAGGAGGTTTGCCTTTGACATTGTATGCAAGGTATCATTGGGGATGGACCCTGGTTGCTTAGAGCCATTGTCTCCGGTGTCCGACCTATTGCGGGCTTTCGATGTGGCATCGGAGATTAGTGCCCGGCGGGCGGCGGCTCCGGTGTTTGCGGTGTGGAAGGCCAAGCGGGCGCTCAATATTGGGTCAGAGAGGCTTCTCAAGGAGGCCATCAAACATGTTCAAGTCTCTGTGATGGAGCTAATTCGCAGAAAAAAGCTCGCAAACGAAGGAGAGACTCAGAAAGACAGAGGAGAGAGCAATGATCTTCTATCTAGGCTAATTTCAGGTGGCCATGATGAAGAGGTCATTAGAGACATGGTCATAAGCTTTGTGATGGCGGGGAGGGACACCACATCGGCCGCCTTGACATGGCTCCTGTGGCTACTCTCATGCTACCAAGAGATCGAAAAGGAAGTCGTAAATGAAGTGGCGAAGGCTGCATCCATGGACGCCGGGGGGAGGTTCAATTATAACAATCTGAAGGAGATGAGTGTGTTGGAGGCATGTTTATGTGAAAGCATGCGCCTCTACCCGCCTGTGGCATGGGACTCTAAGCATGCCTTCGACGTGGACACACTTCCCGATGGGACGAGCGTGGGCAAGGGCGATAGGGTCACCTACTTCCCATATGGAATGGGGAGGATGAAGAGAGTTTGGGGCAAGGATCGACTCGAATTCAGGCCGCAACGGTGGCTAGAGGAGCCATCATCACAAGGTGGGGTCATGAAGGTTTCTCCTTACAAATTCCCAGTATTTCAAGGGGGACCAAGGGTGTGCCTTGGGAAGGAGATGGCCTTCATCCAAATGAAGTTTGTTGCAGCTTCTGTGCTCAGAGACTTTGAGCTTAAGCCATTGAGCCAACAACAACCTATCTTTGTTCCCTTGCTTACAGCCCATATGGCTGGTGGGTTCAAGGTCATAGTCAAAAAGCGCAATTATATGTAAAATCCATAATTAATCTTTTTTTTTTTTTTTTTCATATGGATAGCAACTTGAACAGAAACCATATATCTGCACTTGTGATAGTTCCATGTTCTTACTGAAAATTATTTCCAGGGAGTATAACTGAATCTAAACCCAAATTTAAATTAAAGTCTCAAACTTGCACCCAACCCCAGTGAAAACCTAGCTAGAGTTAGACCCAAATTGAGATCTTAATACTTGTATGGTGTACTTAATACACATATAGGGCAATATCCAAAGTACAAATCGCGCCTAACTTTTCTACTAACTAGGCTTTAAGGACCCTCTGAATACATGGGGATTATGGGGTTGGGAGATCTTGGAAAGGTCCCATTGACCCTAGGAGTACTGGGCAAACAATCAGCCATGTTACATAATCCTAGGCCTTTGATTTTTTACCTTAATTTAAGTGGTTTTAAGGACATCAAGGTGGTAGGTTCACGGGTGGGCATATGTGCAAACTTATACAGTTGAGATTTTAGGGCTACATCTTAATACAATTATTTGATATATATGTAAATTGCCAATGGCTATCTTTAGAGTATAATGAAAGAAGCTAATCCAAACTAGGAAACCTAATTATAGAAAACTAACACTGGGTTATCTCTCAATATATAAAATTTGATATATATAATCATTCTGGCTTTGAGCATTCTAAAACAACCATGGACCCGAATCCAGACCTAAATCCTTTTGGGGTACATAGTATTATCTTAACACACTATGTTTAAGAGGATGAAACATGAACTATGCTAATAGTATGTTCCTGAAACCTTAGAGTGAATAAACTGAAATGTATTTCAGTATCCTGCGAATGGAACAGGTTTGGATGATGTTAGAAAGAAAACAAACAGAACAGTGAAGTAATGGAAATGGGTGGAAATGTAGTCAGTTGCCTCAGTAGCCACATATTGGCATGATAATATCATGACCTCATTGAGATATTAAGACTTTTCACAGGACAGAATAAAAAGAGAGAGATTCTCCTGATCCCTTCCTTGTGATGACTCAACATCATTGGAAGATGATGTCATAAGTAAAAGGAGACCACCCACCAAAGCATTTACATCAATCAACAGCTCAAAGAAAGAAAATATTGATACCTTTGTATTCACTAGTAACTACTGAACCATGAAAAAATCAGTTGGTAACAGTCTGCTTTTCAGATGCGCCTTTTTTTTTTTTTTTTTCGTTTTCATGGAGAAGCCAACCTATGATTAATTCAATCTATCCACACAAGCATATACTTTTTGGATTGGGTCTAATCATAATTTAACTTTGGTCCGGAACAATAGTTATACATCATTTGATTTTATCATCACAAGTTCAGATGATGTATTTTGTTCCATTTTATCACAATAAGTTTGTCTAATGTGGAACCATAAAGTTGAGGGCCATGGATTAAGAGGTCAAGATAATCTAAAAGGTTAAAACTTAGTAAACATGCAGGTCACATGCAGATTTTTCAATCCCCCCACCTCCCCCATGATTGGTATAGCCTCTGGTAGGCCACACAAGGGGGGCCCGCATGGAGGGTGTGCAGGTGTGGAAGAGTTTCCTTTTATTGAAAGGTACTTCCCATTGCATGGGTGAGAGGTAAATAGTTAAGCCTCTTATAGGATTCATTTGGATGCATGCCAATTGCCGTGAATAGTATTTTAAGGTCTCATTGTGAATATAATTTTGGACAATCATCTCGATCAAATTACTACAACCATTAACTTAGGGGGCTTTAAGTTTAACAGTTTAATGAATATACTTTTTAATGGAGTTCAATCGAACAACGATTATAATTCATGTTAGTGTCAAATTATGGTGTGTCATTCGGAGGAAGTTAGAGGATTGGATTGATGATATATGAGGATTGGATGGATGATAGATGAGTCCCGCGTGGTGTAACGATTGTTCTTTTTCATGCAACATGCCGGAAGTACCTCCCAACAAAAGAAACCAAGTATTTATAAAGTATATGATCAGAGGAGTCATTATGTTCATATTCATAAGATGAGAGATATCTCTCATAGAAATATCTCTCTTATTTAAATATAAGAGACCTCCTAAATTTCATGACACTCATTATAAATTTGATCGTCTTCATGTTAATGTTTTGCTGGAGACATGAATATTTGGGTTCCATACATTCTGAACATGTTGGATACAGGTCCAGATGTTGGTAACTCTTAACATATATAATGACTCTAACCATCTTATTTTATCTATTAAATTTGCACCATTGGCCAACTTGGGTGGCAATAAATTTGATGGTAATGAGAGTATCAAACATGAATTTCATGATGTGCTACATAGAGAAGTAAGGTCCACGAAATTTTTTGAAGAATCAATACTCCAATTGGCATGTTTGAACAGTGACCACAAAAACTTTCATTTGCAGAGGACCAAGAGAAAGGTGATGGGTGTACCTCACCACAACAGGAAAAATAGAAGGAAGGCACTGTGAGGCCCACTTGCCACTACTATTGTCAGGGGAAAAGGTGGAATGGTATCTTCTTGTAGAAACATTGCTGCCGACCTGATTGATATAGACTTTCAATAATAAGACATTTCCATAAAATCACCCAAACATTCAATTGAGAAATGATCCCAATTTATACAATGAAGAGCTACCCTAATCAATAATTATTCAAAATCCAAACTGCCTAAAATCTCTAACAACCAAACTAAACCTTATCTAAGATACTAATCTCTAACATTTGACAATGGAAGAACACCTCTCCTAAGTAATCCATGCATGGAAAGAATGGAATGATACTCCACAGCAGCATTCATGTGTTGAAAATCCAAGCCATTCAAAATGAGCGTCCTTTCCATGGTAGGTTGTCTCCAAATTTTACAGTAGCAAGTTTTTTTTTTATGTTTTATTTTTTTTTAGACAAGCAGGATTTACTCCCACCATAAGATAAATCATACAATTTATAATATGATCAATAGCATATTATGTATTATTAACTGTCATGCTCCATTTTTACGGTAAGACTAACTTCTATTGAACTAAGATTTGAGAGAATCTCACATGGGGTTTTTATTTTTTTAACTCATCAGATTTGAATAGATGGCACAGTCTTGGAGATCCACTCCCTCCCCTTGCACATTAGAGGCCAAGACCACGTGCTGGCTCTGTTTTCAGAAACAAGACAGGTCCATGTGTTTTTGGTGCTCTTGTTGAAGTTTGTAGTTGTAAGGGATGTAGTACATGTTGGTGAGGCACTACACATGTGACCTTTACTCATGTCCGGTTTTTAAATTCTCATCTTTCCTTGGATTCACTTTCTATTAAATAAGAGAGGTTATTTATTTGATGCTAATTTTTATATATTTATTTTGAATTTTTATTTTTAACCACTTATAATATAAATTCTATTTTTACGTATTTTATGCAAATAAACTAGCCTAAATTATTATATTCCTTTGGAGTGACTAAATTCCAGACGTGGGGCACCACTGATTTTAAGTCAATACATGTACTACGCCCATTGTGCAACAAAAATATCTTTTGATGGCAAACAAAATCACCACACCAGGGTGCTTTTAAATAGGTTAGTCAGGGCTTATTTCTTTAGCAGGATTTTATGAAATTCATTTATTGAGAATTTGCCAATTCTCCTCTTCTCCAAAGGTTGTTCCCTGGGTGGAATTCCTTAATCCTCTTCTTGGGTGAAGGACCTTCAAAACCCAAAGAGGCTAGAATTATGAGAATTTGGAATTCAAATAAAGAAATGTAACATTTGTAAATGCAAAGGGAGCAAGCCATCACATCATGTGTATAAATTCTCAACATCAAATATTCAAGTAAAAGAAATGGCCCTTGGGTTGTTCTTAGTTAAATCAAGGCTTCCATATAGCCCCATCTATAGGGGTCTAGGTCCATATTTTTGGTCCAAAAAAGGATAAGCGAGTGCGGGTCTGGTAATTATGTTGGGATTTGAATACTAGAATTCCTTATTCCCTAGCATATAATTTAACAAAAAAGGATAAGCGAGTGCGGGTCTGGTAATTATGTTGGGATTTGAATACTAGAATTCCTTATTCCCTAGCATATAATTTAAAGGTTTTCATCTGACTAAAGATACCTTGAGTGAGAATTAAAAATTTTAAACCTCTAATAGATCCATTTGGATGCATCCAAATTGAAGGGGATAGTGTGACCCAAAGGTTTAGTTGTGGAATATGATTAGAGACTTGGGATTGAACCCAAACTTGATATATGGGCTCATCCAATACGAATTTTTTCATTCCTCTAAGTCCCATAATCAGTGGGGCTCTAGGTAGACCCTATCAAGTTTTTTCCTCACCATATGGTGAGAGATGGATGAACATGAATATCCCTATATTTTGAGCATAAAAAAAAAAAATAATAATAAGAGCCATTTCAACATCCGGAAACCGAGTGAAAGATGGGACACTACTGGAACCAACAAAACAATGTGTGGTCCGTCTTATGCTTTTCACTTTGGAATCAAAAGTGGATAGTGAAATGTTATCAAACTCAAAGTCATTTCTTTAATAAACGTGTCGGTTACTATGATTTGAAAGGGATAGGAGAGATGCCTGTGGCCCAACAGCCATTAAGTCCTCCACAGTTGTCCCATCTGCTTCATTTCATGAATTTGGATAGACTTGGGATCCTCTGAGGGATTTCACCACTGCACGCATAGGCTTCCCGTGGTGATATTGTGGTCCGTGATTGGTCAACCCACGTTCACTGTTGGGTAAAACCTTTTCAGATAGAATGCATTTGGATATCCTATGGAATGACAGGTGAAGCCCTTTCCGGCAAAACAGTATCATCTAATTATTAGTATTTTCTGCTTAGACATCATTATTACAGATGGTTCAAACTCATTTTTCTCTGATTTGCTTTGTAATGGAAGCTTCTCTTTTAAAGGTTGTAATGAATCCAGCATCTTCTTCTCGAGTTCGTCCATTTCAAACTTGGATTACATTCAGAAATTCAGTACAATTCAGCATGTATCATTGTCTAATACATCTTTGAAGATTAGCAGAAGGATTAAACAAAATGGATTATTGATAGGTCCCATGTCAGTACTCTTGGTAGAGTTAGCATCATTGTGTAATGATCTTCCAAGCACAGATTGTGAGTGACAGGTTTGCTTGCTCACAGGTTGTGTGGCCTTTGGGGTGTTTTGGTTTCTTGCTTGGGCTTACTTTGCCCATTTGTTTTTGGCCATTCCTTTGGGGCCTATCTGCTTTTTCTTTGGCTTAAGTGTGCTGTAGGATGCCATATGTACTTTGTTATATAGTTGGTCTCCTTATTGGCAGCAAGTACATAGATTTAGCAAGTAGTAATTCCGTCCATTTTGTTGTATATTAGGTTTCTCCCTTTTGATTAATAGAGACTCTATCCTTTCTTTTGAGGGAAGAAATTGTGGTAGTAGATAAGGGTAGCAAAATCTAAACTCATCCCAAAAAAACCTGACCCACATTTAGATGAGTGATATTAGAATAACTCATTTTAATGAGTTTGGGCCATTTGGTAATTTTACTTGAAAAGTCAAGCCAAATTAAATCAAGTTAAATATCAAATCAAAAGCACTTTTTACCACAACTCTCTCCATCTTTTCCAAAAAAAAGTCAAAAAACAACTACATTTATTCACTAAAAGACAAAAAAACTTCATTTCCCCACAAAAAGTAAAAAATATTCCATTACAAACAACTAACATTAAAATATCATCATAATTCACTTATATTTTATTCTCTCTTTTTATTTCACTTCATTCCACTTTATTTTAAAAGTAAAATGCCAAACAGGGTCAACTTGTGTAAGTAAACCCCATTCAAACAATTTGGTGGTTTAATATTTTGATACTTAAAAAGGTAGACGCTCCTATGAGAGCATCTCTCATCTTCTTATGGTGGGGGCCCTCACATCCATATTCAATGCCAACAACTTAAATGTAAAGGCCCCCACCTTATCTCTCATAGTAAGGTGAGAGATACTCTCATAGGAGTATCTCCCACACTTAAAAAGAATAATTTGTTTTATTTGAAATGAACCCAGCTTGTCTTTAGCTCTTTTTGTCATGTGACTTAACTCAAACATGGGCTATGTGCAATCATGTGACCTAACCAGACCATTTCCTCTTGTAATTTATGCAGATATAGAGGACACCTTCCTCTACTCCCCGTTGGGAAAATGTTGTCACATGATAAGCTGCAAGTGCATACCAGCACTGTGGGGCCCACCTTCCATCATTGTAACCCTTTGACACTCTCTTCATCCCATAATCTTACATCAGCCCTAATTTTACACACACTAAAGCTACACTCACCGTTTTAATGAATCTCAAGAAACTATGCCGTTAAGATTCCATTAAACTTTAAGGTTGTTAGATCAAGGGCTAGGATAATCCGATGGCAATAATTTGTTGGATCCCACTTTTTCCATGAGGAGACCTTTCCATCTGCCTCCCTCCCATTCATAAATTGACATCTACATGGGCCCCACGAGCTCGACTGTAGCTCATAGGAGAACCTTCTCCCTACGCGTTGTGGGTACCTGATAATGTCACATAAATTCAAATCTATCATGATAAATACAGCAAAAAATTGTTCCCTGCTAATGTCACATAGATTCAAAATATAAGAATCTGAATTTGCCCCTGTATTGCCACAACAAAAACCCAATAAGAATGTTTTCTTGGGAATAAAGAAGGGTTTCTAGCTTCCAGGGCTTATTTTCTACTTAAAATTTGTAATGTGTAAAGTTATTTCCATT
Source organism: Camphora micrantha (assembly GCA_003546025.1). Classification (NCBI taxonomy): domain Eukaryota; kingdom Viridiplantae; phylum Streptophyta; class Magnoliopsida; order Laurales; family Lauraceae; genus Camphora; species Camphora micrantha. Next base: position 27,030,771 of record QPKB01000006.1, on the reverse strand, counting down.
CACAACAATACATTCCCCGTATAATCCAGATAAAAACCCAAATTTGAAATTACATTGATGCTGTCTCCTACCACAAAACAATATTTGTAACAATTGATGGTGGACCATTAATCTAATGGTACTTTAGAGTTAGGTTTGACCCTGTTTAAGTCTGGGCTGGATGGGGGTTGAAATTTCCAACCCCTTTCAAAGGTTCAGGTTGACTCCACACTTGCTATTCATCCTGCCAACTAAACCTTAACCCAAAACAAACCCACTCACCGCGAGCCATACACAATGTGGTAATTCGTGGTTTGAGATTAGGACCTGGTTAATAAATAGGTTGGGTTCGTATTGAGAATGACCTGATCCCACTCCAATGCCATGGTTGATTGAATGCTCAGAGTCTATTTTGAGCAACCAGTTGAAAGGTCAGGATCATCTAGCAGAATCCTCCATCCATACCAAGGTGAACACTGAATCAAAGGCCCCAGCTATATGGCTTTAAGGGCATCAGAAGTCGGAACACAATCCAAACTCGGAGATGCTCAACCAGATAATTCCATCTTGCTAGATTTGATCCAAAACATTATGGGTTTTAAACTCAACAGAGTCTTGGTAAAACATGTGCAGACACACAATCAACATGCAGCAACTTTCAGATGACAAATGCTGTAGTTCTCAATCATCATCTATCTACTTGTCATTACTCTTAATTTAAGCTGACCCAAAACCTAAACCATGAAATGTCAACCCTCAGTACTTTATTCAATGCATGTTCATACCTTTAGCCATGGATCTACAAATTAGAGTGTAAAACTTTAGAGGCATCTTGGACATAGACTCGATGCCAAGAAGTGTTGAGTATTCCTCTAAGGTTCCATATGACCTCTACATTTTCAGGTTGGACATTTGCTGCTGAATCAACCTGAAGAGAGAGAGAGATGATTAGAGTCACGCATTAGGTAGAACTACTTAAAGCAAGAAATCAGAACTTGGAGAAATAAATAAGGATCCCCAACCCGCCCCCCAACACTCTGCGTGAGGTTTGGCATATTTGTATTTTTTAACACTTGTTCTAACCTAAAATAGTCATTTTTGAAATTGCAGTGGCAACTGATAGATGCTAAGAAGAGTACCATGCATATTTTGCACAATTTGGAGCTCATACTTGCTCAAGGTCCATCATATCCAATTGCATTAAAATGGCACTTAACTTCTATTCATTTCGCAGAGGAGTAATGGACAAATCATGGCCTGAGAGAATCTGAAATTTATGTAGGCCATGGATAATGTACATGTACAGCTCATCTTTCTGTGAACCACAGAATACGAGATCATTCATCAGCAATGCTGCAGAGGCAGAGAGCTCATCCAGAGGACAATTGCAGCATCTGGTATCAGGCTTGCAAATGAAAAGTTACAAAGAGATGGCCAGTGGTCACATTTCCGATAATTGGGCATGTACAATGAGCTCTTGAGGGTTCTGTCGCAAGCCAAAAGATAAGGCCACCGAAACAGTCTCTCAGGCTGTCCATTGTACAATACCTCTTCCCAGATCCCTGAGACTCTGACAATTCCCAACATTTCAAATGCAACTGTATAAAATTTGTAGTCCCAAAGTTGATGATGCTATTTTATTCCTTTCTCGTTCACTATGCCCAATTTAAAAAAAAAAAAAAAAACTGCATACCGCTTTCGCAATTATCACTGTATTTTGTGGTATGTCAACCTCGGCTTCAAATAACACCCATGCCCATTTGTCACTATTGATACCATCTGCAATGTAAGGGACGCCACTTTTCTGATATCTAAAAGCTTCCACCCATGTCTTGCCACCATCAACAGAAATATCCACTCTCTCTATGCCACGCCCACCTCCAGATACTGCGTATCCACTCACAGTTACCTGCACCGAGTACAATAATTAGTTCATTAACAGTATGCGCTATATTATTGATATATTATTTAGTTCAAAAGTGAATATTTTGGAGATCATTCAGTAATCAGTTCTCATTTCTTATCCATTTGGAGCACAGTAGAGAACATAACAGTGTTAAATGGGAAACCATCTCCTGACTCTGCCCTAAGTCTCCTCAGTGCCGTTTACCAGTATTCATATTAGGTAGAGCAAGGGAAAACAGCATAAATCCTATGGTGATTTTCAATCCTTGCACAACCCAAAATGCAATATGGAACAAATGACTATCCATTTTGGCAAAATCTTCAAACTGGTAGAATTTATTTTATTTTAATTTTTTAGTAGAGAATCAAACTAATGCACCATTGCCTGCTATAGGTGAGTGCTGATGTCCCTAACCAGTTGAGCCACAGCCAATGACAAAGTGGTAGAGTTCAAGAGAGTATCTAAATGCATTGTTTCATATCTGTCCAAGCATTATCCATTAACACTGTACTGACACAAGTCTAGAGACAACATTACCAACCTTTCCTTGCTTTACCACAGATACATCCTCCAAGGAGCAAATAGCACACTGTGATGACACCAAAGTAGCAAAGAGTCAGTCAAATCAGGGGGGAAAAGAAAAATTGTCTCAACAATGATTTTCATAGACAAAAAAATCTGAACATTAGAACCATCACAATGCAGCTGGCAGCAGGTTGTAAGGCCCCGTGAATTGGGCCTGGGGCCGCCAAATGAACAGGATGGGACTTGACTCTCTTGGCCCATATTTGAAAACTTCCCTACTTAGAACCCAGGCTCAGCACTGGTGAAAGACTCTTTCCTAAGTATTTAGCCCAATTAAGAAAAAAGAAAAGGAAATAAAAACACTTACAGGCAGGCCTGTAAACACCTCACTAAAACGGAGCAAGCTTCTTTTTTTATTTTACATAGTGAAATGTATAGTTTATTAATAATGTTGACAAGAGTTCATGGCCCAGTGGAAGGTGCTCGCCACTGCAACCTTGAAGTTGTGAGTTCAAGTCACATAACCAATAAAAAGAAAATAATAAAGTTTAATAATGTGAAATATGTACAGCATAGAGTTAATATTGAGAATTATACAAGCCCCACTCAGAGACTGGCTACAGCAAAATGAACATGACAGCACACTAAAAACCAAGGCCTGAAAGGAATAAAGCACTAAGACTAGGACAAGAGGACACAAGGCCTCGAGACTTCTGCTCTAGACAAGAAGTCAGCCTCTATATTTGCTCTTTTAAACATGTGTTGGAAGGAGATCAGCAAACCCCTGCTGCCATCATGATTTTTTTCTACTACCCTCACTTGCAGCCAAGTAGGATCACCGCTACCTTTGGCCCACCAAATAGCACGCATAGTTCACCTTCAAACTCAGTGTCATGATTCTTTTTCAAAACCCTTCTTAAACCAACCCCAACACCTCCCAACCTAGCAAAGGCAAAAGGCACCCACGCCTGTAGCAACCCCAAATGATTGCCACACGCCAGCAAACCAGGATCAACAGCTTTCTTATCAGGGATCCAACAGTAGTCCCGTTTAAGGTTACAGGCACAAACAAGAATATTGTTGACAACTAAGTGCACAAACAATGCGTATTTTGGTCCATTTATGTGACTCTATTCTATAGTCCTAAGGGCTGTCTTGGGGTGTAGTCACATGGGCCCATGTCCTGGGATGATAAGAGCCACATACGACATGGGCTTTGGATCCAAATCCATGCCTACCAATGATGGTCACTGGAGGCAGAAGTTTGGTCCGATTCTAAATCAAAGAAACAAATAGTAATAACTTGGATGGCCAGATGAATCTTGACATATCAATAGTAATTTTGAAGTGTCAAGAAGATTCTGGAAGACTCTAGGATACTCTTCAGTAGTATAGAATTCTTGTATGCAATGGAAATAGGTAGAAATGTATGGTATTCTAAAGAGTAGGGATAAAGTAGGATTGTGATAAGAGTTGTGTAGAAAATGTCTAGAGAAGGGTCTAAAAGATCCTCATCCGTTAGATGAGTGACATGTGGATAGAGCCTGCTCACTGAATCACTGATTATATAGGATATTAGTATAAATAGGGGTTTTGGCATTCAAGTGTAACCAAGCTAGGTTGAGAAACAACAGAAGCATTCTCCAAATAATCCCTCCTCTCTGTGTGGGTGTGTCTTGTGGGGTAAGTTGTGGTTTAAAAGCTAGACCAACAGAAGCATTCCCATTCTTTGCCCCACCACTGCTTAATCCCGCCGCCTTAAAACTGTTTAGTTGTAGTAGTTTGGTTTCATGAGATAAGGCAAAGGAAGAAGATAGGAAAATGAAATGGAATAAACATATTATTCCCGTAATGGAACAAAAAACACTGCTGATCTAAACAGATCAGCTTATGATAAATTGAACATACTGAGAATGTGAAATTATTGGGTCCCTACTGCTGATGCATCAGGATGTGGTGATCTACATGGATTTGTTCATACTATACTGGTGGTGGTGGTAAGGCACTGGTTTTTGAGTGTTGTGTTTATCTGATTCTGCCCCATCATCAATAATATTATCCCAGAAAATGTTCCACATTAGACAAATATAGCTATTGATGCTTAGCTTTCTTTCTGGACTACAACTGCATATTCTTCAAACCATCCATTAATGGGCTATTGATATGATAGTAGGTTTATGACCTTACAATTTAGAATATTTCTGCAGCATCCCACAGTGGGACCAATCAGATCAACAGTCTATCACCGCACTATGGCCCCAGAATATGGAACAGATGATGCATAAGGATACTTCACATGTCCTCACAGATGACAACCATTATTTTCTTACTAACAGATACGACATCCTGAACCACTAGTAGGTGACGCCTGGTAGAATTACAAGAGCAAACATGCAGTAGCCATAAAATATTACTTGATTGACATATTGTATGATGAAACTGATGAAAATAAACCTGTTACCATTATCATTTCATATCTGAGCACTGGGTAATGACCTTTTTTTATCTGAGCATATTAAATAAATCTCTGTTAGGCAAATTCACCTTTACTTAAGTAAAATCCCAAAAGAACGAAGAAAGAAGAGAGAAGCGAGATCCACATTTCCTTCAAATGGAAAGAGAAGATACCTGCACGGGGAAGTCCATTTGAGGCTTCCTTGTAGACCAATCTATATTATTCCAATCAACCGAAGGTGGAAACATTTTGTAGTCCTTTTGCATAAAGAAACCCTGTTGGGTGGAAAGAATTCAGCCTAAACCAACAAGTCCAAGAGAATGAACTGTGAAAAAGTTTGGGACATATTCCCGACCTGGCATTCTTCTGCAATTAAGTTGATGCTATCCAACCATTTAACAGAACGTGCACCAATAACACCAGGAACAACCACACGAAGCGGATATCCATGATCACGGTTGAGAATCTTATTAAATAGCAATAACAAGGCAAATTTCAGTTAGTATAGTTTCTGAAGCCTACATAGCTTACATTGTCCCTAACATTCATAAAACATAGAAACAAGTAATTTGCAAATGAGCTCACAGAACAAGACCGTTCAAACACATAATGATATAGGTATCCACAATATAAATTACTCAGATTACTCAGTGCTGCATCATACACATTAATCCAATGGAGTAAAACTATAACCCATTAATACCATGAGAACCATACTAAAAGTACCCACTGCAGAGCTACCCTTTGCAGGGTTATGCACCTCAAGCAACTGTATGGTTTGATGAGGCGCCCATTTCCATAGATGAGGCCTCAAAATTAGTGATCCAAACAGTTGATATGAAGTGCGGGTGCAAGGTGACCAAGAATATCCTTGCCCTACAATCAGCAACCTACAAATAAAATGTAAAAATAATATCTCAATGAGTTAAAAAAAAAAAAAAATCAAAGGATGACAGATCAAGATTCAGAACTTTTGTAGGTCCTCATTCTATCCATCAGATCAGCAGCATAGATGAGAAAAAATATGGATTTGACATGTTTAGAAATAGGCACCTCAACAACTTACTTTTTTTTTTTTTCCATTTTCAATGCCTCGGATCCTATAATTCTCTCTGCCATCAAACCCTCAATAAGACACATGCAAACTTGGCTCCCACTGTACATTCTTTTGTGGCACAAGACTATGAAAAATCAAAATGAAAATAAAAAGTCTGATAAAAGGATCCAGTGAATACTAATTTAAATTTTATGACTTGGGAATCAGAAGACTGCTTGGTCAATCAGGCAGAATATCAACCTCATGATCAAAAGCGATTTCTAGATCAAGATTTGCAAAATATCAACAAAGTTGATACAATTTATGTTAGATATCATATAGTAAACTAAAGTAGCAAGAGCTAACCATGGAGAACAAATGTCCCAAACTTCATTCCAATTAGATGACTATAGCTGCTGAGACAATGGCTTGCAAAATGGACAATCAGACCAAACTATTCTAACCATCTATTTGGGCTAGAGCCTTCATCAACTGTTTGTGATCCAACCAATGAGTGGTTTTTGAGCAATAACCAATCTGAGGGGGCCCTCCCTGTACAACTACCCACCATGCACTTAGATAGGCCCTAGAACAAGTTAACACAGCATATTGGTTGGACCGTGGGCTGTGCTTTATATCTAAGCTCTCCAATACTGAATTCCCAATTAAATGGACCACTACAATCCTACCTACAGCTGACAAGATACTTAATCACATGTACTCAAACCAGAGCAATATTCACTGTTGAACTGAGGTGATTTTTGTTGATTAAGGCCTCCCATTATCTCAAGATAACAAAGCTCACTTTAATCCAATGGTGAAATCACTACAGTAAGTAGTGAAATTAATTTTCTTGAAAAAAAAAAACACTCCAATCAGAGGATTGTTGGTGATCTCCATCACATATTTGGTTCGGGCTAGATACAATTCACAGGAGGATGGTTTTGATCAAACGGTCAACTTTAACAATAAGTAGGCCCAAATGCACACACGGGGAGAATAATATAAAAAAAAAAAAAATGTTCTAAAAAAATAAGCAACAACAAATTTATGCCAACAAATCTTTACCTCCCCGTTCATTTCATATGCAAGTAAAACATCAGCATCAGGATTTGTTGCCTGGCTCAACGGTATTGATGCCTTGTAAGGACCACCATTTTCCTCCTACAAATTTGCAAGTATGTTAAAAAAAAAAAAAAAAAAAAAAAAAAAACCATGTGAACTACTTAAACCAGAAAATAAAGGTACCAGGAAAGAAGAGGAAGAAGAATGCGCAAGACATGTAACAGAAGAGGATAATACAACATGTAAAATCTACAAACCTCATACTCAAAACAGTAACAGGGATGCAATGCCTAGAGATGGATAATTGGGGATGACTATGACTGTTTTTAAAATCTAGGACACGAATAGGGACATGGGCCCCATTCATAGCTTTTCTTTTAGGGTTTTATGAGAAAAATCACATTAGATGCGTACTACACCAAAAAGTCCCTCTTAGTTTCCGTCGACCACTACCCTTTTTTTCTGTGTGTGAAATGAGACCTGCGTCAATATCGACCCTCCCTAAACCCTCTCCTAAACAGAGGGGAGTCGATATCGACCCTCCACGGTCCTTTAAAATGTGAAAAACCCTTGTTCCTCTTATCTTCCTCCTCCTCTCTTCTTCAAACCCAATGGGGTTTGTAAGTCAAACTAGGCTTCATTAAATCTGGTGAGTTCTTTTTTTTTTTTTTTTTTTTTTTTTTTCTTGAAACGGCTTCTCTCTTGAAACTAGAAGAAATGTGGCTTAGGGAGATTTGCAGGGGTTCCAGTCTAGGATGAAAAAGAATAGGACATTGAAGTCCTCATATTTTCTATAATAAATAAATAAATAAATAAAAACTAATCTTCAAACCGATATGGACTCTTTCTTTCTCTTTATTATTGTGCTCTTTCCAGGAAAAAAAAAAACTAGATTAGGGATGTGATAAACTGGAGATGATTAGGCTACAAAAACCCATTTCAGGTTTTCTTGTTGATATTTGATTTGTAACTTGTACTAGGGATGTGACAAACTAGAGAAGATTAGGCTACAAAAAATCATTTCAGGTTTTCATTTGTTGGATAGTTTTATTGAGAGATGAAGCATTTTAGTGTTCCCCACTAGGTTTGGGGAAGAGAGGAGGAAGATAACGGGAAACTAGTTTTTTCGCATGCAGAGGGTCAATATCGACTATCCCCTATTTAGGTAAGGAAGGGTCGATATCGATGCATATCTCATTTTACAAAAAAAAAAAAAAAACACTTCTATACGAGGAAAACTAAGAGGGCCTTTTTGGTGTAGTTCGCTTCTAAGGCGGTTTTTTTTTTCCTTTTTTTCTTTTTTTCCCTGTTGCTTTACAAGGGATTCATAGTGTAATATTCATATTTAGCATATAAAGATTTTTTTTTCAGAAATTTTACTTTTTTCGAAAAGAAAAGGAAGGGGAAAAAAAGAGTTCAGATCATGCTAATGGCATTAGTTTCTTCATGAAAAGCATGACTTTTGTTAACATAGCATTTTGAGTATACAATACCGCTATAGTTTTTGAATCTTGACTCTTGAGGCTACTGATACTCTAGGGACATAACAAGCATGTGAGAATCATAGGTTGTCTCTTGCAACATGTCTGGCAAGCATGGTCCCCTGGTCAGGACCCAACCCACTTTTTGGTTAGTTAGGGCTTCATACAAACACCTATGGTCCCGACACAGGCGTAACTTTTTCAATCAGAAAATAAATCTCATTGAGCTTAAGCCTACATCCATCTAAAAGCACGGCCATCTATCAGACCTAGCACATGGCTGGTAGGCTGGGCTGCCCTTGGGGTTATCTTTATGCCGAGCAGGATGCACCACCTAAGCACAAATCCAACATAAAGCTCTGGCCTGGCTCAGTTGTAACTTCATCACCGCATAAACATACAGAAACGTAAAAATATAGACAGAAGACTAGAACAAAAGTCCACGAGGTATCTTCACATAAACTTCAAGAATACTGATTGCATACAATCTCAAAAGATGACTACTGATCGAATAAGACCCTAGTACTCACTTTACACTTATCAACACTGATAAATTCGACATGCTTTCCTCCTAGTGCTGTGACTGAAGTGTGCATGCATATCCCAAGAAGTTCAAAGACATCCGATAATTTAGCGCCACCCCAAGTAGCTGAAAACACATTAAAAACAAATGAACAACAGAGACAACACTACATAATTACACTAAAAAAAACATGTAAAACAATGAAACCTCAAGGACACGTCTGTACAATGCTAGAATTCCATGGCGACGCAGAAAAATTATTCCTACCCCCTCTGTAGGAAATAGTTTTCCACGGGCTTGAGGAAAAATAGTTTAAACTTTTCCTCTTTTCAAGCTGAAACGCGCTGCATCAAACAATGGAAATGTGGCAAGCGCGGAAAATGGGAGACTTTTCCGTGCTATCGAGGAATCTTCAGCATTGCACAAATGCAGTCTTTCCAAACACCTTAAAAAAACATGTAATGTTTGAAGACATTGACACCCTCAAAATGCTGTCTTTGCATGTTATTTGACATCAGTCACTCGTATGCTTATTCGGAATTATGAACCTTATGTACAGCTACTGCATAGCCATATAAGAGGCTAAACAGTATGTAGTAATGTTAGTACTTTCTTCATGAAGTATGTGTTTATGTGTCAGTTGTCTAGGGACCGTCACTCATATGCCACTTCCTATACCGCTTTCATGTAGTTAGCAAGTTATGTCAACCGCCTTTAGGTAGCTCTTTCTGAACAATTTGTTTGTGATGTATTTTATTTGTAGATTTTTCATGAATGAAGAAAAGAACTGCAGTCCCTTCTCCAATTCTATGGACGCACAATTGAATGAGAGATCTTGCAAAAAACTCATTGGTTTGAGTCCTTGGTGTGCTTGAATTGGCTGTCATAATTTCAATTTTTCCAATATTTTAACTGAAAAGAAACAAAAACTGATGAGATCCTAGATATCCTAAAAAGACATTTAAGAACAAAATGGCATGTTATGGACTTTTTGCAAATGAAGTTGGGCCTAGCCCAAAATATAGTGCTTGAGCTAGTAAGGAAAGCTTCCTCATAACATGCATCACACAAGCAATCCTTTTCATGCTAAAGATGAAACCAATGTCAATGAATAAAAACTGATGCCCTCTTCCAGTCAAAAAGTTAGTATCTCTGATGTAGCTTGAAAAGATTGATCTTAATGCTTATAATTTATAGCCAGGTACTTTAAGGTAGTTCCATTTGATTAGAAATAGGAAAAATATTATCAAGACATCCCAACAAGAAACTAAAAGCGAAGGAAAAAGAAGGGTAAAGAAACATGCAGCACACAAGACCATGCAGCACCCAATAGAGAAATGCCCTAAACGAGACCGATTGAAAGAAACCCAACTGAAAAGCCTAGAAAACAAAAACATACTATGTTTCCCCTATTCAGAATCCACAACTAGCGAAGCACTTTCATTTCCAATCTGAACCTATTCGTTTTCTAGTCGACTAAATAATATAGAGTAGTCATTCCCAAATATTCTACATTAAAATAACTTTAAATTATCATCTTAATACATTGTTGTCTCATATTCCCACAACCTCAACTTGACCCATAGCAACAACTATACTGAAGCAACATAAGCTTTTCCAAAACACGTGGTTTCAATATAAAAAAATTATAGTAGAAAAATAGTTCATCTCAAATCACAAAATACCATTCCCAAGAGCAGCAACATCCCAACCAACACCTTTCACTGTTCGTGTTTTGCTCATTGCTGTCCTTCTATTACCTGCGCACTGTACTATTTAAATTTGGTGAGATCATCGGGTTCATATCCTCACGTAAAATTGTTAATGACCAAATGAATGTCAGCAAGCTATTTCATTTTATCAATAAACAATGCACAATATCATTTACCTGCAAAGTAGCAGTGACATTGTACTTTGGAAGGTTCCTGGTTAAATGGCAAAGTCAATTTGCATTCAAGCAAATTATAGACCACTAGCAACAAATTATATATTATGAAATATACTCCACTCATCACTTACCTGAGGTCAGTCATAGATAGCTGTTTTGGATTATCAATCAAGCCATGGATAGAAACACGAAAACTGCACAATAAAAGGATTTATAAATTCAGTTACCCTTTTCTATACATGCTATGCAAAAGAAATAGAATTATAAGCCAAGAAAAGGGGTAAATGACCTTTCAACATCATCAACTATTGGGATGGGACCATGATTTCTCTTGTAGAACATGTCCGCAGGAGTTATATATGAGGCAATCAAATCTGGGCGGCGTGGCTCAGCATTGAAAGGCTCCTGCAACAAGAACAAAGCAAATGATTTACCATGCATCAAAGTCAGAATAGTTTTAAACTTAGCCTTAGAAGGAAAAGTGCACTCATCACAGTAGAAAAAAAAAAAAAAAGGCAACTTTCCATCTCTGGATATCCCACCATAATGTACTGGGAGACGACAAAATAAATTAAGAGTGCATATGGAAACAGATCCAATCCAAATCACAAGCAATTCAACTATTTTGACAGAACAATCTAAATTTTGAACATATATGGCTATATATTTTATGCGGAAAGGAAACTGAAAAATACATTTGCTGGATTATCATTTTCCAAACTTTTTCAACCAAAATCACTGTTTTAACATTGGATCAGTGATATTTTCTTAAGAGCCTGTTTGGGGGGTTTACTAGTAGAGTCAAGTAAAGTAAAGCCCCAATTTCTATAAAAAAAATCCCACCAAAACACTTTAATTTAAATTTCCCACCATATTTTTCTCAAAAAGTAAAAAAAGTAACCTCATTTCTCCACTAAAAGACAAAAACACTCTACTTTTCAATAAAAAAAAGTCAAAAAGATTCCATCACAAACAACTAAAAATAAAATACCATCATAACTCACTTATATTTTATTATTTCTTTAAAATAACATTTACTCCACTCAACTCTACGAGTGAAGCCCACAAACAGGCCCAAGGTGGAAACTTGAGCAAACAGTAGACCTAGTGTTGTTAGTATAACTATCTTGCACGAGTTTGTCTATATAAGCTCAATGAAAATGAAAGAAATAGTAGGTTCTAGTGATGTTCATTTCTCATATTATGTGATTCCCACAATTTGAGCCTGGAAGCTTGAAATTTAGTTCATGCCGGGCTAGTTTCAAGTTATCTAGGCCGTACATATTCGTCATTGTAGGGCATTTTGCATATTGATTTGGGTTTGTGATTCTCCTTCTTTCCTCTACTGGGTGGAGGTTTGTCTGGCACAAGCAGCTTGCATCCACATCCAATCCATAATTCCCACCAAACCCCATTTCCCATTATAAACAAATTCAAATCCCAAAATGGAAATACTGAGATTACCTCAAAAAAGAAGCAAACAAGACAACGGAAACGCAAAACCATCAACATCTAAATGATACCCAATCCATGAAACCACACACAAGTTAATAAACCCAAACAAGACCCAGGAATGAAATTCAAATCACCGAAAAGATAGGATTTTTTTAAGAACCAACCCATGAAATCCCCTCATAAGTCCACATCACTAAGAAATATAATTCGAGAGAGAATTTTAAGACCCTATCAATTAAACGTCTAATCCAAAGAAGACACAAATAGAACAGGATTTCATCAAAGACCCAATCCATGAAACTCAAACATAAGTTCAAATCCAATCCAAACAAGACACAAACAACATTCAATCCAATTCAAACCAAAACATAAATAAATAAAGAGATGATCTTTATTAAAGAGACGTGAGTGAGATTGAACCTTGGCATTGATTTTAAGAGATGGGTGTCGAGGGGGTTCTTTGGAATAATCAGAGGGACCCCTGAGTCCTGGCATTTTTCTCTCGCTCTTGTTGTTGTGAGGTCTGGACGGACTAGAGAAGAAGAAGAAGAAGAAGAAGAAGAGTAGTGGAAGAAGCACTTCCACTTGTACCGCCCTATGCTATTTCTATACACACATCAAACTTGCCCAGGTGAATGAATATTTTCTTATCTCAGGATATCGACAGCTAAACCTTGTAGCTAACATTCGCCCGTGAGCGTGAAGTCTGAAGGTTTTTCCCCACTTTCATGATGCGATATCGCACGAATAGTGCCTATATCTTGGGAGGGGTGTTCATGGCCTGGCCGATTAAGGTTGGGCTTGGATATGCAATTCGGGCCCGTTTAATAATTAGGCCGGACTTGGACTAAGTGAAAGAAAGTCGGATTCCAGTCCTGCCTGTATAAGGAGTGCATGCAATTCAATTTAATTTATATATGCCAAATACTTGCTAGAAAGCCCACAAGATTTATCAAAATCCCTATTCAAATCGGCCCGGTTGACTAAATGGGAACGCTCGGGCCTGACTTTTATGATCGGTTTTGGGCTTATGCAAGGCCTGGGCCTGTGTTTCTAAAATCGGGTCGGGCCTGCATATGCCTCAGCTCGGCCCAGCCACACCCATGAACACCCCTACCTATATTGCACATATCTTATTCGGTTGAAAATATTTAAACTTCAAATGTTCAACGGGAAATGTCAAGTATAAGGTGAGTGTACGGTCAAAATCCATTTTTTCTTTCTCGAGTGAGAGATACCTTTCTAAAACTATTCAACAAATAAATTGGGATTTTTACATTTCCACTGCTCACTTGTGGTTTAAACATTATTGTTTTTAGAGCTTTTTTATTTTCCTTTAAAAAAGTTCTTTTTTATTGTTTTAGAGATTCTTCTTTTATTCAACTTCTAATAATTTCTAAAGCCAATAAGATAAATTGTTATGTACTAAATAAGCAATAAAAAATAAAAAAGTGAGTTAGATTAAGCCGAAATGGAATTTATTAAATAAGAAATTCTAGAGATACATTTTTCCCATGCCACTCATTTTCAATTGAAATAGATTAGAGAATTCTAGACACGCCCATTTTCCTATGCCCCTATTCTGGATCAAGTAGGCATCAGCAAATTTCCAAGCTGTTTTATGCTAGTAGCTAGTTCATTCCCTATTTCTTATAATATATGTAGTTTATATTGCTTATAGAAGGAAATAATTATCACCTCCAAACCTGTTTGACAACCATGGAAACCCACATTTGATTAAAATTGAGCATGTAAGGCATGCTTATAAAAATATTTCATTCTGAGAATGAACAAAGAAAAATTTATTTCGCCAGCATTTTGTGAGAAAGAAAATCTAAAGAGATAAAAGAGAGGAGGGGGATAGAGGGAGAAATTTTATAGATGTACAAAAAGGGAGTTACAATGCATTTTAAATAAAAAATGATGCCAAAGAGGCCCTTAATTTATTCACTTTCCAATCTCAATCTTCCTCTGGTGGTGATTTTGTCTCTTCGCATTGATTTTGTTTTCGGAATCTCTCTTCCTCTCAAATGCATAACCTCTTCTTTACCATCTATTTTGTGAAGTAAAAATGGGAAAAAAACTGTTAAGTGTCATTTTGATGAGGGGAAAAAGGAAGAAATTGAGAGTGGTGTAAATCTATTGTAAAACAATTTTCTCTACCTCCACTTTCTTCTTTTTTATCTTCGTCTAAGTATCCGTTTGAATTCTTTTATTAACACTCTTAGGTAAAACTATTTCATCTATAATTTAGAATTAAAAAAGGGCGTTTTCATAAACCCAAAGGATGATAAAATAAAAGGATGAAAATGATGTGTAAGTTTAATTTCACTCTTGTAAGAGGAAATTGGGATCGATTTCCCACTAATTTAACCATGACTAGGTGATATTTCTCCATAATTTCGTTCACCCTAAGATTAAATTAAATGTGAAATAGCTTCATTAGAAGAGAATGAAATAATGAAACTGATTAACTTCAACCTCATGACTATATATATATACACTGAATAAAAACAGCGTCCAAATTAAAGAAAAGATGCGAGTAATATAGTGTAGTAAATAAATTTATGAAATCCTTATTTCTACATCTTTTATTATTTCTAGGAAAAGTATATTTAAGTAGGCAACATATGGGTAGAAGTTGTAACAATAAATCTGAATAAATTTGCAAACTATCTAAGGATTCGACTCTGAAAAGAATTTATATTGCCGACCCAATATAATTGGGACAATGCTTTGATGATGATGATGATATGAAAATGTGAAATATATGCGAGAAACCACAGAAGATGTTAGATATGATAGCTTTGAGTAAGCACGTGCAAGGAGTTTCTTTGGCTCCATATTGATGAAGTGTTCTACATTTGTGTACAGGGGGTTGGCCTAAAACACTACCCAATTCTATGAAGGGCCATGGAGAAGCATTGGAGCAACCATCTCCCTTGATGAAACCTAAGAAGCAGGCTAGCTCTACAATTTAGAATTTAACAATGGGTGTTGGAAAGTGCATTCCTTGATCTTACATGATTATTTTATTTTATATATAAACATAAACATGGTTGGCTGCTTGCTTCTTTGAACCACACACCACTTATTGTAATAACAATGTAATTTTTTTATACTTGATACTTGTCTTTACTTTTTGTTCTTTTCTTATTTCATGGTATCTTGTTAGTGGCCTGACATGGCTTGGATTAAAAACTAACATGGTGGGAACATTCAGTTGTACAAGTGGCGCCCATGGTTTGCCTAGAACAAGCCATGGTTTGATGACCTGGACCAACAATCAGAATTAATTTTAGGAATTTACAAATAAAAATCTACATTGTCTTCAAATTATCCTGTGCCACTCTATTTATCAAAAAAAAAAAAAAGTATCCCGTGCTACTCTTTCATTTACAAGTGGCAGTTGTTCGAGTTAAGTTGGGTTGCTCAATTAGGGCTTTAACTCGGAGGAAAACAATATACGAGGGAAATGTTCACCTACGAGCGGACTGCATATAGCTTATATGTTATCTAACTCTTACCAATTGGGAGGAGGGCAGATTGAAAGACCTCCTCATGTACATGAACAATCCAAAAAAACAGCACCACTAGATTATTCTAGTCCTTGATTTAACAGCTTTAAAGTTTAATAACCTCTTCACCATAGATTTTCTTAAGAGTAAAGCGATCCAACAGTGAGTGAAGGTTTAGTGCGTATAAGACTCGGCCTGACGCCAGATCATGAGATGAAAGGATTGTCAAAAAGGCTACACTGATGAAATATAGGCCCAAGTAGGCTCCACAGTGTTGGACTGTACTTTCAAGTGCTCTTAGGTGAATATTTCCCCAACATATAAAGCTTAACTCATTTTCCAATAGGGTTGAAGATTTTAAACAAAACCCTAGTAGAAAGTTAAAAGAGTAAACTCAACCCTTAATTAGAAGATTGGATCAAATTGGGTTGGCTGGTCATAGCTAGTTGGGTGGACAGGTCAAATAGATTCAACCCAAACTGGTATATTTAATAATTCATTCCACAATGTCCACAGGACCTAAGTTGAAATTTTAAAGGGTTAACCTGAATCCTAAATTTCCATCTGGAGTCTAGAATTGCCACCCACCCCTTCTAGCAAATAGCCATGCCAGACTAAAATATCTGATCAAGAGACTATGATGAGCCTAATGAGGCCCACCAAGATAACAGGCCCGATATGCAAACCATACACTCATGCATGTTATCATCACCAAATGGGCCAAATCTAGTTTTATGTGGATCTAGTGTCAGTGCCATTTGTCCCACCACCTCAACAGCAGGTAGTCTACATGACTACATGTAGGGGTGGAATGTTCGGATCCAAACTTGTATCCAGCCCATTTTTATAACGGCTCAAGATGTATCGACCCGCCAATCCTAGCCATCATTTCGATCCGGGCCCAATACAGGTCAACCTGACCTCCACCCTGGAATCCTAACAAAGATTCATTCCATTTCTGAGTACATGCTCCATTCAATGAGACTCTTACTGAACATTGTATTTCATTCCCAAACCTATATAGGTGAACCTTATGCTCTGTATGTATGTAGTGTGTTGGATAGGCAAATCAGATGATTAACTGCCATCAGCATGGTAAAAATGGAAGCACATGATCATATCTTGTTAAATTTTAATGGTTTATTAAATAGAAATTAACTTAGATTTTAGTCGGGCTTTCTTTTTTTCTTTTTTTATAACGCAGGGTTCCCAGTCCTTTGGGCTAGAATAATCCCTACGAGCCCAGGAAAAAAAGCCGGATATAATTCCCTTGTGGCCTCAGTGTGGTAGTGCAGTATTGAACCCGCAACCTCCGGGTGCAAACCGTAGTCCTAGGCTAACTGAGCTATCCCTTGGACTGTCATAGAGTATAGTTGAAAAATGAAGGAGAACAAGAGAGTTGCAAGTGCTCCACTGCCGAGCAGAGTTGAGGCATCAAAGGAAATTACGCCTGCTTGGTATCTGTCCTGATGAGGATAACAACTCGAGGACTGAAAAAAATTTGCAAAACATGCAGAAAAACTTGCATAACTTGGTAGTTGACAGAAAACTTAAGAAACGTTTTTTACTTGCGGTGTATGATACTTAGAGGTGAGTTATTTGAAGAAAGTTGTATTTGCGGTGTACGATATGGAGATAGGAGATTTTTAGCCACCAGAATTGAAGATGAAGGAAGCCAAACAATTATACAGATTTGTACAGATCAAGGTTAACTGGGTGCTCATTTTGGACCATAGATTAAGGTTAATGCGGGTTGGGCGGGCTAACCCTAATCCGAGCCGGTTTTGGCGGATCAGGTTTTCCTAACCGGTGACTAATCCATATTTCATGAGGGTCGGGTCAAGTTTTGTCTCCTCCATTTTAGGAAATGAAGAATGGTATGAGCTGCCTTTGGGTCGTTTCATTACGTTGCTATGTTCCCCGGAAAGAACCTATTTTTTCCCCGTATTTTCACCTGATTCCTTGAATGGTTCTGCATCCAATCGATTAAGGTGGATTATAATTCTTCAATTACCATATTTTGGCATAATGACACGCATTTCTTTTACTTATTTATTTCGTATAAATGGGAATTAGTCCAAGAGATTTGAAAAATTACTGCAATATTAATGCATAAATACAGTAGGTTTAATACGGGCATGCCATGGATATAGTAGGGATTAAAGGTGTAAAACAGTTTGGGCCGGCAGAAGCTCAGCTCAGCTATGCCATGGTTGGCAAGGGCATGGCTAGGGATGTAAATGGGTTGGTTCCGGCCTAAATCCATGGTGGACCTAACTCCATAATCGTTAATGAGAAGATGGAACCGGGTCCCTTAAACAGGTGAGTGTCGATATCAACCCTACGCAAGCAAGCGAAACTGTTTCGTTAGTCTTCTTCCTCCTTTTTTTCCCCAAACCCACCTTCATTGTTATTTTACCTTTGGGTATGGGGAAAGGAGGAGGAAGAAGACGAGAAAAACTACATTTGGGTCTTCCCCTTTAGATCGAGTTTGGAGAATAGATGAGCAAGAGTACGAATGAAACTGTTTTGCTTACCTACACAGGATCGATATCAGCCCTTGGAAAAACAAGTAAAAAAAAAATAAGGATTTTTGGCGGGAAAGCCGATTTGGTGTGAGGTGTCCTAAAGTGACCTTTTTGGTTTATTGTCCATCTAAAGATGCTTTTTTTTTTTTTTTTTGGTAAATTCCTCTAAATACAAATATTTAAAGTAACTAGTGGACCCCATCTCCACTTCCTTTGCATCCAATGGAAAGGGATTTTTATGAAAAATTATATTTAAACTCTTAAGAAATGGGACAGTTAACCAACTTTGGCAATCATCGGAATTGGTAGTGTGTTTAATCATATAAGACAAAACGATTTTATAAATAAATAAAAAAAATCACTTAGTCGTAGGGGTGTTCACTGACCGAGCTAGCCCAAGCTTGGCCCAAACTGTTTTGGCCCGGCATGGGCCTTAGGTTTTAGTACTCGGCCAGGCTCGAATTAAAGTGCAGAGAGGTGAAGCCTGGTCTGGCCCGACTGTAAAAATAGTGCTAGAGAGAGATAAAAGACAGAACTCAAGCACACGACATCTCACAAATATAGAACTAGACCATTTGAGTTGAAGCTTGGGACAATGTAAGAGCCTTTTTTTTCCTTATAAATGTCAACTAATTAAGGATGGGCTCAAGCTTCGTCTTCTTCAGGTGGGCCAGGCTTGGGCCTATAGCTTAGAAGTCGGCCGGCCGGGCTTGAATATTCATCAACAAGGCTCAGTGCAAGCCATATATGAACACCCCTCCTTAGTCGTGATATTTCGAATGTAGTCGCAGTCCTATAGACGTAGTGGTGAGGTACACTTGGATGAGTGCCGATATAAAGGAGGCACGAATGTTGTATGAATGGGTTCAATAAAAGACATATTTACTATATGAGAGGTAGGAATATACTATTCTTCCATCCGCGGGAATAAATATCCATAGAGTATAAAATCCTCTCCTTTCACAAACACCACCAAGGTGTTAATAGACGTCTCTACACTTTTGTTTTAACTTAATATATAAAACCCCCAGTTAGGGAATGTTTGCGATTGGATCGGAAGATTGGACCCTCGTGGCCCGAGCTGTGTGTCCTTCTCATTATGAAACTCTTAGTTTATTAGAAGTATCCCTCGTATGAGTAACTTGAGTAAGAAGCAAACTGTTAGTTTCTAAGTCCAATAAAATTTCTAACCAGGTTGGCAACTCTATTAATAGATTCAAGTGAAATAAAGTTGATTTTGAAAAAAAAAAATATATAAGTGGGTTATGATGGTATTTTATTTTTAGTTGTTTGTTATGAAGTCTTTTTTACTTTTTGTATGGTTAAGTTGAGTTTTTTTGTATTTTAGTAGATAAAGGTGGTTGATTTTTTACTTTAAAAAAAAAAAAAAAAAGATTGAGGGAGTTTTGAATTAAAGTGCTTTTGATGTAACATTTTGTCTAAAAAATGAAGGATTTACTTGACTTTTACTATGTTAGTAAAGTGCCAAACTAGCCCAATTATACCACAGTAAAGAGGAGTCTTCAATTGCATTGTACTTTCAGAAGTGGGACCCATACATTGGCATGCGGTTAAGTGGACCACACGCCCCATTTTCTAACACTCCAACCTTGTAAGTGCCCATATTGACTCCATTTGGTCATTTAGAAAAACACTACTAAATGAGAATCAATTGGAGACCCAGCAATAGTTAAAGTGAAAATTGTGGAGAACATCACCTAAAAAGTAGGATCCCAGTCTTAACGGTCGAGCAATGGGAATCACTCTCCAATTATAGAGTAAGCAGGAACTCAAGAAAGACATGCAGCACCTTAAGAATATGCAGGATGGGGATTGGCTTGATTTGCTATTGCTTTTCTTCTTATTGATTCAGATGAGATGATTTTCTGTAGGTTTTTCTATGTGGCTTTGTTGATCTTCTTTATTGGAGAGAGAGCTGTTATTTTCTGTGGGTTATTTTCTTTTAATAAGACAGTTTATATATTTGACAGTAGAGGTGGATGGTACATCAACGTAGCCAATTTCATGCTTGTCTGTCTTTGCCTTTTGACTGCATGGGATGTCATTTAGCTTTCTCGATCAAGTATTCATACTATTTAATTTGACTTGGGATGATGAATTTCTCTTTGCTAGCTTCAGGCTTCTCAGATTTTTTATCCTCCTCCTCAGAAGTATCATCATCCCAAATCAAATTAAAAACCTTCTTTTTTTATTTGTTATTGCTATAGTCACTAGCAATTTGTCCATACTCCTAACACTTATAGCATTGAATCCCCTTTGCAGATTTTTTTTCTTTACAGCAGTTTTAGGGATTTTTAAGTCACTTTTCTTCTCCTTCGTAAACAATTGGAATTGCTTCATAAATTGAACATCAATTTTGGGATCAATCTCCTCAAAATCATAATCAGAATCACTAGCAATTTTATTGAATGATTTTTTGGAAGCTTTCAAAGCAACACCTATAGATTTTGACTTTCCATTAGATCTAAGATTTACTTAAAAAATCTGAAGGTTGCCAACCAACTGATTAACTTTGAGAATATTTTGATTTTTATTCTCCTTAATGACTACAACATTTGCATCGAACTTTTCTAGAAGAAGCTGCAACATTTTTTTGAGAATTCTATTCTTAGGAATTGGTTCTCCCAAAGTAAATGTATCATTAATAATTGCATTCACCTTCGCATTAAATTCATCAAAAGTTTCATCATCTTCCATCTTGATGATTTCGTGGTTCTAATCAATGCTTGCCCAATGTGTTTAGATGATAAAAAGTTGCTCGGAGGATGTGGAATGAGTTGCTTGGCTGGTTTGGATGTAGTTGGGTCCTTCCTCGCTCCATTTCGAACATCTTGTATGCATGGATTTCTTCCCTTCGATCTCTTTTGGGCAAACTAATGTGGAATATGTGATTTTCTGCTATTATTTGGCTATTATGGAAGGAGATGAATGCCAGGTGTTTTGAAGGGCTTCAATCAAGTGTTGGTTTTGTGATGGAGAAGATAAAATTTATAGTGGCTTATTGGGTGTCAATCAGCCCTCCCTTTCATGGCATTTTGATGGATTAAATTGTGTTCAATTGGAAGGAGGTCGCCTTCTCATGATGGATTTGTAGTTTTCTTGTTGTTCCTAGGCGTTCGGTGGGCTTTGGGCTTTCTTACTCTTTCGTGTTTAAGGTTTTTTGCTTTGCTTTCTTGTTTCCTTTGGGTGCTTGTAGCTTAATCCTTTGTACTGTTAGCTTTTTTAATGAATTTAACAATTCAAAAAAAAAAAAAATTTGCAGTTTAAAAGATCTGTAACTTCTGTTCCAGAGGCACATTTGGGTACATGATGATTCTATAGTGGAGAGCGAAATTTCTCCAGTATATGCATCTCAATTTTCGGTCGTTACATTGTTCCCTGTCAAGGGAGAAAACAAATCCAATAGAAGCAGAGAATGGGATCTACGTCCTCCCCCTATCAAATAATTTGTTGAAATGAGCTTCATGGAGACGAAGTGCCGTAAGTTTTTTATTTTTTACACAAAACTGAGTTTATATTCATATAAGACAGTCCAGCTCTTGGCGTGCTACAGTAAGCATTGAATTAAAGAGTTGTTAATGTTCTGAAGTGTGAAGTATGAAGTCTTTCATATGTACATAGCACTGCATGTATATCTGTAATTTTCCTGATGATTCAATCTCCCACACTATAAAAAGTCTGATTTTTTTGCCGCCGCCGCTAAAACTGCTGCTATTGCCTCATTAAGCACCATCTACTAAAACCGATCGACTTTTAGCAATGGGAGAAAAACGCCGCTAAAAGTCATTTTAGTCTTCTGTGTAAGCTGCTGCCACCACAGGCAAATGCATAGAGTCCATGAATGAAGATCATGACAGTCGAAAATAGTAGTTGGGCCAATATATGGGCAACTGCATTGGCAGACCCTCTACAGAAGTGGGCTTCCCAAGTGGAATATAAATGATTAGGTAGAGCCTTAATTTTCTTCCACGATATATAAGTTCCCATTATCTGCCACTGTGTCCATGATTTCTGAGTCCCCCTCTATTATCAGATTTGAAATATGAAATCTGATTGCCAACTGGAGGGCATCGAGCAGGGCTATCATTATCAACTCTGCCTCAATAATGACTCAATTGCATGCTGATTGCACGTTTATCTGGCCTGCAAATGCTCCGCATGCATTCTGACAGGCCCCAGCAAATTTCACTCCAATGGCCGAAGTTCCACATGCCAGTTTGATGTAGTTTTGTGGTGCGGGCTTCGGAGCCAATGCTGTACAGGGATTCCTGAAAGTGAGAGCAGTGGCTGAAACATGTGAGATGCCCACTTTCACAGGATAGGTAAATTAATTGGATTCCAAATGAGATGAGTCTTGCATACGACATGTAACAATTCCGACATGGTTATGGTTATTTACACTGTTATGTCATTAGGATTGGCCAAAAAAGAACCGTTGTCTAAAAAGAATGTGATTGAAGTGGGTTTCCATGTGTACAGCTGTTAACATGTGGTAGGTTGTTTCCATGTCATGGATGGAGGCAACAGATACATGTGGGTATTGTATTATTTTGCACGGTGCTGCATGGACAAATTTTTTTGCCATAATTTTAGACAAACCCTTAAATATCCCTTAACAAACTTTTTTGCCAGAATTTTGGACAAACTCCTAAATAACCCTGTCCCTGTTATTTTGCATGAGTAGTGCTACATGGACAAACTTTTTTGTCAGAATTTTAGACGAACCCCTGATTTTATCTAGGGTTTGTAAAATCTAGGGGTTTGTCCAAAATTCTGGCCAAAAAGTTTGTCCATGTAAACTCTTTGATTTTGTATTGCATGGGCAGTTTGAAGATGTTGTTGTACGGTTTGGCTGGGGATTCCGTTTGGACCAAACCAATGAGAGGGTGCCACATGCGAAAAGGAAATTTTTTTTTAGGAAACAGATTTTTTTTTAGGGAGATGGGATGTGACATCTATGCCATGTGGCACCCCCGACCCTGTTTGAACCAAACAGGGGATCCATTTCCCTCTGGGTATGGGGTATGGGTGTGGCATAGAATCTCAAATTTCAACCGCCTTAAAAATTCTCAAACTATCTTTTAAAATTCTTGGAATTCCATTCTCTGTTCATTTAGTTGGAAATTCAAAATGCTTCACCAAAGGGAAGGATATGAAATCCCACCTCAAAGGGATGAAACCGGCCCTGAAAGTAGGGTTTGAATTTGCCTCAATTATCACTAGTTTATGTGGTTGCCTTTTTATTTTATTTTTTTTTTTTAAGAATTTTTACTCCAGCTTACAGTATCTGGGACCCGCCCCCTGCGATGGAAGTAGACCTTGGATGTGGTGATGAGGTCCTCAGGTGAGAGAAAGTAGACCTAGAGTGAGGTGGGAGAGCCCTCAGGTGAAGGAACATGGCATACGTAGGTTCAAACCCTAGGAAGCCTAGCGTCCACTTAGGTAAGAGATGGTTCTTGTGGTTGTCCTTTTCAAACCCACCTCAATTTCTCTGAGAGTGTCTTTAATGATCCCTCTCTCGTATCATCATCCGTTGTTCTCATTTTTTTTTCTTTTATTCTTTTTGGTAAAACCATTATGCTATTCTCAGATATACTTGTCTTGACAAATAATTGTTTGAACGGAAAGAGGAGAGTGTACTGGAAATGCAACATTTTCAAAACCACTTAGGGCATGTTTCTTTATTAAAATTTATGACAAGATTTTACCATTTCAGGGTTTTCTTTACATGATGTGACATCTTATCCCCTGCATTTGTAAATACTATGTTTCTTAATAAGTATTTCAAAAACGTCTCAAATGGCCTTAGGGAATTCAAGTACTATATCTGAAGAATTTAAAATTCTCTAGACTGGGAATTCTATAAATTCCAATAAAGAAACAAGCCCTAACTTCTAGCATCAGGCATAGCTTACATTTTTATCAACAAGACCAAGTGATGCATTTACCCGACTAACAAAACTAAGTGATGCATTCACATTTTACCAAAAGAAAAAAAAAAAGTTGTGGATTCACAAACACTAATTCCTTCCGGCCGGGATCAGGCATAGCACATTACTTACAAGGAAGTTTCTGCAAAAGCAGTACTATTTTTACACTACTCCTTTGGTGATTTGTTGCAGTAAATCAATCATTTTTAATGATTTCCAAGAGCTCATCCCTCATCTCACACATAACATATCTGATATCCTAACTGTGGCCCACAGCAGATGGAGTATAATCCGAGAACAGTCCTAACCATTTAACCTATAGATGATTTTGGTTTTGTGGGTGCCACCTAGTCTTTTTATAATGCAGAGTATATATATACTTCTTTGTCCGAATCGAACCTAAATGTCCAAAACCATCAATTCATTGCTTCGTCCATTTCAATTGTGACCACATGATCCATGTGCTTGGGTCTGGAGCTACAACTCAACGTGGCCACCACACCCACCTTTCCATTATTGCATAATGCTAAACATGTACAGTTATATGCTTGTGTTAAAACCATCATGCATGTTCAACTACTGTGGCCTACATATGGCACCATGTTTGGCTATCACAACGTCACATATGTACAGTAGTGGGCCCCACCTCTGATAAACAGGGACGAAGACAATGCACCTTAGATTCTCTGCATCCCCTTCAGATACCCGGAGAGCTGAGGCCGCTGAAGTGAAAGCATCTTGATAGGGTTTGGATGTGGTGTACGTTGTTGATCACCTACGTCTTTCTTTGTAAGAAGTTGCACGAGAGAAAAACTCGGAGAGGAAGAAAACCGAGGAAGCTCTTAATTCATGCAGATGATCCAATCCCAGCCTTCAATACTCAGGGTAAGACTCTAATACCACGAGGAAACTATTAAACGATTTTACCATAAAAAAACCCGGTAGTTGGTTGTTGCATGAAAAATGACCCCGTAGTTTGTGCTACAGAAACGGGGTCCGTCAGCCGCCTGTTTTCTTTTCTTTCTTTCTTTTTTTCCTCAAGTTGTGAAAAGAGCGACGCTGTTCGCTTGTCACTACATCTCCCACGAGCTGCTGTCTCTGCCATGGTCGTCTGCGGGAGCTGCTAAAAGCAAAATCATTATCAATCGTCCCACATCCCAACAAACGTCAAACCAGAGAAAGATATGACTTATTCGCTGTAAGAAAAACACGACAAAGGCGTCGATGCTTACGGGAAGGGCGGATACCATGCTGTCAATCCGGGCGATCCGTTCGCAGGAGGACGATACATTGCGCAGAGGAAGCTTGGATGGGGTCACTTCTCCACCGTCTGGCTCGCATTCAATACCAGCTCATCTGTATGTTTCGTAATCATGGCCCTTCTTCCTTTTATGGCCTCCTTCTTTGATGGCTTTTCGAGAATTCTACTTTGTCGAAAGATGCGGTTTCTCATCTGGGTTTTCGATGATTTTACCTGTACCTGTTGAAAGATTGCATCTTTCGTTATATTTCTCACCTAGTTTTCAATAATTTTACCTGTACTTTGCTCAAAGATGGCTTCTTTATTTCATCTTTGGCACGTTTCGGTCTATTTTTCATCTGGGTTTTTGATAATTTTACCTATACTTATCAAAAGGTGTAATTTTTCATACATCTTTGGTATCTTTCACTCTGTTTCTTATCTGGGTTTTCTGTCTCGCCAAAATGTGTGTGGTCATTGATGTTTTCTAATAAAGATTTGATGTCTTTTCTTTGGTTTGCATCATTTGAGTTGTTTTTTTCTTATGAGTTGTTTGTTCATGGAATTGAGTGATTACAGCTTCCGTTTACCATGCGAAGTATCCTTTGTGTTCATAGCTGCTCTCCATTTTACCTCCTTGAGGGGGAGCTTCTTCACCGTTAAGAAGCTACTGCATACAACCATGGCAAAGGCTAGAAGCTCATGGAGATGCCATGACGAGTGACGCTAACGTCGTTCTCGTCAAAGACGAGCACGCTAGTGTCATTCTTCTCAAAATTCTAAAAAGAAAAAAGGAATACGGAAACGGGTTGACGGGCCCCATTTGTTGACGAGAACAACATTAGCGTCACTCTTCTCAAAATTCTAAAAAAAAAAAAAAGGAAAAAGGGTTGACAGCCCCATTTGTGTAGCACAAACTACGGGGTCTTTTTTCGTGCAACGGCCAACTACTGGGTTTTTTTGGGTAAAATTCTCAAACTATTACTAACAATGACTTTCATATTCTTGTAAACATTATCAAAATCCATTACTTTGGCAAAGTACTTCTCACGGTCATGACCATGACCGGCACACCTTGATGAGAGGACTTCAGTCCGTCCTTATCAATCCCAAATATATCTAGAGCCTATTTGGTTAGAAGAATTATGGGGTTTCTTATCCGGGACAAATTAAGATTCTCTAAATCATGTCCCAAACGCTCTACACTCCAACATAATACTTGGAGTGTTAGAATTCTGAGAATATAAAAGGTTAAATGTGACTATTTATGAAGTTGGTTTTAGGATTTTTATATATTGGTATAAGAAATTCCCCATCCCTCAAAGTCTTGTACAAAAACCCCAAACAAACGGCCCTTGGATTCAAAACATACAGGGCTTATTCTTTCTTCAAAACTTCTTACGAAAATTTGAGATGCTAGAAATCCATAAAGATGATGGTAGGGCCGGGGCTTGTCCCCTTGGCATATCCAAATGTCATATTTATTTACTAGAATTCCAAATTCTAGCTGACTAAAAAGGTTTCAAATGGCCATTAAAACTCTTTAGAATTCCGACCTCCTTGACATTTATAAATCCTCCGTACATCTAATAGAAAATTCAAGAACCCACCCAACAGGACAACTTTTGAAGGATTCATAAATTCTCCAAATAATGAATTCCATAAATTTTACTAAAGAAACATGCCCATAATTTTGTTGAGGGGTTTTGATCGTATGGTCACCCCTACATTCTAAAATATTCATCACCTGACCAAACATCAAGATTCTCTCTAGCAATACTCCGTGCTATTAGTACACTATATAAAAAGACCAACATGCCCAAATTATTGGGATATCACAAAAATTCAAGAAATTCTGTGATATAATAAAATTACTCTTTGCAAAACTTTGTAAAGTTTACTCATATACAGAGCCCACCTTATGAACGAATTGTCCAAATAGGTTGGCTGGAGCTTGGAACACCTATAAGGGAATAGACGATATATGGGGCAAAGCTACAATACGACGGCGCTACATCATATTAATATGCACATGGGCGGGGCTCATCTTTGAGAAATCAAATCCGTTCATTAGTTCTAATACCCACTGTGGTATATCTGAATAAAATAATATTCAAATCAACAATATGCACACCATTGGGTTAATTAAATTCTGATCAGATGATTCAACTTTATCTACTTTCTCTCTCTTTCCTTATGGAAAGAGAAGTTGGGCACATGTTTAAAATCAACAGGTCAATCTAACGGTAGGCCCCACAAAATACACTTTGAAGTTATATATGCAAAAAATAAGAGGATTAAAAGATGATGAACAGATTGGGTTTCTTAAAGGTGGCCCCACCCATGTGCATATGCCAGATGCAGCGCCGCTGTATAGTAGCTTTGCCCTAGACGATAAATATGGCTTAGGTTAGTCGGAACATGCCACAATTTAGGATTAGATGATAGGTATGACCTGCTTATAATGAATGAATGATACATATGGCCCACTTATGATTATTATTTCTATAAAATGACGAAAAATATAAGAAATCATACCCAATGATCTGTGTGACTATCTATTACCATTTTTTATTTTGTCATTTTATGTGTGAACTAATTTATACAGGTGATGCGAGCTAGCAAGCAGTTAACGCATCTGATGATGGCAATTAAAAGAAGATCATGGTCAACTATATAAGTACAATGGGTGAATTTGATACTTAAATAATTAACTATGACATATAAAGAGTAGGGTAAATTAGCCAACGGTCCCTAAGCACGGTCTCCCAAGGCATCCAGTCTAACAACTTCTTTCGTAATGTCTATAGTCTAGACAGCTGGAGATATTTAGTGAGAGGTCCTTAATACACCACGTCATACATTTTTATGACTAATTTGCCCCTTTCAACCCTCATTCATAGGCCAAGTTCTCTCTTATTCTCTGTTGTCCCAGAGAACTCCTTCTATCTTCTTTTCTCTTATTTTCCATTTTCTGTTCCTTTCCATCGTTATGGAGTATCGTTGCAGAGCACCTTCCATCTCCACAATGACTTCCGATTCTCTCACTTTCATTTCTTCAAAGATAGAAATGGTTTTACTTTCTCTTACTCTTTCATCAGAAGTTTCTTCCAAATCTCTCTCTACAACTGATTTGAAAAAAAGCAATTTGCTCTTTTGCTTGTTTTACCCCTCTCTCTTTTCTCGATTAGATCATGGTCATCAAATGTTCTTGTTTTGGAATTCGGTTTTTATTAGAATCTGATTTTCCGTATTCGTATTCTGACTTTTGGTGTCACTGAACTCAGATAAATTTCCCAGAAACTCTTGATAAACTGGACAAAAACTCAAATAAATTTGCCAAAACTCAACTTTTATGAGTTTCGAACAAATTTATCTAACTTTCGCTTGCTTTGTCTCTTAAATTGAGGTTTGTTCTAACCATTGTCTACATAGAGTTGAACATAAAGAATAGATAAGATCAGAGAAAAAAGAAATCAAATTAGTTTTTTAGTTTTTTTCAGAAAAAATTTTCTTGTACATCTTCTTTTTAGAAATTGAAGTACTTTTTCTAACCAAGTGAAGATGATTCAGATGATGGAGGTCTTCGATCAGTTGAGTTTGCTTCTAGGTTTCGCAGTTTCCTTCGTCTTTACCTTTTGCTTCTGCGATTCAAATGAATCTGATTTTTGCTTCTCTGAAATGATTTCAAGCGGTTTTAAGCGAAGCCTTTTTGCTGACGTATATAGGGGCCTTTTTATCTTTTTTAGTGCATGATTTTCATGAGAGGACTGCCGCTAGTACGATAAAATATTATGAACCTTGGGCTATAAAAGCAAATAATAAGTGACCTCAGGGGCGACTCCAGAAATTCAAATCAGTGGGGTCAAAAAATACTTATTTTCCGCAACCCTGCAACTAGAACTATGACCCAGGTCAGGCCGAGGTTAAGCTCTTATCCTACCCTCTCATTTGCGAACCAGACTTAAATGAGCAAAAACCTTCGACTTTCACATGGGGGCTGTAATTTTTAGGCCCTTACCCTACCTTCAAATATTTAGTATTAGAAAAATGAGACAAAAAGGATAAAAATAAAATGACCTAAGATAAAATTACTATTTGAGCTTCCTATGAGTTAAGGTATGTCCATTTATATGTATAAGCCATTCAAAATTATTGGGCTACCCATGATACAAAAGTACACGGTTTATCTTAATTGGATGTTACAAAATGGTTAAAAATTTATAAGTCATTTTCTCTCCTTCATATCAAACTTTTAAATTAAGTTGGTTCAAAATCTTCCCATAAGATTGTTTTTAGATTTCAGTGGGGTCAAAACTACCTATAAATGTTTTCTTCTTCTTTTTTTTTTTATATCTCAGTGGGTCAAGAGCTTTCCACTCATAGGTTTGCAAAACTTTTATGAATATATTCTGAGATCTCAGTGGGGTCAGTTGACCCCACTGTGAACCACATGGCGCCGCCCATGAGTGACCTACCGCCAAAAGCCCCTAAGAGTCCTTCCAGACTAAGTGCATGCATGGGTTTTGAACCAAATTTATATTATCTTCTTTAATAGTGTCCTCAATCGTAAGTGGCACATATTTATCATCCATATTTGATAAGTAAGTGACAATATTTATCAATTTTTATTTGCATTTTTTCAGTTTTTACACTGACACAATCATCATAGATGGGCCAGATTATCATCCATGACATTTTCTTCAATGACAGGTACAACTGGTTTGCAGACTAGAGAGATCACAGTGGGAGAAAGAGTAATATAGGGCTTGTCTCAGTATTTGAGAGTTAGATAAGAGGATCTGTCCTCTTGTTTGCATTTGCAATTACATTGCTGCATGAAAAGTTATCTGTGGCAGTACTATTAAATCCAGATTCTTCTCTCTCTCTCTCTCTCTCTCCGAGTGTTGCCAATTCCCACACATGCATGAGATGGCACCAATCATTTGCATCCTCTTGTTTGCCTTTGCGTTTGATCTTGAGATAGCTCAACCAACACTGCCCTCCAAAACCATAAGCTTGGACATGTCGCTCTACCCCAATGGGAACACCTCCTACTGGCCTTCGCCTTCTGGGCATTTCGCCTTCGGGTTCTACAAAGAAGGCCAAGGCTTCCGTGTTGGAATCTGGTTGTCAAATACAAGTTCAACGTCAAACAAGTCTAACAAGGTGGTGGTCTGGACTGCAAACCGCGACGACCATCCTGTCTCTGCTAATGCCACTCTGGTCCTTACTTACGATGGTGAACTCGTATTAAAAACCGAAGACGGCCAAGCCCCATTAATTAAACAGCTGAGTGAGTTCATCCACCATGCTTCCATGGTCGACAATGGCAATTTCCTTCTCTACAGCTCTCACTCCAAAATCATCTGGCAAAGCTTCGACTATCCCACCGACACCATTTTAGGAGGCCAGAGTGTCAATTCCTCCTTGTATTCGGGCATGTCGGGAATCGACCACTCAAGTGGAAAGTTTATACTTGACTTCGGTGGTTACACCCTTGTGCTTAGACACGATTCATATCCAAGAGATGATTTTGATATCTATTGGGCTTCCCGCGGATACGACGACAGCGGAGACTTCAAATTAATTCTGGATGATCACGGCCACATGTACCTGGTCACGGAGAAAGGCGAAATAATGGAAAATTTTATGGATGGACGGCCTAATTTTGGCAAAGAAAATCTGGTGATCTATCGTGCAACTCTCGACTCAGATGGGGTGTTTCGGTTGTATTCACACTGTATTCAAGAGAACGGTAGCTTTGCAAAGGAGGTCGTCAAATGGAAGGAGCCCAAAGACAAATGTTCAGTCAATGGTATTTGTGGATTCAACAGCTACTGCAAATTGGAGGGCGACCAAACAGATTGCTTATGTCTCCCTGGATTCAATTATACCAACCCTAGTGACAGGTCTGCGGGATGCTATATGAGACCATGGGGTGACCGTGGCCTCAGAAGCAACATTACCACCCTTGAGAATACCACCTTCGCAGTTGATTCCTACTCTGCCGAATCGGGGGACAAAGAAGATTGTATGGAGGCTTGCCGAATCGATGATCTTTGCATGTTTGCATTGTTCAGTTTTAATTGTTACAAACTCAAGTTTCCACTAAGGTATGGACGTACAAATGATCAAACTATTTCAGATGTGCTTTTTGTCAAGTCGGCTAGTGGAAATTGCTCAACAGAAAACAGCACCTGCAGCACCAGCTCCTCCCTTTTCAAAATATCAGTCATACTTATAGGAGTTGGTGTGACTATTGCAATCTGCTCTTGCATTACCATGGCAGTGGTTGGTTACTTAATTTCGAGGCGTGGTTTGTGGAAGCACACAACTTCATCTGAGGGGAAATTGGACTCGACGGAAGACATTGTTCTTCGATCATTTTCTTATAAAGAGCTTGTAGCAGCTACAAATGGCTTCAGTGAAGTCCTGGGTCGCGGCCATTTTGGTACTGTATATAAAGGATCCTTAACCGACAGAGAAAATGAGAGAACTGTTGCAGTTAAAAAGCTTGAGAAAGTGGTGGAGGAAGGAGAAAGGGAGTTCCATATGGAGATGAGGGCTATAGGGAGAACCCATCACAAGAACTTGGTACGCTTGGTTGGCTTCTGCAACGAGGGTTTCAATAGGCTTTTGGTATATGACTACATGAAAAATGGCTCCCTTGCTGATTTTCTCTTCGGGACCGAAAGACACCCTTCTTTGAGTGATAGGATGAGAATTATATTAGAAGTTGCCAGGGGCATTCTCTATCTACACGAAGATTGTGAGCCTCATATCATCCATTGTGACATAAAGCCTCACAACATACTCCTAGACGAGTTTTGGACGGCAAAGATCTCCGACTTTGGAATGGCGAAACTTCTGATGCCGAATCAAACAAAAACCTTCACAGGACCTAGAGGTACAAGAGGATACCTTGCTCCAGAGTGGTATCAAAACAAACCAATATCAGTCAAGGCAGATGTCTACAGCTTTGGGATTGTATTGTTAGAGACTCTATTTTGCAGGAAGAACATGGAGTTAGAGGTCGATGACAATGAGATCATTCTTACTGATTGGATTTACAAATGTCATGAGGCGGGAGAGCTTAGTAAGCTTTTGCTAGATACAGAAGAAGTAGAAAAGAGACAGATGGAGAGGATCATAAAGGTGGGCCTATGTTGTGTTCAGGGTGAACCTGATCTTCGTCCTACAATGAAGAATGTGATCTGGATGATAGAAGGTCTTATGGATGTACATGTTCCGCCGCTTCCAACTTCTTAGTCTTATAATGTTCTACTTTCATTAGTGTTCCATGTCAAGGGTTTGTTTAGTTAGTTGTTACATAGTCTGCGATTTCTAAATGTATGCCGACAAGCTCTATATTTCTGTTGTTTTGGTGTCTCTGTTATGTCACTGGTCAAAGATGTTTGTGCTTGAGACACTCTACTAATGTCGCTTTCTCTAAGATTTTTTTTTTTTTTTTTTACACACCCACTTGGCTGAACTTGTTAGCGTCTGTTAATGGGGTCCACATGTGATCACATCTGGTGGGCCCCAATCAACAGAAGTGACTCCCCTTAAAATCTGGAAAGGGTTTAAATCTCCCTCTCACAACTCCCTATCTATTCTCTCTCCTAAATCAGAAGAGATTTTCCCCTAAATAATAGAAGAGACAAAATCAAAAAGGAGGGAAGACGAATCCCATGGAAGGCATTTTCCATAAAAGGCTATGGGTCATAAAAGACCATTGGATGTGCCAAGAAAGGCTCACATGGATTGACCTTAAAAAAATTCAATCCAAAGGTATGAAAAGCATGATTAGTGGGCAATAGGAGAACAATTTGCTATGGAAGGAACTCTGTCAAAAGGGGGGCTTACAGGAGTGGACCAAAAAAAAAATCAAACTCATATAACTTCATGGTGACAATTGCCATTAAAGATGTATGGGCCATAAAAGATCAAGGGCTGCCCTGAAAGGCAATGTGCTGTAGAAGGCAAAGTTTTGGCCATGAAAGATCTATTTGGATGCCATAGGTACTGCTTAGCATTTATTTAATTTTAAACCCATAGAGGCTATTGTTTAAGGTCTTGGCCAAAAGAGTCAGAATGAGTAACAAATATGGGAATCTTAGGGTGTCGCTGTGGATAGCACACCCGCTCCCACAGTGCCCTCCAGGGATCGATCCCTGCATCAGCATCAGCAAAAAATAAAAGTATAACCTATAAGAACATCAAATTCACATGAATAACATCATAAAAGACAATGATTAGCCCAGGAAAGCGACAAGTCAGTCATAAAAACCACTTAACCAAATGAGCCGAGTGAGTAAAGCATGAAAGATCTAATCCATGATCATCTATATTGGCATCAATCAACCATAAAAGAACATTTATCAAATTGGACTATGTGGTGAAGCATAAAAGATCAGACCCTTACAGCCGCATAATTGACATGATTTTAATCATTAAAGATCATTTTGCACAAAGAGGACTAAAAGGGTGGACCATAGAAGCTCAAAACCCCTAAAGCCACAAATTGACATTGCCTTGTCACATGAACTAAAATGGACAAGCCATGAAAGAATAAATCCAAAAATGACGAGTGACATTATTGAGGCCATAAAAGACCTCACCAAGGCCATAAAAAGGCATTTTGGTGGACCAAAAGGCATTTTGGTGGACCATTAGACCATATAAAATTATTTTTAGACTCCAGCCATGAAAGACCACGATGCCAACTCAAAACAAATATGGGTGGACCCAAAAAGATCAGACCAATAATGCCATGAACTGACATGAATTCAATCTTAAAAACAAAAAAAAAAAAAGATCAGACCAATAATGCCATGAACTGACATGAATTCAATCTGGAGGTTTGGCCAAGGGGATCCATGGAGCTAGAATCAGGCTTACAAAAGCAGTCTTATCAAAAAGAGCACCTATGGGTGGGCCATAAGAGGTAATGACCCATATAGCCACAATTTGGAATGGATTTAGCCAGGGTTATTCTTACGGTGGCCGGGAAAGGCCACACCCTACGCCAAACGGAAAGCAAGACTAGCTTTCAAATGTAAAGTCACCTTGTAACTTGGACTTGCTAACCTGGATGCTTGACAATTTTTCCAGCAAAGCTATAGGCTATAAGACCACCAAGAGAAAGGCCTGTGACTGAAATTTGAGAGATGGGACGAACTTGAAAAGTTTAGGAGAGTTTTGGCTCTTGTAGAGGGGTATATCAATGCTTACAGTGGGGCCAGTGGGGGGTATTCTAGTATATGACAACCTAATCAGTCCCTAACTAGTAAGGCAAGGGGGCTTTAACAAGGTGGATGGCTCCAGTGTCTGCCGGACCCTAAATGGAAGGGGAGCCCTTCTCACAGTTATAGTTTGGATGATCATGAGACAACCGAGTCAAATCCAAATGACTGGGGCCTCAAATAGCCAGTATTGATTTCTACGACCCTGGAGATCAAGGGCCTTGAAAGTTGGAACAACATTAAAAAAATGCCCCAAAGTTCTTGGGAAACACTCTAGTAGGTCTAGTTAGAGCAATGAACTCTCAACAATTTTACATGACCTTTGGCCCAAAAAGAGAGTAAATGATTTCTTATGGAGAACTAAAACTAAAAGATACGTGCAAGTCAAACAATGGGGATACAAAATAAGCTAAAACCTTTTAAAGGTAATCAAGTCAAACAATATTACTATCTTACGGAACAAAACTGTAGAAAGATGGAACATGAATTGATTGCAGTGATCAAAAGAAATGTGCAACAAAAGCTATGTAACACTATACCCCACCTTGAACACAGCATCCATGCAAAAAACAGGCGGACAAATTTATCAGCAAATAAGTCCCTCATTTTACTGCAAATTACATAATGGACAATTGAACCCCGGATTGGATTATAGAAAGTCTAAAATACTGATTTTCCTACTTAAATTAAACTACCAGTTCTCCTTTTCTCTAATACAGACAAAAAAACAGATGTCAACCTGTTTATCACACTGCACTTCCCTGTAATAATCATGTGATCAGCGTGAGCAGTTTACTTCGGCGCTTTCACGATCACTTCTCATCCGCGCAATCATCTCACGGTTGTCTTTCAAGCGTGCAATCAGTTCATCCTATGCATAAAAACCATCAGTGTACGCAATCATCTCATGGTTATCTTTCAAGCGTGCAATCAGTTTATCCTATGCATAAAAACCATCAGTGTAGGAACAAATTGTAAAGGCTTGCCTCAAACATGTATGACATGTAGAGTGTTGTTTACCTTTTTTCCTCTGGTTGACAGACCCCTCTCTTTCAAAAGAGCACGAAGCCGCTCGACAGTCAGTCCTTGGAACTCCTCAGATTTGCGACTGGTTGATCCCTCTATAATGACAACCAATTTTAATCTTTCATAAACAAGGGGGTAAATCTTCATTTTTTCAATCATTTCTAATTAGCAAAATGAAGATATCTTCAACTTGATAATTATTTACAATCAATACAAAGCACTAGTCATAAACATGTTCAAGTGCATAAATAGAAGTTTCTTCCTTATTCTTATCCGAGGACATAAGGCTATATTAACCAGATGACATAAAGGTATCATCAAGTATGAGAGGAGTTGGGTATTAGCAGGTCCTATAAATCCCAAATTAAACAAGTACCTGTTGGTGTTGTAGCGTACTTATCACTATTCAGCCTAAATTGTAGGTCTAGAGCTGAAGTCGCATGTGGATATTGCATATAGCATTCAAGTTTCAATGGATTGAAATCACTTGCATATCAAAAGTAGGGGCTGCAGCTGTTTGTAATCTTGCATCATGCAGGCTATCAGTATGTGAATTCGCTGAAGAGATATTGGCCAAATTTCCAACATTATATGAATTTGAAAATTAGAGACTAATCATGGCGTCTAGGAATACGGAGTATATAAGGAAAGAACTGCCTTAAAAACTGTAGAATCTGAGAGACAGATCTGTCCCCAACCTTCCAGATGAAATCACAAGGCATGAGTTGTTTTGATGTTCTGCTGAGCAAGAAGAATAGTGGGCATTCTCTTCCCCATAGATAAAGCAAGTGGAAGGAAAAGAGGGTTCACTTTTGTCTAATTCAGCACCAGATGAGAGGAGGAGAGCTGTTGATTTAGTCAAAGGATTATGAAGGGGGTTAAAAGAATTCATGCATAGTTTGCCTGTTTTGAATAGGGAAGGTCCCATGTAATGCACCACGATCTCAGACAGCAACAAGAGACAAAAAGTATGGGTGTCACAGTAAAGGTTCCTCAGCCGAGGTCTATCTCAAAGCATCCAGAGAGCTGTGGGCTGGATTTTGAAGGGTTAGCCGAAGTTGTTCGAGTAGCTCCAGGGGCATCAGAGACCGAGAAGAACTCTTCTGCAGGTTAGTGGGCTTCCTGAGACAAAGGGGAAATGATTTCAGGTCATGGAGAGCTCGTTAAAAGAGTGCTGGGTTAGATGCCAAACTAGACGAGATAAACTGTCTGGGAGCAGCTTTTTCAAAAAAGGTCATGGAAGAAGTCCTCCTAAATCCAACAAACAAATAATTATCCCCATTTCTTGACAAGAAAAGATGGATGGAGTTGATAGGTAGACCGCCACTGCCAACATGGCCGAGACTAGTACCAGTGTGCAACCTGAAGGTGGAAGGGCATTTGGGGATCAGGCTACTAAGGCAGATGATCATTAAGGTGTACATCCAATTCAATAAGGTGGACCGTAATTTCTCAATGATCACATACATAATTACAAGCATTCTTTGATTCCTTGCTTTCTTGGATGTGGGAAATTAAAGTATTAGATACAATACGTACCCAAAACAAGTATTAGATCTGAAATAGATGAATGTATTGTCTATGTTTTTAAGTAACTAGGCATAGTTTTCCGACCCAGTGGATCAACCAGACTCAGGCAGTTGCTGGGCTCAGTCGACCAGAAAATGCAGCAGGTCAAGAAGGTAGGTCAGTAACTAATTTTTTATTACTTCTGTCATAAATATATATATATATATATTATTTATATATATATAACAGAATAACTAAAATATAGGAAAATATGAAAAAACTACCTAAATTTCATAAGGATAGTTCAATTGGTTTGTTTCCATTTAAGTTTATTTAAACATATATATATAATCCTACTTAATGTACAGATCTAGACTGCTTTCTAACAAATAGAAAGACGACCCAAGCAGCTCGCCAAATCAGGACAAGTCAAGCCAAGTCCTGAGTCAACCTGCCAGGTCAACTGGGTTTCATCTAAATTCATCCAAACCAAATTCAACCCTAACCAGTCGCCTAGCATGTGAATGGGCTAAGTTGACTGGTCCAGATTCACAGCAGACCGACCAAGTCAGAAAACTATGACAGGGAAGGGTACCTAACTTGTTCAACTTTCTTACAGTAAGACAATGGATCAGTTCCATTCCAACAGAGAAAAAAAAAAGATGGTGAATTAATTCCTAGCAACCATAGCCTTCTTTTCTTTTTTTTTTTTTCGAATAGATGACAGTATTCATTTCACCAAAGCTTACAGTATAAGAGAAGTATACTGAAAACATAGCCTCCTTGTACGCAAAAAATGACACTGAATCAATTTGTAGCAACCATAGCCTTATTGTACACAATGCATCTCCTCTAGGAGGTTTCACATTGTCCCATTGATGTTCAGTGAATAAAGCTTCCTTTCTGGAGGCTCAAATCCTCACCTATAGTAGAGGCTTGAACGCTCACCCCATTATTGAGGGGCCGTGTGAGAATGACTGGAGCATTCAAGCAATCACAGTATGTCTTACACTTTCTATGGTCATCTAGGACCTGTTTGTTTGCATTAAAATACATAAGAATTAAATACATAGGAGCCATTCATTAAAAAAAAAAAAAAAAGGAATTAAATACATAGGATTTATACTATAAGTAGTTAAAAATGAAGATCAAAGGTTAATTCCAAAAAATAAGCATCAAAGAACCTTTCCTTGCACGGAAATAGAATCAAAAGATGTGAAATGAATTACTAGGGTGATGAGTGATTCATTTCTCATCTTCTTTTTATTCTATTTCCCTAAAAGGAAAGGTTACTTGATTGTTATTTTTGAGAATTCACCTTTGATCTTCATTTTTTACTACTTATGGTAGGAATCCTACATATTACAATGCAAACAACAGGCCCTTATGGATAGACTGCAATGAAAAAAGCCTTACCAATATAAACAGTTCCATAATTACAGAGAGAGCAGAATTTTCCCAAAAGAACTAGGGAAGATTTTTCTAAACATCTAAAATGGAAAGTGGCCACATATGGTGTCAAAGCTGTAATTGCAAGATGATGCAAACAAACACAGGCTAATAATAATAATCACTAGTTACCACGAGATACAGGATAATGATAATCACCAGTTACCATAAAACAAACCTATTGTGGAACTAGTGAGCAATCATATGAATAGCCATTCTTAATTGCTAGGGAAAATAGATTACCGTGTCGCAGACTGCCAGAGCCTGTGGTTGTGTTGGCTTTCTTGGAAGAATTTCCATCTGCAGTTCTTTCAGCAGATCTGAAACATGAATCAAAACCAAGTGGGTACAGATGAAGGACATGGCGCCATGATATAATTAGGTGCTAGCATGGCAACTGAGGTTGGCACGAAGTACAGATTGCTAGAAAACCGAGATATATGAATATGTTTATGGTACCCATACATATCTCTTTTGTATTGATAGCACTTATGATACTGAGTGCTGCACACTTGAATATAAATTCTAAATAATGGCCTTCATATTACATGCATCAGGTTCACTATTTACAGAATCCCTAAGAAATACTCAATTATTTGTTGGTAAAGTCCCACATCCCACATCACCTAAGTAATGCCTTTGACAAGGCTTCATATATACCTGTTTGGGCATTCCACCTATGAGCTTAAGCTTTTGGATTGGTACATGATATCAAAGCGGGTTTCGATCCCGTCGTTTTTGTTTAGCCCACGTGGCAAGCCCGTCCATGAAGTTTGTTGGGTCTGCACGTGAAGGGGAGTGTTGGTAAAGTCGCACATCACCTAAGTAATGCCTTCGACAAGGCTTCATATACTTGTTTGGGCCTTCCACCTATGAGCTAAAGCTTTTGGGTTGGTACATGGTATCTTACATTATTGAGGTATGAAAGTATCAAATATATACTAATCCGCATGTCCTAGATTTCAAGAGAAGCAATGCTGCATGTTGCCACACTTTTTTAATATTAATCTCAAATTATTATCAAAAGCTCAATACAAGGAATCTTATATCACAAATTGAAAAGGCAGTAAGGAGTGAGCCTTCATGCCCAAAAATCATGCTGACAAGAAGTTCATGTTCATTTCTGATCAAGTAACCAATTTTTGAAACCATTCCAAAAAAAAAAGTTCAACCAATTTTTTAACAGATCAGACAAGGCATATGAATTAAATTACTAGAGAGAGCCAATTGTTTAAGAGTTTTGATCATTGGCAGGAGGCATCCTAGAAATCAGTTTTGAATCTTTACTTCCGTAGATGGAAACAAGGAAAAAAAGAGGCATGCCATGCGAAATGAGTGCTGACAGCCGTGACTTTCGAGACATTGGTCCTAGTACAGCAGGGTCATATCTCTACAATGTCTGACCCAAGCAACATCCGTATGAAGCTTCGCTCAATGAAGTCCAGCACATGACATCTTGTGGCTCGGCAGCAGTGAGAATAACGTCTGCCAAAAAGTGGATTTCAGAGGAATTAGCCGTTATATAGCTTGTTGCGCTGAGATTTGGGCTAAATGGAGCCATAAATTAGTGCAGCGAGGCGATTCTGAATATATATATATATATATATATAAACACTATTGGTTGCTAAGATCAGCTGAAGGGAGTAACAGTTCAAGAGGCATGTCCAGTCTGGTCCATCTAGGTGTGCTGAGAGAGACGGGGGCTGAGAGATTTTCCTCTACCAGACCCATATTTTGCTAAGAGCCAGGGACTTCTGTAGCAGTGGGACATTGCAAAAGGTTAAAACAAAGCCCGAAAAATAGGTAGACCCAATCACAGCATTGTGCAGTGCAAAGCAATTGCCGGGTAAGTCGGTTAATATTTTTAACTCCATTAGTTGTGTGAATGGTCAAGAAGAGTGCCGATCTCTTTAGTTGTGTGAATGGTCAAGAAGACTAACAAGTGCCAATCTCTCCAATGTTCTGTAGCAAGATCGAGGGACAAAGGTAAAAGCAGTCTAATTCAGAAGGCAGACTCCACTCCTATCTGCTAGAGTGAAAAAAGGTGTGGGATGTTAAAGTGTAACTTGTATGATATTTGGCCCAACCCACTTGTATGATATTAGGCCCAGCCCAAGTGTAAATAGGAGACCTAGTCATAATGTGTACAGCAAGATAGATTGTATACAGCACGATAGATTCATTGTCTTTCCATTCTTAGAGATCTAATTGATCTAATTAGGTTTTAATTCCTTGATTTGTAGCCTAATCTTAGGCATTGTAAAGTCTATTTAAAGAACATAAATCCAAGATGACAAGATCATTGAATGTGAGATTTTCACAGAACTCTCTCTCTCTCTTTCGTTCTGCCATAGGCTTGTGAATGTCACTATGCTTTTGAATATCAAGGTATCAGAGCGAGAAAACAAGATGGAGCAATTACTTTCAACAAGTTGACCAACTGATAACAAATTTGTGGTTAAGCGAGGGGAAAGAAAAACATTATGCAAGGGTAAAGAACTTTGGGGTCATATTGATGATTCTGATCCCACACCTACTGATGACAAGCTCTTAGCTAAATGGGAGGTTAAAGATTGGCAGATCATGACCTGGATATTGGGGTCCGTCGATGCACAGTTTATCCTGAACCTTCGCCCATACAAGACTGCCAAAGAAATGTGGTTTTGATTTAAAGAAGATATATTTGCAAGAAAATTCTGTTCGCAGGTTTCATTTAGAACATGAAATCTCGCAGTTTGTTCAAGGGACCCTGTCGATACAGATTACTACTCTCAGTTTACAAATCTATGGACTGATTACGCTGAGCTTATTTATGCTGGCCTCCCTACTGCCTCCTTAGCCTCTATTCAAGAGATCCATCAGACTAGTCAGCGGGATCAGTTTCTGATGAAGTTGCGGCCACAATTTGAAACTGTCCGGTCCAACTTAATGAGCAGGGTGCCATCCCCCTCACTCGAATCATGTCTGGGCGAACTCCTTAGAGAGGAACAGCGCTTGGTGACTCAGACGGCACTTACACAGAATGCTCCTCAGGCTGTTCCTATTGATGTTGCTTATGTTGCCAGGGGTAAGCCTCAAGGCCGGGACATGAGCAAGGTCAAATGTTTTTGCTGCCACAAACTCGGACATGTTTCCACTCAATGCGACTAGAAGTTTTGTTCCTACTGCAAAACCAAAGGTCATGTTCTTCCGGAATGCCGGACGCAACCTCAGAATTGAGAGCCTACTCCGCTCATCTTCCTAACGCTTCTTCACCAGTCATGCCTGCACCACCTGCTGCCACTTCTTCTTCTACCCTCACTCCTGAAATGGTCCAGCAAATGATCATAAATGCTTTCTCTGCACTTGGCCTCTCAGGTAATCCAAAAACTTCAGTCTCCACCTGGTATATTGATTCAAGGGCCTCCAATCACATGACACACTCTCCTGCCAATATGACTCATATTAGGGAGTATGATGGAGACCTCTGCATCAATACTGCTGATGGTGGCAGTATTCCCATTTCTGTTGTTGGACAGGTTCCTCACTCCTTACCCTTGCATAATGTTTTTCTTTCCCCTCGCTAAACCACAAATTTGTCATCAGTTGGTCAACTTGTTAAAAGTAATTGCTCCATCTTGTTTTCTCGCTCTGGTTGTGTTGTACAGGATCAAGTATCGGGGAAGGTGCTAGCAAAGGGCCCTAAGCAGGGACGACTGTTTCCCCTCCAGATTTCATCAAAAGAAAAGCTCCCTTCGGAGTCTGCTTTGTTTTCCCATTTTAGTCATAATAAATGCCAGTTGTGGCATAATCGTTTAGGCCATCCTAATTCCAAAACTTTGATGTTTTTATTAAATTCTGGTTTAATTAATGACAATAAAATTTCTTTTAAGGATGTTTCTTTTAATTGTGAGAGCTGCAAGATGGGGAAAGGGAAAACCCTTCCTTTTCCTTTTCATGATTCTTTAGCAATGAAATGTTTTGATATTGTTCATAGTGATGTGTGGGGTATTGCACCCGTTCTTTCTCATTCTATTATAAATACTTTGTTACATTCATTGATGATTATAGTCGTTTTACTTGGATTTATTTTTTGCATCCTAAGTCTGATGTTTTCTCGGTTTTTAAAGTTTTCTTGTCTTATGTTGAGAATCAATTTTCCACTACCATTAAAATTCTTAGGTCTGATTCAGGGGGGGAGTATGTTTCTACGGACTTTCAAACATTTTTGCAAACCAAAGGCATTATCTCCCAGCGATCTTGTCCTTACACCCCCCAACAAAATGGTGTGTCTGAATGAAAAAACCGACATCTTTTGGATATTGCTCGTTCACTTTTGTTAACATCTTCTGTTCCAACTAGGTTTTGGCCCGAAGCCCTCTCAACCGCTGTGCATGTCATAAATCGCCTACCTTCATCTCGATTAGACAACCAGACACCATTTTTTAGACTTCTTCAAAAGAATCCACTCTATGATCATCTTCGTCCTTTTGGGTGTGTTTATTTTGTTCTTCTTCCTCCCATTGAGCGCACTAAGTTAACAGCCCAATCCTCCATCTGTGCCTTTCTTGGTTATGCTCTTAATCAAAAAGGCTATCTCTGTTATGATTCTAAAGCCAAAAGAATTCGAGTGTCTCGCAATGTCGTGTTTTTTGAAAATCAATATTTCTTTCCAAGGCACGGTGATTCGAATGACTCTGTCTCGTTCTCTTTTTTACCATCATTTTCAGATACAATGCCTCCACCTGTTACTCGTTTTCAGCCGGATTTTGTTTATAAACGATGGAATGTTACAGGTGATCCTATCTCTGGGTCTCTCGCTACGCCTACCTTGACTGCTCCTGCTCCTGA
The DNA here is from genome assembly GCA_003546025.1 of Camphora micrantha. Taxonomy (NCBI): domain Eukaryota; kingdom Viridiplantae; phylum Streptophyta; class Magnoliopsida; order Laurales; family Lauraceae; genus Camphora; species Camphora micrantha. The sequence goes on along the minus strand of QPKB01000006.1, from coordinate 26,987,159 downwards.
TCCACCTCCGGAGCCTCCTACTTCTGATCATGCACCTAATCCACCTCCGGAGCCTCTTGCTCTTCGCCGATCCATTCACCACATAAAGCCACCTGATCGATATGGCTTTACTCATGCTTCATTATTAACCACTTTGTCTTCTATTTCTATTCCTAACTCGTACTCTCAGGCAGTGCAGCATGATTGTTGGAAACAGGCTATGCAGGAAGAACTTACTGCTCTTCAAACAAATCATACATGGGACATTGCTCCCTGTCCTTCCTCTGTCAAACCCATTGGATGCAAGTGGGTATACTCGATGAAATTAAAGTCTGATGGATCCTTGGATCGCTACAAAGCTCGTCTAGTTGCACTTGGAAACAGGCAGGAGTATGGTATCGACTATGAGGAGACTTTTGCTCCAGTGGCCAAAATGACAACTGTACGTACAGTTCTTGCAATAGCCGCCTCTCAGTCATGGCCCCTATATCAGATGGATGTGAAGAATGCTTTTCTTCATGGGGATCTTAAAGAGGAAGTCTACATGCGTCTCCCTAATGGAATTCATTCTTCTTCCAAGACCGATGTAGCTCGATTACGACGCTCATTATATGGCCTTAAACAGGCACCCAGAGCTTGGTTCGACAAGTTCCGAACCACTCTCCTTCAGCTTTCTTTCATACAAAGCCCGTATGATCCTTCGATGTTCACACTTCATTCATCCAGAGGATCCACAATTCTCCTTGTGTATGTCGATGATATTATTATTACTGGCCCTCACAGTGATATGATTCGACAGATACAGGCCTCTTTACAAGATAAGTTTCATATGAAGGATTTAGGTCCTTTGAATTATTTCTTGGTTTTGGAAGTTCAGCAATCAAAGTAAGGTTTGTTTATTCATCAGCACAAATATGCTACTAACCTAGTGGTTCTCGCCGATCTCGGTGATTCTAGCCCAGTCGACACACCGTTGGAAGTAAATGCCAAGCTTCATCAACAAGACGGCGATCTCCTTCCTGATCCTACATTCTATCGTCGTTTGGTTGGTAGCCTTGTCTATCTAACCATTACTCGACCCGATCTCTCTTATGCTGTTAATTTGGTCAGTCAGTTTATGACGGCTCCACGGCATCATCATTTGGCGGCCGTCAAACGGATTATTCGATATATCCTTGGTACCTCTACCCGCGGCTTATTCTTTCCAGTTGGCACACCACTTCCACTCACTGCTTATTCTGATGCGGATTGGGCTGGTTATCCGGACACACGTCGCTCTACTACAGAATGGTGTGTTTACTTGGGAGAAGCCTTGGTTTCCTGGAAATGTAAAAAGCAAGATAGTGTCTCCAAATCTTCCACGGAATCCGAATACCGAGCCATGTCTTCCGCTTGTTCTGAGATCCTATGGCTACGTGGGTTGCTTTCCGAGCTTGGATTCTTCCAAGCTCAACTGACTCCTCTTCATGCTGACAACACCAATGCCATTCGAATCACTGAAAATCCTGTATTTCATGAGCGAACCAAGCATATTGAAGTGGACTGTCACTTCATTCGGGACGAGTATGATCGCAAAATCATTACTCTTCCCCATATTTCCACTGGGTTCCAGCTTGCTGATATCTTCACCAAGGGCCTTCCACGACCGCGGCATGAATTCCTGGTTCGCAAATTGTTGCTAGTTGATTCACCGCATCAATTTGAGGGGGGGTGTTAAAGTGTAACTTGTATGATATTTGGGCCAACCCACTTGTATGATATTAGGCCCAGCCCAAGTGTAAATAGGAGACCTAGTCATAATGTGTACAGCAAGATAGATTGTATACAGCACGATAGATTCATTGTCTTTCCATTCTTAGAGATCTAATTGATCTATTTAGGTTTTAATTCCTTGATTTGTAGCCTTGATTTGTAGCCTAATCTTAGGCATTGTAAAGTCTATTTAAAGAACATAAATCCAAGATGACAGGATCATCGAATGTGAGATTTTCACAGAACTCTCTCTCTCTCTTTCGTTCTGCCATAGGCTTCTGAATGTCACTATGCTTTTGAATATCAACGGACAGCTTCACAAGAGGAGGATTGCACATTTCACAATGAGGTAGGCAGCATCAATGGCTAAATTCCCATTCTCATCATTATGATGATAGTCTTGGGCCAAGCAGTGAAGGTTCAGAATCAGCACAGGAATTTGGAAGGTCAAGAAACTATGCAGGGTTTATCCTTCAAGTGAGATGTAATCTTGGTGCATTCAGCTTCAGTAGATAATAAGAAAAAGGGTGCAGATCAGAGAATGGTAGAAGCGAGAAAGGTGATTGAGGTGGGCAAACTTTTGGGGGTTTCATTATTATGCTGAGGCAACAGAAGATCTTTTTTAGGCAGATTCATGGCATTATAGAGGGGGAGGGGGAGATTCAGTGAGAGCACAATGCCTAGTCCGTTGTTCCTTCTGTCTTTTTTGCCATGATTGTTGTCAGCTGGAATGTTAGAGGTCTGGGAAAGCCAAAAAAAAAAAGCATAGCAATGGCAAGACTAGTGAAAAGGAAAACAATTAATCATTTGGTATATTGCTCCTTAAAGAAACAAAATTGTCCAAAAATATTAATAGTATTACTCTAGAGCTATGGGGCTCAAGGAGGTGTGGTTAGCTGAAGGCACTTCCAGCACTTCAGTTTGGAACAAGATGTCTCAAAGTGGAGTATGTACAAAAAAAAAAAAAAAAAAAAAAAAAAAAAAAAAAAAAACCAACCGGAGAGAGTATTACCTATTAAATCAGTAAGCACCGCAAAGAATTTCATTTAAGCCGCGGCAAATGTGCATGGACCAAATGAGAAGAAGTCCAGAAGTGATTTTTGGGGTAATTGTATCAGAGATAAAATTGCAATGAGGGATGCCTAGGTGCATCAGCAGGGACTCCTATATGATCCAATATACTCATGAGAAGAACGGTAGGAGATACACTATTCATAGAACCGAGAAGTTTTCAGATTTCATCAATGACAGTGAATTGATCAGCATGCCTCCTGGTTAAATAATCAGGAGCAAAGCACAATGTGCAGAATGGACAGATCCTTGTCCCAAAGGATTGGGAAGAACATCATGCAGGGGTAATTGAGACTTTGCATCCTAGAGAGATCTCATGTCATTGTATCATCATGCTTTCTTTGAAGGAGGTAAATTGGGGGTCAAGATATGCTAAATATTAAAAATGTTGGCTCATGTCCAAAGATATCCCCTGCAAAGGCTCGTGAATGGTGGCCAAAGTTAGAGATTCAATGCCACATCAGATTCAAGGCCACAAAGAAATTGCAGTGGCTCAAGAAAGGGATAAAGAAACAGAAACGGGGAGAGTTAGGCAAGGAATTCTTTAAGTTCAGAGGTAGAGAATTGGGGCAGGCTGGGAGAAGGTCGCTCGATCAAGTAGGAAAGGCAGCAAGGTGGGAGTATAAGGAAACTGTGGGAGGTAAACCAAATGGAGAAAGTGTCATGGAGACAAAATCTAGAACTCTGGCTTCCGGGGGAACAGAAACACTAAACTTCTGCACTGATGATAAATGCTAAAAACAGAATCAATTTCTTGGGGGTTTTATTTTTTTTATTTATTGGGAAATTAAAAAGGGACCACGGTTTGCTCCCGGGGATTGAGGGTTTGAAACTGCGCTACCACACTAGAGCCACAAGGAATTTACCCAGCTCCCCCTGGGCCCGTAGAGATTAGTCTAGCCCAAAGGGCCGGGACACCCTCCATTGTCAAAAAAAAAAAAAAAAAAGAGTAGAATCTCATTGAGGACCAGGGAGAAGTAAAGGAAGATATTGCTAGGTTTTTAGGAGTTATATGAGGGAGACAGCTTCCAAAGGCCTTCCATAGGTGGAGTTCGCTTCCAAATACTTTCTTTTAAGCTTCAAGAATGGCTTGAGAGCGTACTAGAGGAAGTCGAAATCAATATATCTTTAAAAGAATGTGTAGTTGATAAGGTGCTTGGTGAAGATGGTTCTAATTTCTCCTACATCAAAGCTGATTTGGGATTTTTGTGATACGTTATAATAGAGGGCGCTTCAAAAAAGAAATCAAGGCTGCCTTGATGCAAAGCCTATAAGCCGTTGCAACAAAACTCATGGCCCACATGTGGGACCCAAAAATATTAAGAAATTTTGTTTCTTATTTTATTATTCCTTGATGAGTTGTAACTAGGGTTAGCTCTCTAATTTCAATCGGGGTCCTTATTTACTTTCCTAGTTTGATGATTGTTTGGTTTCCTAATTTGGTTAGGAGTCTTAGGTTAGAAGGTTTGCTTTCTGATTTATATGAGCATTGTATTAGGTTACAGACAGTTCTGAGTTTAATAAAAAAATTATGCATGGTTCCTTTGCTGCTTTTCAGTATATGTCTCTTATGATGTTTGGCTTCAAATAAATTTGTGTTACCCTTCCAGAAAAAAAAAAAAAAAAATCTGCATGTAGTTATCCTTTTAAGGTTTGTCCTCTTTTGTGTGAAAGTCTCATTGAGAGTTGAGACCTTTTTTTCATGCTTCGGCACTTTCTCAATAAAACTCTCTCTAGGGTTTGCATCACACCTTCATATTCCTGATTCCGAAAGTCCCAATAAAGTAGTGTTTTCAGATTACAGACCTATCAGATGAAGATCCTAGCAAACAAATTGAGATCGGTCCGCCTTACATCAGAGTCCATTCCAAGGTGCATTTGTGAAAAAAAAAAAAAAAAAAACATTCTAGATGTGGTCCTCATAGCTAAATGAATTAGTAGATTCGAGGAAACATTCTAGAAAAGAAGGGTGTTATTTTTAAAATAGATATGAAAAAGGCATGTGATCATGTTGAGTGGAAGTTTGTAGATTACATGTTAGGAAGTATGGGCATTCAGAGCTAAACCAAAAGGGTGGATATGAGAATACATCTCCTCCACATCTTTTTTAAATGTTAGTAATGGATCCTCTGCTTACCTATTCAAAGCCTCTAAAGTTCTTTTGAGAGAAAATCCTCTTTGCATCATCTGGTGAAGAGATTGAAAGATATAGAATGCGACTCTAGACCAGATGAAGAAGAACCTCATCAGGTTCAGCATCAAAGACGTCATTGGTGTTGGCATCTACGTCCTCACAGGCTTCGGGACCAAGAATGAAGCTGGCCCCACCGTCGTAATCTCCTACATGGTCTCCGGCATCTTCACCATGCTCTTTGACATTTTTCTTCTTCTCTTTTCAAAAGGGTGTGGGTGGAGGGGAAATGAAAAAAGGAAGGGATTTAGGATTTGAGGTTTTGAGGGGTGTGGATTTGGGGTTTTGAAAGGGACTTGACATGAGATGATGATGAAGAAGAGACTGCTCACTTGAGTCGGTTAAGGCCTAACTTGGTCTTGGCCAAGTCCAAGTCAAATCGAACTCCGCCAAGTTTTAAAACACTGAGCGAACAGGCTTGGCGAAGGAAGGGACACATAGTGAAGACCACCTTCTTCCGTCATCAATGTAGCTTGTTAATTCTTTTTTTTTTTTTTTTTTTTTGTGTGTGTGTGTGTTTTCCTCCTTGGCCACTAGAGGAGTTCAATGCTCGTAAACTCATCTGGTGTCTATCTGTTTTTTGTCTTTTTTGTATTGTATTTTCTTCCTTTTTTTCCTGAATAAAATTTATCAATTAACAAATATAAACATGAAACAACTATTTGAGCTATAGCATCATTACCTACCCGCATTGTTAAGTAAAAGATAATCCCTGACATGACTTTAGTTATAGCATCAAAAAGATAATAATAAATGGCATTTAACATTTGACACATGCTAAATCCACACACATGTTTTCACATAGGACAACAAACCACCTGCACAAAATAGAAGCACGCACCATGCGCTCCAAATTCTATAGAAGCACATGAATAAGCTTAAATTAATGGAACAATGGGACTAGGTTAGTTACAGGAGCAACAAAGCAATCATAACTAGTAGCAAAATCAGATTGCATGTGGACAATGCCCAAAAGGACACTTCTTCGATAAAAATGTCCATAAATCATTATACCAAATTAAAACATGACAAATAAAGCATTTGGGTGTCTATCATGCTCCATGCATACATGATAGAAGAGAAATCCAATACCTCTTGCCTTTTGGGCCATCTGTTGTGGATTTAACCTTAACATCCTTCAAACTGCCATCGCTCTTCTGCTTATTGTTTGTTAGAGCTCTAATCAATATGTTTGTCTGGTTTGTCTTTATAAATTGCTCAGCTGGATAAAAGAAAACAGGTAAACATGTCACACACACACACAAAAAAAAAAAGGGGCAATTAACTTAATTTCAAACATACAAAAAATAATAAAATAAATGCACTGTGCAAAAGTAGGCCACAAAAAACGAAATGCACTATGCAAAACTGGACAATGTGATGGCTGACTAGCTAACATATGGAAGTTTTCAAGAAATTGAAGAAAACAATGCAGATCCCATCATCATCTTCAAAGTGACATCCCATCTATATAGGATACGATATTTACATTCTATTTTTCCACTCATAATCCTACCTACATATATATAGAAGCAAGATATAGTGGATAATTGAGTCCAAACATTAAGGACTATATAGAATTAAAGAGTTAAAGAATTAAATTAATAAAAAAAAAATGTATGGTTAAGTTGTGGCCTCTGGTTGAAAGTTCCAACCTCAATCTCTTCATGGATAAGCTAAAATATTGGTTTAGAATCAGAGCTCGAGTCCATGACATGTTAAAACATGATGCAAGAGCAAATGCACCAAGTATTTATTGAATTTTACAGTCAAGTGATGGTTGTGAAACAGATAGTTACAGGGGCCTTTTTATATTTCCGGCAGGTTGCAAGTCATTAAATAGGTCATAAATTGACAAGAACTCAACCTTGCCCTGTCCAGAGAAAATTACAGCAAATGTTAGTTTCTTGGGCCACTCAAAACAGGTCATTACTAGGCACAAATCCAACAAATAAATGCAATATATGGGTCGACCAACCTATCCTCCAGCTGACAGCTCCTTCTAGATGAGCTGGAGGGCCATGTGGGCCCCACAGTAGGTAATTGCTCCAACAGTTTTGGTCACAGCCAAGTTCCTGAATTTTTTAATTCATATTGCTTTGTTTCATTAGTTTTAGCTATAGACAGGACCCCTATGATTAAGAAGAGAGACTAGGCATGGATTGGAGGTAATTTGATTTGTTTCTAGTGATTTAAGACAAGCAAGTCCAAGGCACTGCAAAATTTTAAATGAAAGTTTATTTCTGTTATTTTGTACTGTTTAAGCTTTCTCTCAATACAAATTACCATTCAAAAAAAAAAAAAGAAAAAGAAAAAGAAAAAGAAAGTTTATTTCCATTATTCTCTTCTCCTTGGCTTGTTTCTCACAAAACCAATGGAAGTCGTTTCACACAAACAAACCAGTTGAATACCAAAAAATCTCCTTAATATCCAACAATGGCCCTGATCTTATGATGGTACTTAATGTGACCTGAAAGCAAAAACAACCTAATCTTAAGGATTTAAGAAGGTTCAATCACCAGCATTCACTTGTTTTTAATCTCTTTTTTTTTTTTTAATCACTCCTAAATAATAGGGATTGATAGAGGAAACTTAATGAATTTTGAGAATTCCCGCAATCTCCCAGCAGAATCATGGATATGAACAATTTAAGCTTTAAGGAAGAATGGGGGAAAAAGTGACAAGTAACAGAATAGATTCCAGATTAAATTCTACACTGAACAACAGAAATGTCATAAGCCAATTTTTCATCAGTCATTGTTTACCCTACGCCAATGAGGCCCATTGAGGGGAAAAAAAACATGTTAAATAAGACCAATCAGCACAAGCACATTGTACTCAACTTTTAGAATCAAAGTAGATGTCGGCAATAACCCACAACGATCAGTCTTTTAGAAACATCAATATGATGGTCGCAAAATTTCTCACATTATAGATATAAGAGACACCGGGGTTGGGCGGGGGGGGGGGGGGGGGTGTGGTTTGTTTCGAGTGAGGGCACTTGCCCCACTCAATTTTCCTTTCATTTTTGATAAACAAGAGAAAATATAGGAGTGTGCTTAGGCATTTTTATTGAATGCCCTTTTGCCCCTCAACTTTTTCTGCTCTTTGAGAATTTTAGAGAGTAACAAGGGTACTCTTGTCTTAATAAGGGTATTATTGACCTTTTCTTTTCCTAAAAGATAGAATCTTATGGTTATCTCTCTCTGCAATGTCATCATTCTCATCTCATCCATTGCCAATGTCCCACCCCACATCCAACCATGTTTAGAGAGTACTTAAGGAAGCTCTTGAGTGGAGCCCACTTAATAAAATTAAACATGCTCGGAATGTGAGTCCTTTTGGACCGATGCTCTTGAGTGGGGCATACTTTCGAAAAACATAAACCCCATAAAATAAATGCTCTAATTCTCTATGAAAAATATAACTCAATATGATCTGGGCCCAAGTAAAATTGATCTATGTGAAAATTTTGAATTTGCTTACTAGAATTTTATAGAATATTTTCTTAAAATTTAACAATCTTAAGTTGATCATTTGAGTGAAATCAGATGAGGTCTATACATTATATGAGGGGTTTTTTTTTAACAATTTATATGTTTTATAAGTGGGCCTATTGTCATGGAACTCTTCTATCATGTTTTTTTTTCCTCTCTCTTTTTACCACCTCTACTGTGTAGATGGTATCCAAGGACATTGAAATCACCCTAACTCTTGATTTAACAACCTTAAGGTCACATTTGGCAACCAAATTCTCAGGGAAAGATTTCCGTTTTCCACAAAGTTATGGAAAACCCACGTTTGGCAATTGTAAATCGCGGATGATTTGGACCAATGGAAATCCTCATTTTTAAGGATTTTCACATCCGACCTCCCCACATAGGATTTGAAAATCCTAACTTCTATGGATTTACACACCAAAATCAATTTTTCTCATCGATATGCATTCATATTGATGTGAAATCCTCAGCTATACAAATCTTCAACAAGAAATCCTTATTCCAGGGGCAATGAGGAATCCTTAGACCTGCGGATTCCTTACTTGCTACCAAACGTGCTCTAAAGTCTAATACTATTTTAATAATAATTTTTTTTTTTTTATTATGAGATCCAATCTAATAGTGGGTAAAGGATCGATGAGCATCAAAACCTGGCATGGTGCCAAATCAAGGTGAGGATATGAGTATGAAAGAAGCTAAATTGATCAAAGGTTGGCCAAAGTAGGCCCCATAGAGTTGGACTTTACATGTGATCTACTTGTAACAAAAAATCTTTCTTTAAGTGAATTTTATGTAGATGATAAGGGAAGGCGTCATTTCTTGACAGGTTTATATTTTTCATAAGTGGGCCTACTAATATTATTAGTCAATCAACTTTGCCCCCACTAGAAGAAAATCCCAGCTCCATCCCTGTTCAGGAGTATCATTGGGTTGGGGAAAAGTCTTTTCCCACAAAACTTTCTCCGTAGTATAATAGTATCTTTTGTTGCCGATAAAAAATCACATTAAAAAATAGCGACTCTAATGAAGATAAATTACAAGATTTAGACAAATAAATAAATAGGAGCTAGAAATATTGAGAGCATAAAAATTTAACGAACCTGGGGGTAAAGTATCATGCTCACAAATATACACTCGCAAGTGCCCCTACACAAATATTAAAACGTAAAGTACAATCTCATAAATAACCAAAATTATTGCAGCCGTGTGTTCATGCAACTGATTTACAAAAGAAACAATATGCCCATGCGATTTTACTAGATAAATGCAAGGCCTGAATTTGGCAACAAAAAAAATGCTGTTTTGGCATACAGTTTCATGCATGGTTTAAAATCTCGGTCTCGGTCGCAGTATCGGCCGAACCGAAAAACCAATATGATATCGGTATCAGCCGCGGATATCGGTCCGTTGCAGTCGCCACGGTGTGAATTTTTTTTTTTAATCAAAAAAATTTCGCAAAAATATCCAAAAAATCCAGAATATTATAAAATGCTGGAAAACAATATTTTTTTCCATTAGTAACAACAATAAATCAAAATCTCGGTCACCTTAAGTTATGAGTCCTGCCTGTGTCGCAGTTCGCTGTCTTCTCCAGTATTTCATATAATGCAACCATTATTTTCAAAACTCTAAATATATAAATCTAGCATAAAAGTATGTATATCAATCATTTACACACCATACAATGATCATGAATCATTAAAAGAACATATTTATGATGAAATCTCCAAAAAATTATATATTATAATTCAAATATTAAAAAATTTGAAAATAAAAAATAATGGAAAAAAAATTTTAAATCATGTGTATGAGTAGATCTAGCATGAAAGTATGTAGATCTAACTTCTAAATGAAGAACACAACACAAGTGACAAACCCAATGATTTCTATGCTTCATCTAAGAATTAAAAAAAAAAAAAAACATATAATAAAATGCTTTAAGTTGATTTTCTCTTACCTTAGATAATATTTTCTTCAAAAAATAGATGTGGGATTTGAAAATATGCAAAAAGAATGTGTGATGGAGTATGGCTGATGCTATGGGTAGTAAGGAGATGAGAAGAGAGCAGAAGAAGATGAAGATGGGAAAAAAGATGAAAAAATTAGGGTTTTTACCCTTTTTATCACATCTCGGCCGATACTTCAAAATATCGGCCGAGATATCAGTTCTCCCGATATGAAGTTCATCTCGGCCGATATAGGCCGAGATTTTGACGGTATTTACCGAGACCGATATCTCATGGAGATATCGGTTCGGTACCGGCTGATACCGGTTCATATCGGATTTTTTAATCCATGGTTTCATGAGAACTCCATGAAGAACATCCCTCAGCATGTATGGCATTGCATGAGATGAGCAAGGGTTGTTGATTAAATAGGCCACCATGTGCATGGACTATGGACAACCACCCAAAAGTCACAGTGATAGGACAAACATAAGCATCCACTTCTCGTAAATCTTGTACATCGAATGTCAAGCATTGCCCATTTTTTGTGAACTTTGTGTTTACTATCCATTAGCAGTATACTGATTGGATATTTGATACCATTAAATTGTCTCAAACTTGTGCTTTGGTCATAACTAATAATATCGTGCTCCTTCACACCCTAATTATTGTAAATATGAAGGTCTATCAAATTAGCAGTGATTACTCCATAAGCCACAGTAATCAGTATAACATTCCTCTCATGCAATGAGAAAAATGAGAGAGTAGTAAAAGATTGATTAAAGCATGTATGTACCTTATAAGTGTGAAAGGCCAAAAGCATATTCACTTTCATGAGTAATTTATACTTGGAGGAATCACATGATCCTCAACCCAAGAATCCTGTGGGCCGTGGTATCTTCAAGACTAGAGTTTCTACATATTGGGCACAAATTTCAATGATTCAAATCATTGACAATGAACAAAAATGTGGATAGACCAATTTTAACCCTTTGCCAAATGGATCAATGTTCACATTCAACACCAAGGATGACTAAGATCTCTCAGTGTGGATTGCTTTGAAGCCAAGTTCATCCATATAAGTGGTATTCAGAACAAAAGGACTAGACCATCAAACTTGGATTAGATATTTATAACGTCAAGGAATGAGAATCACACATATAATACCTCACGCACTATCAGCATACAGAACACATGAAAATGCTGTAAATTAACATTCAGACAGTATTTTAAAATCCATTAAAAGAAACAAAATTCAAACAGGACCTAGGGTTTTAATAATGAACAAAAATACGAATAGAGCAATCTCAATCCTGTAAAAGATGTGGGAAGCTCTCATTCAACACAATTGATGATTATGACATCTCAAGTCGATATGGATTGCTTATAAGCTACAAGGATTCATCCATATAAGGAGCAATCAGACCAAAGGACTAGACTAGGTGATAAACCCTAAAATTTGTCATTTATAGACCCAAGTCATGACAATCATCCAAAATAATTCCTCCTCTCACAATGTTAGGTATATTCTGAGAAACTACAGAATACAGATCCCACTGATGTAACCCAACACTCAAAACAGCAATACATGAATCACGATGCATAACAAGTCCATCATAGCAGAATTCACAATAAAAATAAATAAAAAAATGTGATGGTCAGGATCTTCCAATCAGTATAGTTAGACCATCAGAAGTGGGGCTCATTAAGCGGAAGTTACCCGATCATAACCCTCCAAAAACCCTTCTTTTTCCCATCATCTTTTCTCAACAATCGACACACGCACGCACAAAAGAAGCAGTCATATCAGAGAAAAATCATTCCTTTCAAGGAAAACCAGTCATTCGATCGATAACTCCTCAGATTGAAATCCTGATTCTGAGAGGTTAAAAAAAAAAAAAAAAAAAGCTCATGAAGGAATACCTCAGAGCACAAACATTCAAACGCAACAGAGAAAAGGAAAAAACTTTGAAGGAATTCCAGTCCATCGATCAAAATTTTCGATCAGATTCGGGGAAAAAAACGATCAAATCAATGCAATACAGAAGAAGTGATGATGAAGATGAAAGGAAAGGTAGGGTTTTGGGGATTGAGGGTTTAGGGGTAATGAAGAATGGGGCTTTGTGTACCGGATTGGTGGACAAGACGGTGGAAGAGAAGCAGCCACGAGAAGGAAGGTCTTTCAAGTACATTGAAGCTCCCGCCATTGAAGTTGATTTGGCGGGAGAAGAAGAAGCCTTGTTGCCTCCTTTGCCTTTGTTGGAGGAGGATGAGGATGGTGCGGCAACTTCCATTGTCGTTTTTTTGCGACAAAACGTATGATGAGACGCCCGAGAGTGGGATGTGGGCTGGGCAGGGCAGGGCAGGGCAGTAGGAGCCACTTTATCAACCCCAAGGATTATATATAAATGATGGGTTTACATTGACACCCCTGCTTAGTTTATAATAATGACAAATAAATAAATAAATAAATAATGTTAATCATTGATCCACCTTGTGTTTTTCTTTTTCTCTTTTTCACGAGCCCACATATAGGTTCGGGGTTTGGGGTTTGGGGTTTGGGAGCCAGGGTTGGAACCGGGGACCCGAGGAGAACCCATCCTGAGAAAAAAAAAGCATGCTTCTTTAGGAAGAAAAGCACGGATTATTGGAAACAGAAGTGCTATTTGTCCCGGGTATTGTCCCGGGACATGGACCGAATCCCCATGGGAGCCGGTCCATGTCCCGGGACAAAAATCCCGGGACAAGTAGACTTTTTCTATTGGAAAAGAAGGCTGCTCTTTAGAGTTGTTAAGAGCATGTTTTTATATGTGAAAAATAGAGTAGAGTGAAGTTAAATGAGCTATAACGGTCTAAAATTTCAACTCTATCCCGTTTGGATGAGTCTGACTCGATAGATGAAGTAATGTTATGAGTCACATGTACTCAATTTCACTTTAAGTCTAAATACTTTCATTTCCTTGAGTAAAAGTGGATTATACTCCAAACTTTAACTTCAAAATAAGCATCCAAATGGAACGAAGTAAAGTGCTTTACTTTAACTTCGACATACTTCTCTTCACTCCACTCCACGTATGAAATCCACTTCATTTCAATCGACTCCTCATTTATCGAAGCAGACCCTAACACTATGTTTAGGAATGTGGGATGAGAGGGGAGGAAAATTTGAGGGGGAAGGAAAATGAACGGAGGGGAGGGGAGGAGATGAAAAATTAATTTTACATCCTCTTGTTTGGGAAGGGGAGAGGGGAGGAGAGACAAAGGGCGTTTCAGTAAATTGACCCCGAATTCCCCTCTTTCCCTCAGTTTTGAAGGAAAAATTTTGAAGACAAATTTCAAAAAATTTACCCCCAATTTCCCTCCCCCCTTCCCAAACACCCTCAATTTTCCCCTCTTTTTTTTTTTTCCTTTCCCTCATTTTACCTCCTTCCCAAACGATCCCTAAGGGGCTTTGCTAATGAAGTTAAGTGAAATAAAGATTATTTTTAAGAAAGAATAAAATATAAGTAGGTTATGATGGTATTTTATTTTTAGTTTTTTGTTATAGAATACTTTTGACTTTTTGTATTAAAGTGGATGCGTTTTTTTTTTTTTTTTTTTTTTTTTTTTTTTTTTTTTTTTTGCCTTTTAGTAGAGAAATGAGGTTGTTTTTTATTTTTTATTTTATCTTAAATATGATGGAAAATTTGATTTAAAATGGATTTAGTGTGACTTTTTTTTTTTCTTTGAGAAATGGGGGATTTACTTTACTTGACTCTATTTAGTAGAGTTGTCAAATAAGCCTAAAAAGTGCAGCTAAACTTTGACCCCATGTAATTAGTTGAGAAGTGGGTACCAACCAACTAGGCAACCACTTGGCCAATACACTCATGGTTAAATAGTGTTTGCACCTTGATATTACACACATGCCTTGGAATTAATTCGAAGGCCAACCTAGTACCCATTAAAGGGGAAAAAATCTAGATGTTAAAATTTTCGTAACAGCGCGCGCACACACACACACACATATATATATATATATATATACGATTATTATTCTAAAGGTATCTAATAGATATACAAATTGAAAATAAGTCCACAAAATTTCAAATGTACTATTTTTTTAATTTTTTTTTTAGTTTTATTCCGATGTCTCCATGACTCTCTTATGGTTGATTTATTTGTTGTCCCACTATTTCAAAAAAATCTAAACATTTATTTATGAATGTAAGAGATAAATTTTTTATTTATAAGGGCAATGCTCTCCAACAAGAAATGGGGCCCACTTATATATGTCTTTTTATCAGTAGGCATGGAAACTCTAGAATACATAGAAAGTTCTCGTCGTAAATAAGAATAAACATAAAAATCAATACCATCAAATCATCCTAACCCTTTATTTAATGACATTAATAGCCTTTTATTTTGTCACAATCCAAACAATCATTCATAAAACTTACATATGTAAAATTTACATATGTCGATTGCATTTAGTCATTTACTCATCTCATGCATAGGTGGCAAAGGACCCTTATTCTTCAGGTTATAAATTTTATTTGTGCTAATTTTAAAACAATAACATCAATCAGGTGACCCAACATAACTTAGTGGCATGGACATTATCTTCCATAACAAATTGCAAGCTAGTGGGCATAAAAATAAGATTATTATGACCAGATGCAGGCCCCTTATATACCTCTAAACTATATTACATGGTCAAACCCAATCCAGCTTCTATGTTTTCATATAAAAATCACAGGATCAGCCACTAGTTGGACCCATTTCTCTCCTGATCCGCGCCTAAGTCCATGAACTACTTTTTCTCAAATCAGAGTAATTTCACTGTCAAATTACTCACGCGATTAACAGATGATCAATGTAACAAAGGGTGGACTAAAATGGGTCCAAAACCAATAAGAATAGCAACCTATCTTGAATGGTTCATATTATACAATGGGACCAATGAATGATCCAAGAGGTCAATCTAATGAACGGTGCATCGCCTCTTCCCGCTTGTGCGGCTTCTTTTCCATTTTTGTGGGCTTTCTTTTCATTCGTGAGAGACTCATTTTTACTTGAGTGGGCTACTTTTTCGTATGCACGCGGACTCTCTTTTAGGTCCCAGCCCGCTTAGATGGGGTGAGGAAAAAAAAAAAAAACTAATAAATAGGTAGGCGCATAGGAGAGGACAATATCCACATCTTCTCAGGCTTTAATATAGAGAGTCCCAAAGTTAAAAAAGTAGAACTCAACAGTGGATCCCATTTTATTAAAATCTGAACCGTTTAAAATAAAGTCCTTCCAAATATATGGAACATCCTCAGATAGTCAAATTAAACATCAATTGGAATTCATACCACCGCTGTTTGATTTTTTTTTTTCTGAAAAACACATAAAGAGGCATAAAATCATGTCAACCACATTATGATTAAAGAGTCGATCCAACGGTAGGAAAAAAAACTCTTTAGGTCACATTTGATAACCAAATCTTTAGGGAAAGTTTTTTTATTTTTCTAAAGTTGTGGTAAATCCAAATTTAACAATTGTAAGTTCTTGAGGATTTAGACGGATGAAAATGTTCATTTGTTAGGATTTTCACGTTCGATCATACCAATAAGATTTTAAAATTCTCATTTAAGTGGAAAAGTACATTGAATCCTATTTTTCTCAGCTATATGCATCGATACACACCAATATAATGTGAAATCCTCAACTATACAAATTCCCAACTAAAAATCTTTATTCCAGTAAAAAATCATCAAATCTATGAATTTATTGTCTTTTACCAAACATATTTATAGACTTAAAATTTGAAATTTGAAGATACCCCATATGCCAAGGGGGGTTTTTTATGTACAGTAACTGGGGCTACCTTAGAATTCTACTTTCTTGAAACTCAGGATTCCTCTGTGCTACCTTTGGAGTTCTACTTTATGAACACAGGATTCGTCTGTGTTATTGGCACAGAGGATAAAGGATTGTTGGACTCCCTCCCCTGCCACGTGTAAGCAACGCGATAGCGACGTGTTCGCAGATAAGAACGAGTCGCTCGTCTGACATGTGATGCGATGGGATATATGCATGTATCTGCTCTCTCTCTCTGTCTCATCATCTTTTCGTCTTATTCTGTGATTCCATCGTTATCAGTGAAAAGGCTAGAACGAATCAGATCATCATTCGTTTCATCCATTGTTGCAGTAAAAAAGCTTTCTTTCTTCTTCTTCGTCTTCCTGTTCTTCTTCGTAGCAGCTGATAAGAGAGTGAGAGAGAGAGAGAGAGAGAGAGAGAGAGAGATGTCGATGATGGAGAGAACTGACAGTGGATTGTCGAGCCCAGAAGCGGAATTAGGGCTAAAGGTGGAGGATTTGTGGGACGTGCAAGAGCCTCAGCTCACGCCTTCGGAGAAGCTCAACTCCTGCTTTGAAAGCATCCATGTCTCTGTCTTCCCACCGGCCCCTTCTTCTCAAGGTCTCTCCTTTTTCTCCCTCTCTCTCCCTCTCTCTCTCTACCTATCGATTCGATTGTACATCTTTCTTATGTTTACTGTTTTGGTTTTGGACACGTTTGGGCTTGGGTGGTGTTTAATTCATGATCTGGAATTGGAAATCTTGATTGATCAATCGACCTTATCTTTTGGTCGGTGGAAAGTCTGAAAAATTGGTTCTTTTTTTACTGCAGGAGGCCTGTGAATGTAATTTGACAACTATAGATAGGTTTTGTTTACTGAATTGGATCGATTGGGGTGAGGGAGAGAGTTGGAGAGAGATAGTAGTGCAGATTCGACATTAATTTTCTGGTATTGGACACATGGAACCTTTTTTTTTTTTGGTGAGATATCCACTGTTGATGTGGCATTACTGACTGATTTTTCCTCGCTGACATTAGGATGTGAGTGGATGTAATGCTGTAAGTAGAAATGACCTTGAAATTATGATCTTGAGTTTAAACTGTGCCTGATCCAACTGGATGTTGACAACAGGGGAGTTGGGGATGTGTAGATTTAGATGTGGACTAGAAGTGGGCTCAAATGTATCTGTTTTATTTGAATTTCAACTTCAGGGCCTCATAGTTAAATGGCTCTATATGATGCAAAGTTATAGTGATGCAATCCTATGGCGGATAATGGTCCCCTTTGGGAACAATTGTAATCTAAAAGGTGGGGTGAGGGTGTATGTGTGAAATGATTGGACTGTTCATAGCCCCCCCTTCCTTCTCTTTGTGAAAAATAGAAGGAGCATTAAATAAGGTGTGTGTTTTAGCAAAATAGTGGGCACCAATAATGATTCCAGGCAAAAAATCATCCAAAAGAAGAAAAGGAAGAATAAGAAACAATATTTCTTGTAGTAAAGGCAGAGAGAAAAAACAATTCTCATCGGTGCGATGCAGGTATTTCAGTTTTTGCACAACCGCGAATGCCTGTTCACCATTTGGATCTTTTGATGTGTGGTTCATCTAAATACACCTCTAGGATCCATTGGATATGGGAAACTCAAGTTATGCAGGCCTTCACTTCTCGTGTTTCGATAAAGAGTTCTTCATTCTTTGCAATGACCAATTGCATATAATTAGAGTTACATGTAACTGGAGTTCCAAGCATCTGAACAGGGCCTTAATTGTTCAATGGCTTTTTATGTACTTCTGACTTATTCTCCTTTTGGTTCTTGATGATATTCATTTTTTTTTTTAATCTCTGTCATTTTTTACTAGCCAGACTTTAAAAAATTGATTCAAGTCAAAGCAACCATGACACTGATGTCCTTTTTTCATCTGATACATATCCAGTAATTGAGATAAATTCCGATTCCAGCCTGGCTGAGGCCGTCCAAATATTATCCAAACACAAAATCCTAAGTGCACCTGTGCGAAATGTTGAAGCACCTGAAGATGCTAGCTGGATTGACAGATACATTGGCATTGTAGAGTTTGCAGGAATAGCCGTTTGGCTTCTGCATCAGGTTTGCAAAATTAACCTTTAGATTGCTTGACATGGGTTATCAATTGCTTATACTTTGTATAGCTAACAAAAGGAGATGCTTTTTACAATAGAAGTATCATTTATGCAATTATTTTTATCTTCTTGAAATAATGGTACAAATCAAAGGAATTTAAATGGAGATATAGCAAGATGATATTATACAGTTCCTCTTTAAGGAATACAAAATTGGTCAACATTGTTGTTTTTCTTTTGTTAAAATTCATCCATTCAATTAATTATAATTGCAAACCCCCGCCCCCGCCCCAGCCCTGGCCCCCACTCTCCTTCTTCTCCTCTCTCTCTCGCTAAGGAATCTGCAATTCTTAATGTACTCTGGAAAAACCACTTGGAAGTGCCTTGTAAAGATGTTAACACCTTTATTTCATCAATCACGAAGTAGACTTCCACGGGGCTACTTGGTATTTGTTTACCAACTACTTGGGTTCTCAAAATACAAGTGGCCTCAAGTGTGACACCTCCTAAATTATAAGCACGAAAGGAACTCCCTTGTTGATAAAAAAAAAAAAAAAGGAAGCGCTGATGTACCTATATTGCTATGATATTACTAAAAGAAATTTCAGATGCCACCCAAAAACCTTACAAGATATATTAATTTGCATTATTACGTGTTTGAACAAGATTGTAATTACTGAAAATAGTTTGGGACAGTTTTTTAGATGGATAGTAGAATATAGAAGAAAAGGGGCAATATCTTTTTTTTTTTATTGGAAAAGGGGCAATATGGTAGTAGTAAAAGGAGGAGGGGATGGGAGGATACAATCATAAAGTGAAATTAAGTGAGAGTGGTGTTAAGAGCAAAGCATACAGAGGGAGAGAGCACAAACCAAAATTCTCAGTTTTTCACCATATAAAAAATTTGTTGAAAAATTAATTGGTACAGAATTTTAGATGGATAGTAGAATATAGTGAAGAAAAAGGACTATATGGTATAAGTGAAAGATAGAGAGAAGGAAGAGATGTGGGAATGAAATCGTTCGATGAGATTTTGTAATGTGAGAACTCTTAATAAAGAAGCATATAGAGGGAGATCTATCAACATTTTTCAAATTTCCAACATCTGAAAAGTAAAAAATTAAAGTATAACTAGGACGCTTTGTAAACTTTGCTTACAGCAACTCTAAGCCATATAAAATGAGCCGAAACTTGCTTAGTTGAAGCAGAAGCATGTTGGAAAAGTAAGTTGGTAAACCATTCATCACCACCCGCCACTCACCATGTGGCTGCAATTTTCTCAATGTAAGTGAAGCATGTTGGCAAAATCATATCTTCTTGGCAAGACTTCGACTGGGTCCACGCCCCCCGCCCTCATTGCCGCCGCTTCTCTCTCGCTCTCTCATTAGCCCTCGATCTATAACCTCCAATAAATGATGGTTTCGCTATTGGTGTTCTTTCTAATAAAGAATACTTTAACTTACTGCCTCTTCTTTATCCTAGTTGGAAGCACCTTAGCCCCACGACGATGGTTTTGAGCAGCAAATGAGGAGCAGGAATCCAGGACACATCAAATTCGGAAAACATTCACTTCTTATATGGGTTTTAGAAGCGGACACAAGGGGGGCGACTGCCCCCAATAGCTTTTATGTAGGTGTGCCCATGATTACAAACATCGATGATTACAGCAGTAGTAGGTCATAATTATTGAAGCTTTATCCTATTAATTTTGGAGTCAGGTTCTGAGTTCTACTTTTCTGCTCAACCTCTTTAAAGCAATATGCTTTGTAACTCCATATACTGACATGTCTTTCTCACTACATTTAAGTTCTTTGAGGTTCTCTCCCTTCCAAGTTCATTAAACTTGTACTAATTATATACTTCTTACTACAGGGGTTGTTTTTTATCTGTATGTATCCAAAAGTGAAATTTTCTCAAAAACATTTGTTGATTGATTTATTTATTTTCCACTTATTTTTATTTTTTTAAATTATAGATTTCTTCTTATGTGCTTATTCCTACTTCTATCCGTCCTTGTAACTCTATGCATCCATATGAAGAAATGCATCTCAGTAATATCCACTCTATCTCCTTGCCGAGGGCGGTATTAAGTGCAACCTTGAAAATTGGACCGCCATGAGTGACAACATGGGGCAGGACTCGGAATTCTCCCTTGCAGGGGCCATGTATTATGAGTTCAGATCCATTGTAGCTTTTGTAATGGGAACCTCTATGCAGGTTTTTTTTTTTTTTTTTTAACATAAATTTGACATTTGTAGAGGAGGTTGGCGCCCATTGGTCCCACCAAATACGTGATGATTTTGAGGATTAGCCATCTAGAAAACCTCAAAAGTCAATTGGATGTTGTTAATAGTCTGATGTAAGGCCATGGAAGGGTTGACTGTTCATCCATTTTATGGCCTCCTATATCATAGCCTTAGATTAGCTAGCTTGCAAAGGCGTCCATTTCTTGCTGTTAAAATAAACTACTAGTAACATCGAATGGACTCGGGTCCTTTGAGATGGCTAATTGTCAAAGCCTTCTTGTATCTAATAGGCCAATGGGCCAGTCACCACAACTCCACAAGTTCTTCCATATGTCCATTATCAACCTTTCATTCATTCAGATGCTCCATGTGATAATCTAGAGGTCTACACCTTTCTGGAACCAGATTGTTGACTTGCCTACTCGAACCGGTAAAACCTTTCAGGAAAGATTGGTCGCCATAAGTAGGATGACTTCCTTGTGCAGCTGATACAAAATGTTGGTTTAGTGAATGGATCAAATAGATTTCTTGACGGGCCAATAGGGTTGTTTAGAGGGAACAAGGATTGGATTGGATGATCTAATACTGCCTGTCTTAATAGCAATGAGGAGAACAAAAATTCATACTATATAAAGAGGATCCAAATTGTATGGGAATCTGCCCTTTCACGGTGCAGATAAGGCAGCCGCTAATAACCATCCAATTACTATGAGGCTGCCTATCATTAATGTTATTTGATTTTCATTTGAGCCAGAGACCAGAACATTGGTGTGGAAACAAAGTGTGTAAACTAATTGTTGATGGAGGGAGCAAAATGAGCATTGCACTTCAAAAGATGTCTAACAAATGGAAAATAGGTCAAGGTAAATTTTTTACATATTATTAAATTTAGAGAAGATAAGTACTTATATATGAAAAAGAAAAGAAGAGTAGTGAAAACTGAAAAGGAATAGAAGAGATAATCTTCAAGATATTGTGAGAGGGACGTGCTCAAATAGGGAGGATAGAAGCTAGAGAGTGAAATAACTCAAATAAAATAATAAATGGATCCACCTGATTTTTTGTGTTAGCTGATCGACACATTGGGTCCATATTATCATGGATTAGATGTGCTAAACAAGTTCAATTTTGATGAGTCTGTATGTTTGGCCATTTGTTGCTCAGCAGTACTCCTGACATAATTATATATTTATTATGAGCATCTCACATTACTTCTTTGTTGAATGACTTAAAGCTTGTTCTGGTGAAGCTTTAGGAGTGCTTCTGTTATTTAGTATAAAAGCTAGAGCAGCTGTCACATGAAAGGCCAAACAAATTATAGTTTCAATCCACCAAATTGTTTATATTTGAAACACATTGACTTGTTCTATTTTTCTTGCTCACTAGGAGCTATAGTTTCATAAATCATAACTACTTCTCATTCAACGTACCAAATGCTGTGTGTTGCGTGTTTTTTTTTTTATCAGGAACAGTAAAATTTTATTGAAGAAAGAACGAATACAACATAGCCCTGAGCAAACAAAAGACACCCCTCATAGTTGAAGCGGTACAGGAGAAATTTACCAGCCACCAACTACAAAATAGAAACACTTAAATTACATGTTCTAACACCCTTGCTTGGCTAAAGAATCTGCCTTCCCGTTTGTAGATCTATTAATGTGAAACGTGACCTGCGTATCTGATATTAGATGTTTGATTTCGTTGAATAGGAATTGCATTTTCCATGGCCCCCTCAAAGATTCCACCCAAGATATAGCTCTAACTGAATCACACTCTACAATAAGAAAATGATGAAATAAGGTATGATAAATACGAAGAGCTTCCAAAACTGCCATAACTTCTACTTCATCAGAGTCTTTGATCCTTACATGCTTAGAGAACAGATAAATAACTTCCCCTTATGATTTCTTAGAACGCCTCCCATGCTAGCCACTATGCCAGCCAACCTCGGTTTTCCTTTTGCCGCTCCATCCACATTGAGTTTTAATACTTCACACAGTGGAGAATGCTAAGGAACTAATTCATTCTTCTTTACAACACCCCTCTTCGAACAAGCTCCCCAACTTTGCATAATGTTATCATCTATCAAGAGAACAGCTGAAAGTAGATCCTCGTCCTCCCATAACGATTCTTTCCTATTGAATATTCTATCATTCCTTTCTTTCCAAATTGACCAAAGAATGGAAAGAGGAATAATCCTCCATAAGATCATCCCATTGCCGGAGTACCCCTCCAAGCTTCAACAACATTGTTAAAAAAACCTGGAAAACACAAACTCACTCCACATTCATTGAGAAAGTATCTCCAAATAGATGAATCTACATTGCAATGAATGAAAAAAAAAAAAAAAATTATCCATTGACTCCATCTTTCTCCCACATAGGTGACAAGTATCTGAAATTGTATCTAACACCAATCCCCTTCTCAAAACATCTGCCATTGAGATTTTACCCGCCACTGCCAACCAATAGAAAGCGTCCACTCTAGGTGGGACAAGCCCAGTCCACACTGCTGCACAAGGAGACCTTTTATAAGGATCTATCTCCTTATAAAAAGACATTTAGGAAAACAAGCCTGCAGAATGGGGCTTCCAGATGCAAAAGTCAACTGCATCCCTGCATTAAAAAAAAAAATTTTATATATATATATATAGAGAGAGAGAGAGAGATAGTTGACAAGGACTGACACGCCACCATCACCGGCTTGTATGTTGAAATTTCATTTTTCGCATTATTCTATTGTCTTTTTTTTTTAGGAGTGATATTGTTACCCTTGCATGTTTCCAGCATGAAATCTGAAATATCACACATTTAAAGCTCATGTGCAGTCTGAAGTTGCTGTTGTGGGACAGTTGGGCTCTGAAGCAGATGTTTCTATGGGCGGAAGCTTTTTTGAAGTTTTGACCTCTTCTGACTTCTACAAAAATACGAAGGTCTTCCTTTTCTCTTGACCCAAGGATACCAAAGTCTTGTTCGAATTTCAACTTGTCGATGCTTTTGTTTCTTCGTTTTCTTATGTTTGTCTCATGTTTCTACATTAATGCCATAACAAAGTGCTGAAAAGTGAGATGCTACTCCTTCCCGTTTCTTATATGGACGGCCCATCTTCGGATGATTCAGAACATTTATATGACGGCCCTTTTATTGGTGGAAGATAATCCCAAAATCTTCCTATTGAATGATCGTAAGTTTGGATTTTACCCTCTTTAACCATGGTCCATGGGCTATTGTCATCCATTTGCAACTCTACAACCAGATGTCTAGGATCATCAGATATGAAAATTATCAGGGCATGGCCCATCAGATGTGGGGGCAATCACATGATTCTCATATTATTCACATATGGGCCTCACCAGTGCCATTGCTGATGTCTCAAAAGATAAAAAGTAAAATAACAATGACCAAGAAAAAAAAAGAAAACATTATGTTTTAATCAATCATTACACGGTTTTCATAGGGTAGCTTAGGCGGGGAGATTAGGATTACCAATCAATAAAAAAAATAAAAAATAAAAAAAAATCGAGTTTTGATAATTCCTCTTTTTTGATATTGTGCAGGTTGGAGACATCTCGGGATCTTTCCGCTGGGCTCCATTTCTTGCCCTGCAAAATTCTGACACATTTCTTACTATGCTTTTGCTCCTATCTAAGTACAGAATGAAAAGTCTTCCTGTTGTTGATATGGGGGAAGTGAAGATCAATAACATCATCACACAGGCTGCTGTTGTTCACATGTTGGCAGAATGTGTCGGGCTTCATTGGTTTGAGAGCTGGGGAACAAAGCAACTGTCTGAACTGGGCCTTCCATTTATGAATCCTAAACAGTTACTGAAGGTAACTTTACTGACTCTATTGCTTGTTTCAATAATGAATGTGTAACGCCAGGAATAATTTTGGAAGAAGTTAAGATACTGCATTAAGTTCACACTTCAAATTGACAAAATAACAAGGTGAAGGAATATGTGACAAGAACTCTCCATTTCTTCAAAATTTTATGTGTTCAAATCTTCTTCATCAATGGCATATGATGTGGCTGCATCAAAGTTTTCAATTTTCTCCCTTGGCACAAAACAAGTCTCAAATGGAATCCTTTTTGTTCTTGTTGCAACAGAAAAGAACATTTCTCCGACAATCATTTCCATACATCCTTTTTTTTTTAACAGTCATTTCCATACATCCTCGTGCTTTATAATACAGAGCCTTAATGATATGACATTAGCAAACATAGAATTTCTACTGTGATCCGCCCAAAAAAAGAAGGAAATAGAAAGTCCTAACATACAATAAATTAAACAACTTATTGAATAATTTTTATCAAATAAAGAAGTTTATTTCTTTTCTTTTTTCTTTTTTTTTGAAATATTTTTTTGAATAATTTTTATGGAATAAAAAGCTCATTTCTTTCTTGTTCCAATTCTTTCTTGTTCCAAAACATGTCTCGGCTTTTGTGTGAGCAAATGCATCATATAATATATAGATGTTGGCATTAGTTTTTATGGTTGTATGAATCTTCACAAGCTACACCAAATATCTTATCTATGATGTATAGGTACTGGAATATGAGTTGTGTCCCATGACTCTCAATATTCATTTTTTATTTTGTATTAGGTGAGGGTGGAGGAGCCTGTTTTGCAGGCCTTTAAACTGATGAGGAAAAAGGGAATTGGTGGTGTTCCAGTTGTCGAAGGCTGTGGAAAGAAAGCTATTGGCAATATAAGCATCAGAGACGTTCAATTCCTCCTTTCTGCCCCTGAAATTTATAAAGATTACAGGTATACATATCTATTTATTTTTCCAACATTTGATTGAGTCCATAGCCTATTTGTATTGCTGATGTTATGCATGGTTTGTTTTTTTTTTATTTTGTGGATCATATGTAAAAGATAGTGCAGTGTGTTTAACTTCAATAGAGCTTTAGAGCAGTGATTACATGTCATCATAACTCTAGTAATCCATCTAGAGGAGTTAAAAGGCTGGGGCATGAATGACCACTGGTTTATCCTCCCCAGCGATCAGTGTCTGTGGGTCCCATCCACCTTGCAGGTCTAGAGCAATATTCTGGTTAGATATCTCTCTGAACTATATACCCAGCTATCGGATAATTTCCTTGCAACATGAATGGTAAAACATAGAAAATGCTTCATGGGCTATGGGTGGATGCCTACTAAAATGGATGCAGTTGCTTGGTTCAAAAGGTATTAGTCCATTATTCTTCACTGATATGCATGATGAAACTCTAGAAAAGAGGAAGAGGGGAAGGGAAAGGGAGGCCGGAGGGGAGGGGGGTTTGGGAGGGTGGTCCTCTGTATTGGGTTTTTATTTGTACAAGTGGCGGCTCACGGTTCAGTTGTCCGTCTTAGGATATAGATTGGATAATCTAGATATAATGTGATAGGTTCTGGAGAGATTTTCTAGATCTCATCTTTGATGATCTTTATCTTTGTATTATGCAAGAGTAGAAATGTTCACCTAAGAGTGGGCCACATAGTCCAGCTCTATGTGACATACTTGGGCCCAGCTCACTATCTTCCTTGTGTTTTGGCACCGGCCACATTTGACTCATCCAACCTACAATCACCTGTGGATTGAATCTGGAAAAAAAAAATGTTTAGTTATCAAATCATTATAGTATGAGGGCATTAAATCAAGAGATGGGAATATCTGATAGGGCTGAATTTTTTCCCGGCCGCTATGTATGATGAGCGACCCCACCGCCAACACACGCCCCTGCTGATTGACATGCTCCAAGGTGAACCTTTGACCACCCCAAAGGTTGGCATAGAGTTGGACCACATATGAACGGTGTATTGTCCACTCGGAGAAGAACAGGGTTCTCTATATGAGTACTCAATGAAAGAGAGATCATTTTTAACTTGGTAAAAGCCTTGCCACCAAATCCAGGGGACCCCTAACCAATACCTTCACAGCACATCATTCCAAATGATCACATCTGCCTCTCTGACAAGTAACAATTGTCAAATCTAAACCTCTAATTGCATGGCTATAGTGTAACCACCTTCCACATTCTAATCACATCTGACCCTTTATTGCACTGCAATTTGGAGACTCTGAGCCTCAAACCCTAACACACTGCATTATAGCCCTCTGATCTCATCCTGCCAAGTGGCCATCTACACCTGAGTGATCGACCTTGTGCCTCTGTAATGTCTGTTTGCAACGTTCAACCACAATCTGGCATCAACTCTCAATCTTGATAAGCAATCCCTGCCATCTTCTTCACCCAGTTGCTGGTGCAACAGCAGCCCTCTGTGGGCACCATGTTCCTCCTCTTTTGCCCTCTGCACTCAATACCTAATACCTACCCTCTCCTGCCCATCTGTCTTCAATAGTATCAGCTGATTGTCTCGTATTCCCAGCTCTGTTACTGTGCCACAAAGGCCTCTTCCGTCTTCTAAAAATAGCTATCCATCATTTGGCCTGTTATTTTGAGTATGGACGTTTGTAATTGTTTATCAGCCATGTTTTCCTGGAGATTTCGAAAGTTGCCTGGTGAGAATATCTGTGGAATCGTCCATCTTTTCATGTAAGGGAAATCGCCTGCTCGGCAGACAAGATCACCATGCCATGGTCCCTACATGTACAAGCTTCGTTCATGACCTGCTAGCCCAACAAATCTGGTTGATGTACCAATGAGTATTGTGCCGGGGGACACATGGCATATTGGCGGGGGTACAATTGCCCAACCAGGTGTAAGTTGGCATTGTGGACTGCACATCTAAATGGTCTAAAGAAAAGCAGGATTGGGCTCACAATTAGGGACATTGGTCGGGTCAGATCAGCTAGGCTTATACAATGGGTACATTTTTTGGAGGCAAGTCCACAACTCACTCTTTTATATGCTAGGATCAGCAGGAACCATCAATGTGCTATATATACCACTTTGAAAGAGTTCTTAATTTGTCAGCTCAAGGGATTCATCTCCATATTTTTTAGTTCATTTACCAAGAGTCAGATGCCATATATCTGTTTGATCTTATTTGGTAGCAATGGAAATTCATGTAATTTCCTGTCATGCTTGTGTATATGCAGATCCATCACAGCAAAGGATTTCCTGACCACTGTTAGGAGCTATCTGCAAGAGCATGAAAAGGCTTCACCGATGCTTCTTGGCGTGATTACTTGCCAAAGACATGACACGGTCAAGGACATCATTCTGAAGCTCGACTCCAATAAGATACAGAGAATCTATGTCATTAATAATGAAGGCCATCTGGAGGGGGTGATAACACTTAGAGACATCATCTCTAGGCTAGTGCATGAGCCCCGGGGCTACTTTGGTGATTTCTTTGATGGTGTTGTTCCGCTGCCACAAAATAGCAGGGTTTAAGAGGTAGCACTGGATTCCACAAATTCTCTTCTGCATGCCTTGTGTTGTAGCATCAGCCTCATCCTCGATTGGGTATCGAAGAGATGGATTAGGTGATAAAGTCTGCTCAGTTGAAATGGTTGTGAAAAAAGTGGGAGGTAACTTTCATGTTTCTGTATCTACTAACTTGTGAGACAGCTTCCAGTTTTCCCTTTCCCTCTCCGGTGGTTACTGTACTAATTCAGGGCCTGTGTATGTCTGTATTTCTCACTGTTAAAAGTTCTCTTGTATCCGTGTTCAGTGAGAATGCTTTCTGATTTCTGTGCATAAAATGCCGTTGCATAATGGTTTTGCATGTTAACTACCTTTACACAGTGGTTTCAGTAATCTCTGATACCATGTAATTTTCATTTTATCTGTTCTGAACTACTTGGCAGTCATATTTCCATGTTTGTGTAACAAGAGGACTTTGTAGTAGAGAGGAAGAGAGGGTTCAGAATCTATTCGAGGCTCAACCTTCTAGATGTTTAAGTTTGACAGATTTCCATGCCATAAGTAGAGATTAAAAAAAAAAAACACTGAATCCAATGGGCGCGGGGTGGAGAACCGGATTCCTAGTGGAGGAAAAGAGATCTGTAGAGCATGGAATCCTTGTGCTGCAGAAATATACCTTAAAGGTCCTGTTTATTTGCATGGAATTGAATTCCTAGGAGTTCGTTGCAAATGATTATTGAAGAGATGAGAGCTGAAGGATTTCATTTACTTGGGTGATAGTTGCTTATTCATTTTCTGTGTCCTGTTAATTCATTTTTGGGCCTGCTTGTGTAAAGCCAAGAAACCTCCTAGACAAATGACAAGGGAAAAAATGCGATATTTTATATCTTTTCTGGGGAGAAATTGCAAGCATGGAATGCAAAAGATACTACAGCAGAAACATGCGTTCACCACTTGAAAGGTGAGATTATTTGATGACCTTCTTGTTACAGAAAAGGAGCAATCAAAGTAAAGTAGTTATTTCGTTCCCAGAAGGATTTCTGCAAAACAGGTGTTTCACGGATGGAGTGTAGAGGAATTCAAATGCGAAGGTGGGAACAAATGGACGGATAAAACATTTGAGACCTTTTAATCTGCTGTTACTTAGCCACTATGGGCTCCAGAATCACCATGCATTATATGATTGATCTCATCTTGGTTGTGTAATATATTGTGGAACTATGCTTCTCACCGATGCAGTCAGTGTATTTGGGTAATGGGAAAATGGGCATAACTTAATGATTAGTTTGCCTAAATAAGTGATAGAAAGGCCAAATTGGCAAAGTTATTATTCATATTTTGTATCTTAGTTTCATTAATTAAAACCCGAAAAGTTAAGTCTCTAAATCAACGTCATTATCACGTCGGCCTCATTCATAGTTGGGAAGCAAAATTTTCTACCTATTGGAAGCAAAATTTTCTACCTATGGGAAGGCCCCGCACAAGGAGGTGCGGGAATTTCAAAAAATGCCAGACCCCCTGAATCAATAAAAAAAAGCCTTAAGACGTTCTACATCCACATTGAGATAGAATGTCTATTCATCTTGCCATTGATCCCTCAATGGATAGATTCACCTTAACTGCAGCTTGAGGCCTGAGATGGAAAATCTAGAATCTTAACTGGTCCTTGAAAACCAGTCCAACCATTCCATATTTTTTCATTCAAAGAAATGCTTAAGATTGTTCAATCTAAATGAATCATGTAAGACTTGAGAACTCCAAGCTACAGCTCACAGGATGGATGTTATAGATTGATAATTTGACCTCTTCTTTAAATCCTGATCAAAGTGAGACCACGGGAGATGTCATCATCAAACACTAGTGAAGACCAATTCGAAAAGGTCATGGCAGGTGAACAAGGCTAGTACCAGCTTCTGGTGCAGTCAAAGGTCACATCTATCAGGCCAACCAACACAGATTTGGGCCTCTTCAATAATCCCAACTTTAGGCAAGGAAATGGAGGCTCCTTGGCAAGACTAATGAAAACTAAATCTGTAATTTCGAGCAAAAAGAATTTGAACAAGGGGCAAATGGTTGATTAGTTATATGTAGACAGTTTCAGATCAACCAGAATTTGGTGAATATGGATTGTTGAACAGCTGTGGTGTTTAATGTGTCTCATTAACCTGTGTAAACGGTTGCAGTGTTTAATATGACTAGCCAACAGTATTTCTTTGCTCATTTGTTTTCATGTGATAGGTGTTTTAAGCTGGGGATGGCAAACTGCCATAACCTGCAGCCATTTGTATAGCAATTTCATAAAATTAGAATTATATAATTGGATTACATGGAACACATTCAGCCAAGAGTTTCAAAATTTTGAATAACATGGAACCATTCTGCCACTAGCACGTCCTCAAACACCCAAAACGCCCCAAGTTTCATCATCTAACAATGTCATTACATCAACCTGTACCATCAACACTATGGAATTTATCTTCCAACATCAAGCTTTTAATGTTTGCACCTGTAACTTGTCCAAATGAAAAAAAAAAGGGATGGACCTACTAACTCATGCTTCTTCCGAAGTCATTACATGAACCTACAATGTCACATCCATTTTTATCAAGAAAATTCCGCACTTTCAAAAATAGAAGTGCATCTGAGAAAAATATTTTTCAACACAAAGCAAGTATTGATCCTGAGGTGTGATCGTTTTTTATACTCCTGATGAAGTTGATGGACTAGTAGCTTATAAATTTCAACTAGGTACATTATATCTGTACTGGGAGACTTCTTACAAGTCCTGATCGTCATGATCATCACACCCTTCGTTCAGACAACACAAATCTCATCAACATTCAGGACAACACAAATTCCATTAACATTCAGGACAACACAAATTCCATTAACATTCAAGGCAACACAAATAACATTTATTCAAATACAAAACATTGTTTTCTGTTGGACATACAAAATAATAGATCCATGAATGTTACAACCCAAATGCAAGAGACAAAATTTAGCAATCATCCTAGTAAGCAAAAGACAATAGTTCCCTATGAAGAACGAGAAAATTCAGTGTGCCGTATTCTATTAACCAGGTAGTGACAACATTACCTGATCATACAAACTGTGATATGTTAGACTTGGCCACATGGAAAGGGCACACCTATTCCAGTGAGTGGCACCTCAATAGCACATACAACGTCTGTTTCAACATACACCGATTCAACTCCCATTCTCTTTCAACTCAAATTGACATTCAGCATTGGACATCAATGATCCTGTAGACAAGATTCAAAATTTAACATCAATGTCCTTGCAACAACTATAAACATCAAATGACATTCACAATCAACATCAACGAGCCTGTATCAAAATCAAAATAATATACAATACACTTATACACCATTCAACTACATCAATTGAAAGTTGAAATACAAAAAACATATCCCAGCTAGTAATTAGAAGCCAAACTACAACTATATCAATTACCCCATAGTACTATACCATTCACATTCAGTTTGGAATTGATCAAAGCAAAGTCAGTTATGACAACCCATGTATTTAGCTGCTGCAATTCCTTGTTTGGCTACAGGATCTCTGGGAATTAAATTGTTTAGGGGTATCTAAATTCCCTAAAAAATTGTCTCTCAAGTTGGATTGACAAATATTGACTGCATCTGACTATTTTGAAAGCTAGATATTTAAGAGTTTGGAAAATTTAGTGTAGAAAAAAATCTCTTGACTATCTGAAAATTTTGCAAAGCAAACAAAAAAAATTGAAAAATTTAAGAGTAAAGCGACTGGCATGCATCATTCAGATTTTGAAAATCAAAATAGAAAATTAAACACATAATTAAAAGAACCATCTGCTACTCATTATCTTTAGCAGCCCTATCAAGAGGAAATCCACCATTTTCCTTTTTATTCATCTGTAAATAATACCACTTATATTTCCTCTTCCTAACTCAGTCAGAAAATAAAAAAACAGGGACTATATACAACCAAATCAACAATGCCACCTTCTTAATATTCAGACAGAAAATTAGGGCCACCAATCAAACCCACAAAACAAAGGAAACAAAAAAAAGAATTCTAAATAAAACAACCACTGCATTCGATTTACTGACCATCTTAGAGACCTACCGAACACCAGGCACACCCGCTCCAATAAACATCGCATTTGTCTCTGCCATTTCCATAATTCCAAATGCTAAATTCTATCATGAAGTTTTGGCAAACTGAGAAAAGGAGAGAGAGTACCTTTGTTGTAGGCAGACCAGGCCGAGCAAATTCCCTTCTTCTTTCTCTGATTTCTGTAAAAAGATTAGGGCGGGAGAAAAAAAAAAAAAACTGCCAACCAATAGAAGGAGAGAGTACCTTGGTCAACAGCAAGCCGGACGGAGTGAGCATTGTGGCTAGGAGGCCGAGCGGAACAAGTATTCTCCTCTCTCTCTCTATTCCATGAAAAAATAGGGCGTGGGTGGGAATTTTTTTTTTTTTTTTGTTCACTTTGTTCGTCTTGAGGTGTTTTTTTTTTTTTTTTTCCTTTATGCCTTTAAAGCCCACACGTGTGTGAGCAGACCCTAAGGGGAGGGCGTCCCACATATTGATGCAGCCCGACAGCAGAATAGGGCCCGCAGGCCCCTCTGATGGACCATCTAATGGGGTCCACTTGATCCCTGATTCAATCAGAGATCCATATCTATCTAAATTAGTAATATTAAGTAGTTGCTAATAGGATTTGCTTTCTAAAATTCTATTTTGAGTAGGATTAAGTATGTTACTATTTTTAATGTTCTTGTTAGTTTAGAAGTAGTGTTTTCTTTATAAATAGAAGAACCTTCATCTTGTGAAGGCATGCATTATTCAATCAAATTAATCAACGTAAGTTTTTCCTCTTTGAGTGTTATGGCTGGTTTTGTGCCCTAGGGCTGGAATCCTTTGGATTCGATCAATCTCATCTCTGAGATTGATCTACACTTATCGATCGAGGTTGTCTGGCTGCGCCAAATTGGTATCAGAGCCCAGATCCGGTCACCGAAGAAACGATTGTCTTCTCCGGTTCGTCATCCTCCACCCATCCCTTTTCCTTCAACAGCCACTTCATTCCCACCAATCCACCCCACCCAACATACACACCCAACCCCCTGCCGAGCCCAAATCCTGAAACCCTAAACCCAATCCCACCTTCCCAAACCCTAATCCGTCGTCCACTGCTACCGAAAACCTCTGCACCACTGAACTCAAACCCCACCGGACTATTCACTGTTCTCCTCATCCGAAATCACCAAACAGCCCTTCCCCTTCACCTAACACAGAACCAGTCCCCATCTCCCTTCTCCCATCTCAGACCCTAAAACCGAAGCCCCACAACCCCAAACCACCCAGCCGAAACCAGAACCCTTCACCAGCGCCACCCAACAGTCCCCCAAATCAGTCCGTCAAATCCTTAACCCATCATCAAACGTAACCCTTCAGTCCAACTCCCCAACCTTATCACGCCAGTCCACAACCGAACCCCATCTCTCCTATTCCCATCGAATCCGAACCAAATTCCCCAAACCTAACCCTAAATCCCATTCCCCAGATCACTGCGCACAAAACCCAAATCCCCGCCCTCTCTGGTATCAGACCGAGACACCAAATTCATGAGTTATTTTTGGAAGACTTTATGGATGCTGTCCAATACTAAGCTCAAATTCTCTACTGCTTACCATCCTCAAACTGATGGCCAAACGGAAGTGGTAAACAGAAGTCTTGGACAGTTATTGCGATACCTTGTTCGTGATCACATCACATCTTGGGATCAAGCATTGCCTATGGCTGAATTTGCATACAATAATTCGGTCAATCGGTCTACTGGTACTTCTCCATTTGAAGCTGTTACAGGAGTTCGACCACGACTACCTGTTGATCTTGTCCCTTTGCCGGTAGATGCAAGAGTAAGTGCTGATGCTGAAAACTTCTTTCACCATATGCAACAAGTACATGATGAGGTCCGCCGCCATATATCTGCCAGTAATGCCACTTATAAACAGCAAGCAGACAAGCATCGTCGATTTATTGAATTTGCTGAAGGAGATATGGTCATGGTCCGTATCCGCCCCGAACGTATGCCTCCAGGAGCTTATAAAAAGTTGCATCCACGGAATGCTGGTCCATACAAGATTCTCAAAAAAATTGGTTCCAATGCTTATGTGCTTGATCTTCCATCTGATTTCGGTGTCAATTCTACTTTCAACGTAGAGGATCTTACACTCTACCGTGGTCATGACAATGAAGGTGAACCTGAAGAGCAGACTATTGCTCTCCCTTCGAATCTTCCACCTGTTGATGAGATTGTTGATGTGCTTGATGATCAAATTGTTTCTACTCGTCAAGGAGGTTTTCAAAAGTTCTATGTCCGCTGGAAGAATCGTCCTCTCTCTAATGCTACATGGATCACTGCAACAGATTTTCAACGCTTGAATCCAGATCTTTATGAGCGCTATCAAGCAATTAACTCGCCGGAGTCGAGTTCTTTCAAGCCGGGGAGAGTTGATGCAGCCCGACAGCAGAATAGGGCCCGCAGGCCCCTCTGATGGACCATCTAATGGGGTCCACTTGATCCCTGATTCAATCAGAGATCCATATCTATCTAAATTAGTAATATTAAGTAGTTGCTAATAGGATTTGCTTTCTAAAATTCTATTTTGAGTAGGATTAAGTATGTTACTATTTTTAATGTTCTTGTTAGTTTAGAAGTAGTGTTTTCTTTATAAATAGAAGAACCTTCATCTTGTGAAGGCATGCATTATTCAATCAAATTAATCAACGTAAGTTTTTCCTCTTTGAGTGTTATGGCTGGTTTTGTGCCCTAGGGCTGGAATCCTTTGGATTCGATCAATCTCATCTCTGAGATTGATCTACACTTATCGATCGAGGTTGTCTGGCTGCGCCACATATATATATATATATATATATGAAAATATTCAAAAGACCGATATGATATTTATCAGCCGTATCACAGATACACATCAATACAATGTTGGATTCAATATTATTTTAGAAAAGAGTATAATACTTAAGTCCATAGAACCAAAAAAAAAAAAAAAAAAAAAAAGAACTAGATTTTTTTTTGCTTCTTTAACTCCATTTTGCGTGCGTTTCAGTTCTTACACTATTCTAAGATTCTGCATTCAACCAATGAACAACACTTCAGAGTAAACATTTTACCTTTCTTTTAAACAAAATCAACTATGAGAGTACTCTGGTATTAATAGTTATATATACCTACCAAACTATAAATAACAGCTGATAAATATGAGATACTACTATTTGCACGTATTGGCTGAGCTGAAGTGTTTCAGCTGATATTTAAAGCCATGCATAGCCATGCATTATCCTCTTCCAGTTATTGAAATCAACATTTCCAGCTGATTGAAATACTGGAAGAACTGATTTAATCAGAGTAAGACGACCTCCCATAGACAGATATCTACCCTTCCAAGAACTTAACTTCTTTTCTATCCGCTCAACAACCGACTCCCAAAGATGTTTCTCTGGAATTCCCGAGCATAAAGGAAAGCCCAGCTACTTAGAAGGTAATGCACCAATTTTACACCCAAAGACATCTGCCAAGAAAGCAACATAACTATTCTCCACTCGAACACCAATCAATTCACATTTACCATAATTTATCTTCAGACCCGATAAGAACTCAAACCATTTCAAAATACACTTAAGATTTTGCAACCGATCCAAAGAAGAATCACAAAACAAGATAGTATCATCTGCAAATTGTACATGAGTTACCTCAATGTTTGCATTTCTCCTTGGCGTTCGACGAAATCCAATGGTGTCATCACCGTTTGCAGATTGATTCTTCCTCGAGGGATTTTCCGAGAAATCTTCACGTGTGATCGCGATTTTTGTCATCATCAATTGAGTTCCTTCCTTGTTTTGTGCTGAAAGATCAATAGGATTGGAGTTATGATTTTGAAAACCCTAATTGCTAGGCCGTCTCCCGGAGATTTCGGATTCTTCTCCACAATCTTTGCTTCTTGGATCTCCGTCAACGCAGGCTCCCTTGGACTCATCGACGATCACCTGATTTTTCCGATGCACCTAGTGTCATCTTCTTCAGCAATGGACACACAGAAATGAGCCCCATCAACCTCCAAAGCCACAATTTCTGGGATGCGTCTATGAGAATCCCTTAAGATGAGTAACCTAACCATATCGATTCTTGGTCCACTTGTAGCGTCTTTGTCTATTTCCATCACTGTCCCCAAACATTCACCCAATCTTTGAAAAACCTTCTCATCCCATGCATGGAGAGGGATGCCTTCAAGACGAACCCAAATAGGGTGTAGCACAGGGCATAAAACTTCTGTCCACCGATCTACTCTTCTTATTAGGCAATCGTCCACAACAGAATCCAATTCAGCCAGTTTAGAGAATTCCTCCTGCGATGAAGGTTTAATCCAGAATAAAGACCAACTACGCCTCTTCACCTCTACTAGAATTCCCCATTTCGAAAAACACCAATCTTGAATATCCTTCACAGATGCATCGGCAGTAGACATTGTAGCCACATATGAATCAGTAACCACTTGTTTTAAAGAAGAAGCCAACGAATCTGCTACTTCGACAACTTTAAAACCACCCTCTTCTTCTATCCATATTCCATACCTGTTCATTACCCTTTTTCTCCACTTCTATAATACTGCGCCTTTGTTTCGACGTACCTCTTCCATGAAATTGATTACCAATCACAGGTTCCAGCCTCGCATTTGCTTCTGGATGTCTCAAAATTTTAATATATTTCTGTTAATCACTTTCACGATCTGAACTCTGATCCTCCTTCCAAAAACAAATCTACCGTTCAGATTTTTGATGGCCCTATTTGCATCCCATTCTGTTTTGAAACAAACAAAACCAAATCCTCTTCATTGTCCTGAACTCCTATCCTATGGCAAGAAAACATTGAACACTGGACCTGCCTCCTTGAACACATTAAAAAGAACCTTTGTTATTGTCGCCGGAGCAAGATTAGTCACGAACAAAGACCAACAATCTCTAATCCACGCTAGCTTGGTCTCCCCATTTCTTCTCTAGCCCTTGAAACATTCTAACTCAGTCTCATGTTCTAAGAACATAGAGCTCACAAAATGTTCTCAGAACATTTCTTCTCTTATTGTTACAAAAATATCATCTGGCGTGACTCATGAGGCTCAGAAATTATTTGCCAATATGTACAATCAATGCCTGGATCCTATTCTCACCATGACACTTCAAAATGGGTGGCCCTACCTGAGTTTGACAGCTAAAATTATTTTGGGTTCAATCACACTGAATGTCATAGTTAATAGGAAATACATTTCCTCTCGTAAACAAAACCCCTTCTCCTTCGCCTTCTTAATTCTTATATTATTTTCCTCTTGCCGTTCCAGGCATGCATTTCTCTCATTATAAGAATGCTACAACAAATGCTGCGGAACGGGAGGTTCCATGTATCCATTTCACGCATTGTTTCCCTTGCTAATTTCTCAGTTGGATAACACTGCTTATAACACACTAATCCAACTAAGTAGAATGAACAGGGAGTCGAATACGCTGTAATGCTGGGTAATGATTGCAAGAAAGAACCCCAGCAACTCTTACCTGTTTGGCACAGTGGCAATGTGATGCAACCCCGGATCTGTAAATGGAAGTTGAACATATAAAGGATGAATGCAAACAAACTCCAAGAGAAAGTTTGCCAAATACAACGAAGGATTCAATGATAGGAACCAAGCTCCAAATAGGCTTGGTCGAATCCCCAAGGAATTCAAACTTCTAAGCACAAGCATTCTCAAACAGTAGAAAAATCCACATCCCAATGAAAAACCCATTAAACAATTTTATTGAATAATCATGGACTGTCTCTCCTAATGGATAGATTACATACTTATATGAAGGGTTAGAC
The DNA here is from genome assembly GCA_003546025.1 of Camphora micrantha. Lineage (NCBI taxonomy): Eukaryota > Viridiplantae > Streptophyta > Magnoliopsida > Laurales > Lauraceae > Camphora > Camphora micrantha. The sequence continues at coordinate 26,949,291 of QPKB01000006.1, read as the reverse complement.
ATCCCCTTTCCTAGTTGGACTCTGCTTTCCTAAACAATAAAGGAAACTAAATTACTAAACTTGATTAACAATCAAGATTAAATGAACATTAATTTAAACACTTCTAAATAAATGAAAACACTCAAAATAAGACTCTGGGCATAAGGACTGGGTCCGATGGATTGGCTGGCCGATGATCTGGCTGGCCTGTATCACCATGTCATACACAGCATACTTGTTAGCTACACTCATGACCATGTAGAATACATTTTGTGGTTTTAAGGTGATAAAAATCCAAATCATATCCCATGTCATTCATTCTCCGCACTAGCTCAAGGGCATCTTTTTTATTGTGTTTAGTCCATAAACACATGATCAGCATGTTGCATATTTGTGGGATCAAGAAGAATCCCCTCCTCATAGTATATTGGAAAATGTCTGAAGCCAAGGCCACCTCCCGCTCCCGACAAAGGCCGGTTATAAGAGCTACACAACTTGGTGGAGTGACATTGATGTCGCATTTAGTGAGGACCGAGAAGATCTTATGGGCATCGTCTACTCTTTTTCCTCGGCAAAGCTCAATTAGCCAAATTGTGTAAGGCGCAGGATCAAAATCTTTGTGTTTTAAGTCAATCGCAAGTAGGCCTCTTACTACTGCTTCTATATCCCTTCTTTTAAAGTGTTTCAGCAACGCTTCCATTGCTTTATCCATTTCTTCAGGAGTGGAAAAATCAGCCTTCTGTGCGATGTATTCCAGCCAAAGTTCAAGACCTTTTAAAAATCTTTCCTTTCGGAATGCTGCTGTAATGAGTGTACGGTATGTAACTGCATCAGGGGAGCATTCTCGTAGCTTCATATGTTCGAAAAGCGCATCTTCTATATACTTATGCGGCGCCTCTTGGTCAGAAGAATCTTCAAGCCTTGCTTTGCCAAACCCATTAATCAATATGTTATAAGTAATGACGTCTGGTGTGACCCCACTATCTACAAGATCTACAAAATTTTTGCTAAGTTTATAGGCCCCAAGCACACGGCCTGCATCACACAATCGCTCAATGTACATTTGAAGACTTGCACTATCATCAACCTTAGCTTCAGAAATCTGAAGAAATACTGCAGGGCTCCTCTTATCCTCCATCTTGACAAAAAGATCAAAAGCTTCTTTTACCTCGCCAGCTCTACAGAGTCCATCGATAAGAGCGTTGAATGTCATCATTGTCGGGAAGCACCCGTGCTTTTCCATTTCATCAAATATCCCCTGCACCTTTTGAGCGTTTGGAACCAACCCCTCCTTGCAATGCCCACAAATCATGATAGTGTGTGTAGCAGAATCAGGAAAACCTTTTTGTTTTGAAATCTCCAGCTTAAGCTTCAGCGATTCGGCCTTATCCAAAAGACCAGCATCGCAAAGACCCTTGATAAGGGTGTTGTAACAGAATGTGTCTGGAACTAACCCCCGCTTGATCATCTCACCCAAGAATGAGAAGGCATCCTTAACCTTACCGGCTTCTAAGCAACCTTTAATCATGATTGTATACAATATGCAATCGGGTGAAATGTTCTCCTCCAACATGTTCCTGTAAAGCTGGCAGGCCTCCTCGAAACGGCCTGTTCTAAACAACCCATCAATCAGACAACTATAGCCATTCAATCCAAGCACATAACCACCCTCCGTCTGAAATAATTTGAGAAGCCTTAAAGCTTCATGAATTTGACCCAACTTGCAAAACCTACTAAGCAAAGCGTTGCAGGTAATTGTATCAGGATGACAATTCTTCTCTTTCAAAGAACGTAAGAACTTATGTGCATCATAAGTGTGTCTAGCAAAACAAGTGATAATCATCGTATTGGGAGAAATACCTCTCTTTTCAGTCATTTCTTCCAAAAGTCGATCGGCGTCCTTGATCATCCCCTTCTTACACAACCCATGAATCAGAATGTTGAAAGTCGGGCGATTCGGGGGGCAATGACACTTGATCATCTGATTGTAAACCGCCATTACGGCATGGAAAGCCTTCTCTTCCATCAGGATGTGAAGAACGGTATTATACACAAATGTGTTGGGGCGGCACTTATACTCGTGCATCTTCCCGAATGACTCGATGGCATTCGCTGCCATGCCGGACTTGGCATAGGCATGCATGAGAACGGCAAAGACGTGAGGCACGATGGGAATTCCGCCGCCTTTCAATTCGTCCAGCACCTTCCAGGCAGCTTTGAACCCGTTCTCACCTTCACGTTCACCTTGGAGGATCCTAATCATAGAATTGTGAGACACCCAGGAGTTGAAACGCATTCTGCGCATCGCCCAAGCGAAGAAGCGGAAAGCAGATTGCGGGTCGTCGCGGTGTTGGTGTTGCTGGAGGAAGGAGGCAACGATGGAGGCGGATATGCGAGGGACGAGTCTCTCCAGAGGAGTTTCTACGATGGAGGGCGTGGTTTTGAGGATGGCTTCGATTTCTGAGATGATGGTGGTGTTGCTGGTCGATGAGGTTGAGGATTCGGATTCGGATTCGGAAAGCCATACTGATACTGATACTGATAATGGGGTTGTTGGGAGAGATTTTGATTTGGAGTAGGGGATTTGGGAGATGGGTTTGATTAGAGAAGATGTGATTTTCATCATCATATGCCCATTTCATACCTTCACCAACACAAACAATGAGAGACGTGGATTCCTCTTGCTCTCATCGTTTGGAAGATTTCTATGAGAAGAATAGAAATCTGGATTTGGATTCAAATCCATGCAAATCCATGTTAGGCTTCTAGTCTTACATAAAAAAGGGTTTATCTGTAATCTTTCAGGCTGAGAGAGGTTAGCCAACTCCATTAATAAAGCTTTTTCTCATACTCACAGTACTTCTTCCTCTGTCATTTGAAGGCAAAATGCTTCTGCTGAATTTAAAGGTGCAGCAGCTGTGGCAGGAGCAAAGCAGTGAATTCATCATGTCATGAATTTGAAATATTAAAAAATAAAAAAAAAAAAAAAAAAAAACCATTACTGTTCCTAATTATAAAGATATTGGCCTCTAATAATTAGGCCTCACTCCAAATCAAAATCAGGATCATGTGGGGATTTTTGGTGGAGTGGGGGCACTTAAGAATTGGGGTCACCATCTAGATTGATCACTTTGAAATCACATGAATGAATAAATTGACAAGATTTGATGGTTTTATAGGGATTAAATCAAATGATGGGGCCAAATTTGGATAGTCTGAGTCAATTCACTTTGTGAAGATTTATAAAAATATTTGTGGAAAAATGAGACTTTTTTTTTTTTTTTTTGGAGGTCTAGAGTTTTCTTGAGTGGGCCACACTAAGTAGGCTCACCAATTATATACCCATGAACAGAAGTAGAGAAGAATCAAATCAATCACATAACCCTCCTTCAGATGTTTTAAGCGTATCCCGGATGTTCCCTGCCTTACACAGCCTATTAATTAGAAGGTTGAATAAATTTGCCATGCTAATAGATACTTGATTATCCAAAGCCTCCCATATAGAAAAATCTTTATTTTTTAAAACTCAAAGGGTTTTAACTGAAAAATCCCTTAAGACTCGTTATAGGCCAAAAACATCATCAACATCTTATAAAGACCAGAGTAGTCCCAAAAGCTCTATTTGTTTTGTTTTGTTTTTTTTTTTCTCTCCCTCCGTCTATCTTCTCCCAATCGGTCGACACATCTGCATTTTTTCCTCTCCTCTTCTCTCCACCTACATTTCTTCCTCACTACCGGTACCAATACCTAACTTCTCTTCTTATTTTCTGATTTTTCCTTTATCCGTTCTGATTTTTTATTTTTCAGTTGGTGCATTGGAATCTCAGATTATTTGTTGGTTTTATTTTGTGCCATTTGATGTTCTCTCTATGTTGGCTATCTTTGTCTTAGATGTGTGATGTTCTCATTGAAATTGATCGAAAGGTTTTTGTTGTTATGTGCTTTTAAAGACCAAATAATATAGTGGCGTGGTTAGTTAACACTAACATTGGGGCTGACCAATGTTTTTATTGAAATTGGTTGAATGGTTTTTGTTGTTATATCCTAAAAGACCATTTTGTACACATGAAATAACAAATGAAAATTTTGACAGAGTCTCCCTTCAACGGGAGGGCTTTTTTCTTACAACCTGATCTTAGATCAACAGCAAAAGAACTTCCTAATTCATTCTCTTTCAAGTGAGGACAGAACAAGCACACATATTGTTACTTTCTTATCGGTCGGCCTATAATCAAACATAGCAGGTGCCTGACTCATCCATTTCAGCTTTCCTACGACCAACTTGCTTATTACAAATGCCTCTTGCAACAACAGGAAGTTTATTACTGGAGTTCTATATGATAAAACTTCACATACTTCCCAAACTGATAGAACTTCATATACTTCCCAAACTGAATTACATAGAAGAAACAACATTCCAAGAAACATTTCATTGCAGCAGCCACATCCCGCTACAGGTCATCACAACAACATAAGATTCATCGCGCTTCATCACATCCCAATCAATCATCTCATTCCATACGTACTTTTCAAAATGAAACAGGCACATTCAAATCCTATGGACATGTCATTCCAGACCAAACGTTAACTCGCTACCTGTACATAGCCATTTCACATTATTTGACACAGTCTTTCAAAACATAACACTGATCAGTACATGCAATTATTCCAAACATCACAAAAAAAGATTCAAATATATACATGATTTGTATACTTTTCAACATTCTCAATCTCTCCAATTGTATTCCAAACAAATCAAAATTACAACATCCAACAATAAATCAATTACAACATTTTCAAATTCTATAATTATATTTCGAACAAATAAAAAATCCTAAATCTAATATTGAAATTACAATCCAATTGTATTTCGTTACAACATCCCAACACAACTTCCCCAACTTCCATTCAAGTACATTTAGACTGGCCTACTAAAGACGGCCATGACAAACATTAGCTCCATCTTCTTCCTCTCAATCTTGTCCTTCACCCGAAAGGCGACAAGAGCTGAATTCACATATCATCTTCCTTTAGCTTCTACAGGACTCTTTCTCTCCCTTCTGCCATCACAACAGCTGCTATATCACTACTTTTCAATATATCACAGAGTATCCAAACCTGGTAACATTTTATTGGATGTATCCAAAGGAACCTTTGCACACCATCAAAGGCTCACATCTTAACTGAAATAAAGAGAAAAAACGAGTAGAGCCACCACCCATACCTCCTCATCATCTCAATCCACATGCCCATACCCAAATCAAAGAAACCCAATTCCCAAATACATACCACCCCCAATCCCCCACTCCCATAAATAAAAACGAAAAATAAAAAAAAATTTTAACAGGTTGGAATTAACAGTAAAAAAAAATACAAAAATCAAAGATAAATAACTGAACTAGGTGATGCAGAAAAGAGGAAAACCGCCTTTGGAAGGTGAGCTCTGTGAGATTTGTACCAATGTAACAATATGGATGCAAAAAAAAACCCCTTTGGAAATGACATGACACCATGCTGTATCATTAAATAAGTGCAGACGATGGTTTTTCACTTCTTCACTTGCTATATATGAGTATGGGACAACTAGGAAAAGACATAATTTCATAGCTAATGGAAAAAGGCTCCAAAACTTCATTATATTAAAGTAAGATTCTTTAGTTGCAGTCAAATGAGACATTTTATGAGACCATCTCTTTCTTTGGATGGCTAGAACTACAAGACCATTCCTGCAACCTCAATCATATCATAAGATAATGATGAGGTCTAGAGACCTTTTCTATAATCTGCCACTATGTCAAAATTGACCTTAAACGACGGCTTACCATCGTTTATCTATAAATACAACGGTTGTCCCTTATTTACGGCCGTCGGAAAAAACATAGTCGTTTTACTCAAACGACTGCCCCTTGACCATCGTATATGTACTAAATTAAACGACAGCTCTAGCTGTATCGGAAATTTAAAAATGGCTGTCGTTGTTTTTAAACATACAACGGCTAGTTGGATGTAGTTTATATAAAACGACTGCTCATGAGCCGTCATTTGTATAAATATTTCTTCTCCTTTTTTTTTGCCCATTTTTTGGACTTTTTTTCACTTTTATGGCCTATTTAATGCTTTTTATCCTGTATTTAAAAATGGCCCATTTTTTGGACTTCTCTTCACTGGCATAAGATAGATGCATTGCAACAGCCTAACAATGTCTTTCCGCTGTCTTTTTGCAAGAGATTGAATCAAGAGTCACTTGAATTTCGTTAGTAGTTTTGAACAGCAGCCCAACAAAAATGTGACGGTCTTGATTTGTTTTTTCTTACATTTTCTGGGAGTGGAACTTCTGCTAATCTTGCTTTATTCTCAAAACCTGCAAACAAACAGTAGAAAGAAAAGATTGATTTCCCTGTTTGTCAAAAGAGAGCAAGGAAAAGTGATAGAAAAGTAAAATTAGCCATTACCATTAGTTACAGGCCTAGCTTCTTGATCATGACCAGCAACACAAGCCACACCATCTGCCAACTCAGCAGAGAACTCATCTGCTATCAAATGCTCTGTTTTTCAAATAAGAAGAAAAAAGAGAGATTTCAATACTTTTTTCAAGAGGGAGAAAAAAAAAAAAAAAATAGAAGGTCCAATCTGTCTACTTTTTTATTTTTTATTTTGGCTGGTAAAAGGAAGTTTATTCATTGAGAGTTAAGATACGAAGATGAGGACCATGTCCTAGCATACAGTAGCTGAACAAAAAAAAGGTAAAGGAAACCAACCGAAAGGTAAAGGAGAGTAAGTGCAGTAGCTAATCTTATGATAAAAGATTCCAAAAGCCTTTCCATGTGTGCAGGAGTAAGACCATGCCTTTCATCTCTCATTCTGTAGGAGTTACCCATGATGTCTGTCCCATGTTACTGCCGGTGGAATCCTCTGTAGGCGTCATGGTTGTGGCAGCCCGGGTTGATGTGCTGACAGGTGAAATTTGATGCAGGCCAATTTGTTGGACAGATGATCGGGTTGTAGAGGATCGTTGATGCTCCAGCGGCAGGTGAAAGAAGGTCCGTGTGAAGTTCTCAGCCCTGGTTTGTTCATCGGTCTGTCTACTTTGAATGCTTATGGCTTCTAGTATAACCAAAGGCTCATACCAGTCCCAATGCTCTCTCTTCAAGAGAGACAAGGTCTCAAATGCTTTGCTGCCTTCTTCACATTGTCACCTTTAGATTTTAGAAAACTCTCCACACAAGCATCATTGCAGAACTTCTCCTGTGAATCATCAAATCAACATTCATTCATCTACTTACTTTCTAATGAGATTCAGATCAATAAAAAGGACTACATCAGTAGATCTGGTTGTTGGAGGATACTATCAACATGGAGGGAACAGGTCTCACCTGTTTTACTGTGAGAGGAGCTATTTTTTTAAGGATCTGAAATTTCATTGATAGAAACATCGAGATCAGACTGAAAATTGGGCTACTAATAGTAAGTGTCTATCGAAACCTCAATCAAACAGTTGATTTTAATCAACTCTCATGCAGATGCTCATTAGAACTAAGGAAATTGACGACAAACCACAAAAAAAAGTGGCTCATGTTATAAACTTATAGTATGAATAGGCTAACTTGCATTTTTGCCAACAGTAATGGTCTGTGTTTCCATCACCCACGTACATTAAAAAAAAAAAAAGACACATCTAATTGAGAGATCATGTTTTAATAACAAATGAAAGAGACAAGGGAATAATAAGATAATGAGTTCACATCTGGGGGCATTTGAATCAGATCCGAATAACACAAAAGAAACTTTACTATAGAAAAGAGAGTGAGAGAGCAGAGGAAAACAGAGCATAAACCAAAACAGAACAAAAGATTGATGAATATTGAGTGTGAAAAGGAGGGGACAAGAAAAAAGGGAAGAGACCCACCTCCCCATACAAGACATTGGGCTCAGGGTGAGCTTCTATGAGGTAGTCAGTGCCCCATTTGACAGCTTCCATTGCATGACCAAGCTCACCACTTGCAGCCATTTGCTTTCCATACTCAACTATGCTCCATGACACCATGGTGATGGTGAAGGCCATGGGAAGCCCAAATTTCACATTGTCCCCAGCATCATAGTACCCTCTTACTAGATCAACCAGAAAAACATCAACAAAGGGCTGCATCATCAGCTCTCTCTCTCTCTCTCTCTCTCTCTCTCTCTCAAGAACCCTAATCTCAGGACCAGTTGGGCACTCTACAAGTAACTGAGTTAGGAAGCAAACAAGTCTCAACTAAATGCATATCAATCAAGACTTTAATTTTTCATTGATTATATTTGGAGGTCATCATTCATCCAATATTATCCATAACCCAAAAATAAAATTAACACCTGATGCTTAGGGAACATTTAGATAACTAAAAAAAAGCATGTGACCTCATTAATGACGCTTCATTTCTCGGAAGATATTTGTGATGTTCGGGGACAATCTTGGAAGAAATTTGAATAGCTGCAATGAAAAAGGAAAAAGAAACATTATTCCACTGAATAGAGCTCCAAATGATGAATCTACTCTTTGAAAACATGTAAAGAAAAAGAAAACATATTAAGGCAATTCATTCATTAAACATTCATATATGTCTCATTACAACTACCGAATGTGTTAAAACAGCCAAGCTTCCATTGGACTGATGCTATATAAAGGAATGTAAGATGTAAGATCACTCTTTCATAGGCTATGGCAATTGTTTAAGAGCAGCTGTACAGAAGACTAGCCCATTTCCGTATTGGGTCAGTCTTAAGGTGCAGAACTCAGAAGCATGTACCCATCTATCACTAGCTCAGCTAGTTAGGCAATCAATTGCCCCATGCAACAGTGGGGGGTGTGAGTGTGTGTGAGAGAGAGAGAGTTAAGGTGGTTGTATGCAGGCACAAGAGCATGTCGTCACATCCACGGTCATCTAGCATCCATACATAGAGATCATCAAAAGCAATCGACTAACAACCCCTCATGAAATGAAATGTGGGTACCTTTCTTTCCCAAATATCATCACCAACCCAGGGCACCATTGAGGATAAAATTGGGGTCAGCTTAAACAGTCATACAATTTATCTAAACAATAATAGCAACAATGAAAAACTCAAAAAAGAAAAAGAATTCCCCACACAGAAAAAATAGTTGGAGAAACCCAAGATTCCAATTAAAAATTCCCAATGCACCAATCAATATGTTGGACTTGTATTTACCAACTACACTACTTAAGAGAAAAATGAGTTACCTATGGTGGACTTGTATTTACCAACTACACTACTTAAAAATCTCTTTTAAGTGTCCTATAACAATAGAAAGAGCTGTTGATGTGGGAATTACCACAACAACACTCAAGCAAATGCAATTGGCAATGAAGCATGACCCCTTTATGTTGCATCTGAAGCCTTTGAGCTCCTAAAATCCCTCTTCAACTCGGGAACCCTTTTCATACAACGGGCCTTTGATTTTCTAGTGACCGCCGCAGGGATCTTCTCCCACCTCATTGGAACATCATTGGGGAAAGCCTTAAATAAGTTGAGATATCTACTATTTATAGAAAATAAAGATTTTTACTTGAGAAGAACTGCCGTTATCAGTAGAAGGTTGCATCACTATCTGACCCTAGGAAAGACATGAAAGGATCCGCTTCTCCAACCGCTTGCGTTCTCGAGACTCCTCTTCCAATCGTTCCCTCAACTGAATGTTTTGCTCTTTGAGCTCATCCACAACAGTTTTAATGGCTGCCTGTGATGCCATCTCATATCTCCTATATGGAGTAGAATGATGGACGGTGGTTTTGGACACACCCATTCCTAGGCCCCATACACGGCCTCGATTATCACGACCAAGAGCCTATTTAAAAAAAATCAGAGACAATCTTCAAGGTAAATGGAAGGAGAATATTGCCTAAAATGCCTAACCACTTTCTGTGACTAGAAAACAAGAACACATATTGGAAAGAAATGGAACTTTAGCTCATTGATCCAATGGAAGTCTTTTGGAAAGATCTCTGTGTTTATAACAATGTAATTGACAAAGCCGATGCCAAGTTGGAAACAAAAGTTGATTATTAACAGAAGCAATATGTCATACAATTACTTCAAAAGTTTTGACATTGCAAATGCATGGTTATTATGAAATCATTCCCAACCATAAAATGAGGTCCTATACAGTGCTTGAATGTAAACAGAACAATTACTGTCCTAGTTACAATACTCCATAGCAAACTGGAATTTGAGCACAATCATGTGGTAAGTATTTACTGGTATCTGTGAAAGTTGGAATATGCTGTAATGCTTTACAATTCCTGATTCAGGTGCAGAGCACCAGAAAAGCAAACAAGTTGCCCTTTCTGGACAGATCAGTCCCACTGAAACATGTTACTTCAAATTCAAACTATTTCAAGTTCATGATCATGATGATGATGATGATAGACCCATGTTACCACTTAAATGAAATCATCAAACGCATTCTGTCCTTTCAACACTTTATGTGCCTTGGTCTCTGCTCCCACAAAGCAAAACTTTGTGACGATATCACTTCTAAATATTTATGATCAACAAAAAACGTAAATAAGAGTATAAGATAATTCACCTACCAATGCGACCGGATCATGGTTAAGGTCTTTTTCCACAATGGTGAGGTCATGCTGAATCAGCATATCGATATCATCCAGAAAAGAATTCAACTCCTTCCAATCAAGAGTTCTAGAGAAGAGTACGAAAAGGCAAATGGCATGAAGAGAATACATATATATGTATGGAACATAGTTATCAATAATTTCTACATACATGTATATGCATGGTACTAGACTTTCTAACTATGACCTAAAAGATCTGAGTGAAATATAATACAGTTAAGCCATGTTGAAATATTCAGATCAATGTATCCGTTGATACGGATTGATTGTATACTTATCTTAAACAATAAATGTAACCATCCATATCAGTCTACATTACTTGTATTACGAATACACAAAATAAAAAATCACACTAATGTTGTCTATAGATTTTTTTGAGAAACCAATCCATTTGGTCTCACATTTATAACCATGACTCAACCCGTCACCCACCTACCTACAAATTAGCATCACTATCAATTCAACCCCCAAGGATTTAGTAATGATACAATGTATGATGGGTACACCACACAAGTAATGTATCTACATTTGACAGAGATCAAATCAGATGCTCAAATTTGTGCGGAAAATATTTTGAGGACTACAAATTCAAGCCATTCACACCACACTACGTCCTCTAGATAAGCAAAGATCCAAATTCGAAGTGAATATTCCATCTATACATGAAAAGTCAAAATAAATATCAAGTCAAATTTCGTTTTTATACACATTGATCAATCCAATATCAGACATCAATCCATTCATCCCAACCCCACCTCACTCAAATAAAAACATTTCTTTGAGTGTGCTCAAGTGAAGAAAATCATCTTAGAACAATAGAGTAGATCATGATCCAAGAAGAAAAGATATGTAGACATGTCTACAGACAACAAGAAAGGAAATTTAAGATTTTGATTATAATGACTATTCTGCATTATATTATGAAAACAACTAGCGGTAGACTTCTTACCAAATATTAATTCCCAGTAGCACCATCCTTCCTACCATGAGTGGCGAGATAAACTTGCGTCCGAGTGACCAAACCGTTAGGATTTTGCTGCGACTATAAAAAGAAATAACAAAATATGGAGATTAAAATATATTATAATAGTAAAGTAACATCAATAAAAGTCAACAATACTTACCAACTCCGCCGCCACCCGTGCTTGTCCCTTTCTACCAGAAGTATGCGGGCATTTTAGCGCTTTTCTAGCAGGCTTCCCCTTTTGTCTTAGAGAATGGGCCTGGGACGTCAAGTTGAGTTCAACAAAACTCTCCCAATCTTCTTTCTCGACACCCTCGGGTATGTTGGACTTTCTGTCCACATCCGCTTGATATTTGTCTAAAACTTTCAGCTGGAGATTGGACTTCCAATCTTTCCATGAATTGTTGGCTTTCTTAAGTATAAGCCTTTTGGAGTATTCTGGGACTTCAAATGAGTGCTGCAAATAAGAAAAATCACGACATAAGTCATAATTAAAAAAGTCAAATTACTATGTAAAATTAAATGAAGTAAATGAACAAGCACTTACACTAACAATCTCCCAAACTAGCTCCTTGAGCTCATTAGGCACATCAGTCCATTTGAGGTAAACAGGAGACACATGGGTCCTCACAACGTCCCCTATCTTAGAGGACGACTGCACTGAGTTGTCTCCAATAGGTTGCCCATTTTCCCCAAATGTGACGGGGGCGGTGTGTGTGTGTGTGTGTGTGTGTGGGGGGGGGGGGGGGGGGGGGGGATCCACCTATTGAAATAGGCCATTGTTAGAAAATTTTCAGGTTCAGATACTACAGGTGCTGCAATCAAATTACAGGAAATTGCAAGGTCTTTGAAGAATTCCCCAAATATAAATCAGGTCCATGTCTGTGATGGATCCTAAGAAAACCAGGCCTAGACCAAATGACAATGCTCCACATCAAGATTGCAGTGGGTTGTGCTAGATGTTGGATCCAATGGATTCTTATCATTTCCTTTCCTAATTTTCTTATGCATTATTTTGCCAAGACATCAAAAGCAAAAAATGATTCTTCACATTTGTGGAACAAAAATTATATTAGCATAATCAGATGGAATTAGTAAGATGAAAGCCTCTGCTGTTAGTAGTTACATAATTCTGGACTTTCTTGTATGAACTTGAAAACATATGGAAAAGAATTTAAATGGCTACATTAATGAGCTCTAAATGAACTTTTGAATAAAGACTAGTCTTCTGTATATGAACATGTGACAGACAACTCTGTAAAAAAAGGTAAAATCAAATTAAAATCAACACACATCTCGGTCATACTGATCAAATTAGATTAAACAACAATAGCTTCTCAAATTAAATTAGTAGTGCTAGAGTAGGGAGACGAAGTTGTTTTTAAATGGATGAAACAAATGACTCCATTGCTGGGAAATCATGTATAGCCCATAACAAAATTGCTTTCATTGTGAACCTAGTTTTGCTATAAGAGTCACATGTTACTGCACTAGTGGACCATAACTCCTTCAACTCTGCTACTAGTGGCTACAAGTAGACATCAATGTAATGCCCTGGACCTTTCTTCTCAGGAATCAATAATGTTAACATAGTAAACTCCTTCCGCATGCATAGAGACGGAGGAAGATTGTATGCAACCAACATAACAGGCCAACAACTATAGTAGTTGTTATTGTTCCCGAATGGATTGAACCCATCAGTTGCAAGTCCCAGCCGGACATTACGTGTCTCTGCAGCAAAGTTTGTCCATTTACGGTTTACTTGTTTCCAACAAGATGAATCTACTAGATGACACATCATTGAATCATTTGGTACTAAGCTTGCCTTTGCATGCCATGTGATACTCTCCGCAATCCATGATAAACTGTACATTCTTTGTAGCCTTGGTGTTAATGGAAAGTATCTTAACTTTTTCCACGACAAGCATGATCCTATGGGCTTTGATTCATTCATTGGTTTCCATCTGCTTTCACCACACGTAGGACAACTGTCCTTATTTTCATGCTCTCTTTAGAATAGTATACAATCATTACGACATGCATGGATAATCTTGCAATCCATACGAAGAGACTTGATCATCTTCTTTGCATTGTAAGTATTATTTGGCAAAGTGTTTTCAACTGGCAATACCCTTTTGAACATTTTTAACAATTCCGTGAAACTCTTATTAGACCATCGATGTCTAGCCTTCATGCTTAGCAACTCAACCGTCACTAACAACTTTGTATCCTCAATTTTACACGAGGGATATAAAGGTTGCATTGCATCTTCCATCAAGTTCTGATACTGGACATTCTCTAATGTACCATCATGACCTTCCCCATCTTCTTGATGATTATCTTCATCACTGCATGCAAATGCACTACCCCCCACATTTTTTTGCGCATTATCCTTGTCTTGAGATACATCATTCACCAAATCAACCTGTCCACATACTACATCACTAGCCACTACATTTACACGACTTTTGGGATAGAGTTCTCCATGGTGGATCCATGTCGTGTAAGACGTATCTATTCCATCACATATTAAATGTGTATGAATTTCTCTTAGTGTCTTCTTCCCTCGAAAATTTCGGCATTTGACACACGGACAACAATACCAATCATCACCCCCTAATTTATGTGTATTAGCCCTTACATACCAAAAGAATAGTTTTACTCCTTCCAGGTATTCTTCAGAAAGCCTAGGTGCCGTCATCCATTCCATGCTTGGAGGCTCCATTCTGAACCTAGAAAACCCAACAAGTACCTGTTACAACAATCTGAACATGAATTTCAAAATCTGTTGAAATCAGATCCAACTACTAAACATCATAGACATCATAAAACTATGCTTTTATATCTCTCTAAATGAGTTCTATGTATATTAAATCTATAGAAATTGCACACAGAATCATATACTTAAAAATAAAAGGCTGCAGCAAATCATTGAAAAAGCTACAACTCCACCACTGTACATTAATGATGAAAACCCATAATTCCATATAGAGAGATTGACAAGGAATAATACAACTCCATCACTGTACATTAATGATGAAAACGAGAACTTGTTTCTACTGTTGTGTCCCTTTATATAGTTCTCTAAGCAGAATAGAGGAAATCCTTATCTATTTTTTAATTGAATTTTGGTGTCACCTGTTAAATTTCCTGGAATTTTTTTAGGAAACTATTTATATAGTGTGGTGTGATAGGGAAGTACATATTTGTGTTCTTTGAATTTGTACAGGGACATGTTAGTTCCATGATGGATTTTACTAAACCCAGTCATCCATGCTTTACATGTTATACAAAAATGACTGTTTTGTGTATTCCTCTATTTGGTGTCAATGGAAGTTCTGCCCTCATGGTTGATGTGCATGTTTAGTTTCCTTCACATTGCATTTACTCTATTTCTTCATAATTAAAGTTCTGTCATCATGGCTAATGTGGAGGCTGATATTGGTAGCCCTTTTGAGGACTGATATTGTAAAATAACTGCACAGAATGGCTCTCTTATTCTTGAGTTCAAATCTGCATTCCATGTCCCTCAAAATTCTTCCACCTCCTATGGAAAACTCTACATAGAGCAATGAAAAATCATTCTCCCCCATAAACTATTTCCAAATACCAATAACTTCTAATCGGAAACTTGAGCATTTTATGCCCAAAACAAATGATTTTTGAGGGAAGAAATGATTTCCCATTCGTCAAAAACATTCTCACTCCATCTTTCCATCAATCTGTAAACACCCCACATTATCTGCATGCAGAGAAACAAGAGAGAGAAGAAGAAGAAGAGAGAGAGAGCAAAGCCAACATCAGAGAAGAAGAAGAAGAGAGAGAGAGCAAAGCCAACATCAAAGTCTGATAAAATCCATCATTATATTATGGACCAGTCCAAACAAGAGCAAAGCCTAGCCAAAACTGAGCCTTAGATATGCCCTAATATTTGCCCATAAAAGGACCAAAGCCATCCCTATATCAAGTGTGATGGTAGAAATAACATAGTACCAAGTGTTCTGTATTTTTTCAGAATTTATTATTCAATTGCAAACAGAATTTTGTAAGTCTTCCAAAGCTGTGGTCACAGAGACATCAGACTCATATGGATGCCTACTTATTTTGCTTGCCAATTGTGACAGCACAGATTTTTCAGATAAGTACTAAGTGGTAGACAGTTCTTCTATCTTTGAAAAAATTCAAGCAGTAATGTCACAAATCCACAAGCAACTAATTGCTAAGGTACAGAAGACAGGCATCTGTCCTAGATGATTACTTTCAAAACAACCAAACACACCCACCCTTACATAAAACTAAAGGAAAAGCAGCAAGCAGGAAAAAAAACACTCAAATATGTAAAAATGCATATATATTATACATCCCCGATAGATCTTTGGTGATTAATAAGCCGTAATTTCACAAATATCAAGATTCTACAAACAAGAGCAAGTTAAAACAAAATTTTTCCCTTATATAAAGGAGAAATAATATATATCTAACTGATTGAAGAATCAATTAGCCTTAGTCACAATAGACACTGTAGTCGATCGAAACCACTTATAATTCTTTCTACCCAACGTTCAAAATCTAATTACAATAACAGTACAGAAACTGATGCCTACTCCATAAAATGGTAGAGCTGTTCATGGGTTGAACGGCCAAACTGAAGCTTGTCTTGCTGAGCCCAAGCCCATTACAAGTTGGGTCTTGCATTCAGACCACATCCTGCCAATATAGGTTGTAAAGGCTAGGCCAGGTATAATCCATTTTCAACTTGTTAAGAATTGTGTATATAATTCAACTTGAAGGGTTTGTCGAATATAGAAAAGTATAAATTAAAAAAAAAATCCATACTTGAACTAAAACAAGCTTTATGTGTTCACACACAGAGTTGTATCATGGCACCGCGTTTCCTCCATAGAAACAGAGTATATGGGTTGCTTAAGATGCAATATGGATTCATAATTTTATCTCAGCTCTTCAAGTTGTCAACACCAACACCATTTTGAGGCCATTGGGAAATTTATGGGATAATTGTGCCACAACCTGCCTCTTTAACAGCAGCAAATATTCCAAATGGAATGAGACATCGGTATCAAATTTTATATTATTGTATAGAAGGTTCAATTATAACTGCTATTACATAGGAAATAAAAATATAGGAATTTATAGTGAAATGAGCATTACTGAAGGATTGTTTCAGACTAGGTGATGGGTGAAGGAAACAAGGCGGTGATGTAAATGGGATCTTGACTTTCCTAGGTATTGAAAGAAAGAAGGCTGGGTATTCATTTACCATCTTCTCTTGAATTAATTTCTGTTAAAGGGGAGGTTACTTAATGGTCATTTTTATATTCAACCTTGGTTCGTCATCTTTAACCACTTATAAATAAAATCTTAGACATTCAATTACATAAAACAAAGAGGCCATAAGTGTAGACCAAATACATCAATACTGATAAACTACTCCCTGGTCAGTTGACCAAGATTATAAACCCTCTACAAAGTTGTGTGTCCACTGTCTAGGTCTTTCAGTTTAATCTCACACTTAGTTTTATTATCAAACCCACAACCTTAATGTTGCAATAAAGAGCATCTTCTCACTCTTGGTGACAACACATTTTCTTATGACTAACTTTGAAGTATTTGTTGCCATCTTTGATTGCTAAAGACGACTAGAACTAAAACGCATCACCGATAGTAATTAGAAAAATATGTGAGATTTGATATTTGAGGAGATTTAGTGGAAATCTTTCATTGACTTTTTTTTGGGGTACGAAATCTTTTATTGACTTGATGGCCAAAAATTTATTTTTAGGGAAAAGAACGGATCGCAATCACACTTTCATTGGACACATTTCCTATCGACCTTTTAGATTTTACGCCCATTTGCTTGTTCGTATTGATATCCTAAGAATTTGATGCCCTGCTTTCCCATCAAAGTAGCTAAAACAATAGAAATAAAACTTAAGATCTACAAGAAGTTAATAACCCTCAAATAGCTTTATCTGATGATGGTATCATTGTTTATCAGACCAGGAAACAGCCCAAACCAGACCCAGCTAGTTACCATTCCCAATTTTCAGCACTTCCAAGCTCTTTCCATGATCTTATCCACTTGAACAATATTCTAATTTACCCACAAAAAAAAAAAAAAAAAAAAAAAAAAAAGAGAGAGAAAACTTTCTTCTGCACATCGGTATCAGTAGGAAGTAAACAGGATTTTTCATTCTACATTAATTTATTTGGCCACCGATCATCAGAGTTGCTCAAACTTCTACAAAATAAATGGTCATTCAATGGAATTCAAACGTAGTGGCTGATGGTCAAACATCAAGAAGTTAAAAAAAACAACGTTTTTATAAATAGCAGACTCCCCCCCATGAGAGCACCCACACAACCCATAGAAATACATACACAATCCAAAGAAAAAAAAACGACGAAGATTATCATAACCATTACCTTCTCACAAACGCTCCAGATCTCGAAAATCCAACCACCAAAAAAAAAAAGTGATACAGTTTTAAGTAGATGAACTGAAATGGCAATGGATATTGGTTCCAATAGAAGAATGAGAAATACTAAGAGTGGCTACCCCACAAAGACAGAATAAAAAAACACCTTTCCAATAAATTTCAATAGGAATGAACTGGGTCTTACTTTCAATACAATAACGAAGCTACACAGGCAACATAAATCAAACAAACTGCAAATAAACATGGAAATTTCAGAACGAGACTATGGGAAAATGAAATTTTTTCCACAAATTTGCTAGAATTCTACTTAGTCACCTGTGCAAAATCAATGGGATCACAGAAGAATCAAAAGGGAAGAAGAAGATGATGATGAAACAACGAACCTCATATTCAATCAAACTAGAACTCTTGATCGATCAAGAGAACCAAACATCAACACAACTGATCTGTTCAACGCCGACTTCAAAGAGAGAGGGAAGCAATCAAACCTCAAAACACCAAAAACGAAAGAAGGGTCTGGAGAGATCCAAAAAACTCCATGAATGCTGGCTTCAAAGAGTTGAAACTCCATGACTGAGCAAGAGGGAGGGAGGTTTGGGGATTAGGGTTTTTCTTTGGGGATTTGGAGAAAGAGGCAGAGCGATGGAGATCTGCTGCAGAGAAATGGAGAGGCGTCCTTTGTGTGTAACAATTAGGGTAACATCTGGGGCTTTAAACGACGGCCCAGCTGCTGTATCAAGTAACATCGCTATCACCATCACATGGGGGACCACTTGCGGACGAAGGATCGACGGTTGCGAGCCATCGAAAACCAAACGATAGCCATGGCTGTCGTTTTTTATATATATATATATATATTTGATCTTAGACGTCGGGAATCTGCCTTTTTGACGTAGGGTGCTCTTTTCATCACCTCAATGTCAGCAACATCATCATCACATGAAATGAGCCACATCCATGGTTCTAAAACAAGATTTTCACCTGCGAGGAGTCGAATAGGCTATTACGCCAGCAATTGATTGCAGGAAAGCAGACTTTGACCCAGCAACTCTACCTGTTTGGCACAGTCGCCATGTGATAATACAGCATACTTGTTAGCTACACTCATGACCATATAGAATAGATTTTGTGGTTTTAAGGAGATAAAAATCCAAATCATATCCCATGGCATTCATTCTCCGCACTAGCTCAAGGGCATCTTTCTTCTTACGATTAGTACATAAACACTTGATCAGCGTGTTGCATATTTGTGGCATCAAGAAGAACCCTCTCTTCATAGTATATTGGAAAATGTCTAAAGCCAAGGCCACCTTCCCCTCCTGGCAAAGGCCGGTTATAAGAGCTACACAACTTGGTGGAGTGACACTGATGTCGAATTCAGTGAGGACCAAGAAGATCTTACAGGCATCATCTACTCTTGCTGCTCGGCAAAGCCCAATTAGCCAAATTGTGTAAGGCGCAGGATCAACATCTTTGAGTTTTAAGTCAATCACAAGTAGGCCTCTTACTACTGCTTCTATATCCCCACTTTCAAAGTGTTCCCGCACCTCTTTGATCGCTTTGTCTTCTTCAGTGCTAATACCAACCTTCTGTGAGATGTATTTCAGCCAAAGTGCAAGACCTTGTGAAACTCTTCCTTTCCGGCACACTGCTGTCATGAGTGTCTTGTAAACCACCAAACTTGGTGTGCATCCATTGCTCACCATACGTTCAAAGACCCTAAATGCATCCTCTTCTCTATTTACCTTCAGAAGCCCATTTATAAGTGCACCGTACGTAACTGCATCAGGGGAGTATCCTTTTAGCTTTAATTCTTTGAAGACCTTAAATGCTTCATCGATCTTCCTTGCTTTGCAAAACCCATTAATCAATATGTTATAGGTAATGACATCTTGTACGACCCCACTATCAACAAACTCTTTGAGAAGCTTATAGGCCTTCAGTACACAGCCTGAATCACACAATCGCTCAACGTGCATTTGAAGACTTGCGCTATCATGAACCTTATCAGTGCCTTGAGACAGCCGAAGAAACAGTGAAGGGTTCCTCCCCGTCTCCATCTTGTATAAAAGATCACGAGCTTTTTTTAACTCGCCAGCTTTACATAGTCCATTGATAAGAGCGTTGAATGTCATCACTGTCGGGAAGCACCCGAGCTTTCCCATTTCATCAAATATCTCTTGCGCCTCGTGAACCAACCCCTCCTTGCAAAGCCCGCAAATCATGATCGTGTATGTAGCAGAATCAGGAAAACAATCTTGTTTCGAAATCTCCAGCTTAAGAAATCGGGCCTTATCCAAAAGACCAACATCACAAAGCCCCTTGATGAGGGTGTTGTAACAGAAGGTGTCTGGAACTAACCCCCGATCAGTCATCTCACTCAAGAACGAGAACGCATCCTCAACCTTACCGGCTTCTGAGTAACCCTTAATCATGATTGTATACAATATGCAATCGGGTGAAATGTTCTCCTCCAACAAGTTCCTGTAACACTGGCAGGCCTCCTCGAAACGGCGTGCTCTAAACAACCCACCAATCAGACAACTATAGCCATTCAATCCAAGCACATAACCCTCCATCCGAAATGATCTGAGAAGCATAAAGGCTTCGTCCATTTGACCCAACTTGCAGAACCCATTAAGCAAAGCGTTGTAGGTAATTGTATCAGGATAACAATTATTCTTTTTCATAACAAGTAAGAGCCTATGTGCATCATCAGTTCGGTTAGCTTGACAATGACCCAAAAGGACAGCAGTGTAAGTCATCTTATTTGGAGAAATACCTCTCTCAAACATTTCATCGAACAGTTGAAGCGCGTGCTGTACCTCCCCCACTTTAGACAGCCCATCGATCAGAATGTTGAAAGTGGCACGATTTGGGGGGCAGTGACTCTTGAGCATCTGATTGTACACTGCCATTGCGATTGGGAAAACCTTCTCTTCAATCAGGATGTGAATCACCGTGTTATACGCGAATGTGTTGGGGCGGCACTTATACTCGTGCATCCTCCCGAATGACTCGATGGCATTCACTGCCCTGCCGGACTTGGCATAGGCCTGCATGAGAAGGGCAAAGACGTGCGGCACAATGGGAATTCCGCCGCATTTCAATTCGTCGAGCACCTGCCACGCAGCTTGAAACCCGTTCTCACCTTCACCTTGGAGGATCCTAATCATATAATTGTGAGAGACCCAGGTGTTGAAATGCATTCTACGCATGGCCCAAGCGAAGAATCTGAAACCAGATTGTGGGGGGCCGCTGTGTTGTTCGAGCACGGAAGCGACGACGGAGGCGGACATGCGAGGGACAAGGCGTTCGAGAGGCGTTTCTATGAAGGGTGTGGTTTTGAGAATGCTTTCTATCTCTGACATGATGTTGTTGTTGTTGTTGCTTGATTGGGAGATTGGACGAGGCCTTGATTTTAATGGTATTTGAGAGATGGATCTGATTCTCATTCTTGTGACAAGGATGTAATGCTTCAGAGGTGTGTTTGTGACTGCCCATTTCATACTTCCATCACCAGAAACACGACTGAATTTTACAGACTAACTAAGAAGAAGAGGAACATGGAGGAAGATGGGGTACCTGACTTGAGCATCATCAGCTGATTGGGTACCTGACTTGAGCATCATCAGCTGTTGGGATACTAATAGAGTAAAGTGAGTCAGTATTAAACATCCCATCAAAATCAAGATTATCCATCTTTTTTAGTCAAAAAGCAACTACATTTACTCACTATTCCATCTCCCTCATACAAAAAGTCAAAAATATTCTATCCCTTCAACTAAAAACAAAATATCATCACAAATATATTTTATTCATTGTTTATGTCACTTCACAATTTATTTTAAAAGTAAATTACTACGGCTAGCTATATTCATCCCTGATAGGAGTCTGTTTCTACAAAATAGGTTGATATTGTTTTGTCCAATTAAAATTAGTCAACTAGGTAAAATTTGATAGGAGCTAATGTTACATAGTTAAAGCTAATTTTGATTGGATGAAATAATATCTTTCTGTGTTTATATTTCTTATATATCTTTTCTTTTAAAAATATGGATTTCATTTTTTATTGAAGCACTGAGATGCCGTTTCAACCTATCAACTCATGTCTCGGCCGTATAAAATCCCTTAATTCTTGGTTTGCTTTTTTTTTTTTCTAAAGAGGTTGCATTAGTTGTCATGAGATTTTATACTGTTGGGACAAAACAGTAGTATCTATCTTCCTGTTTCAAGGAAATAGGGGATCCGGACTCCTTTCTTTAGTGTTCTCAGCGGCGTGCTGTATTTATAATATGTTGTTAAATTTTGTGTTTTGGGTTTTTGGGTTAAAAGTTTTTAACTTTGTCCTGATGAGGCAGTGGTGGGAAGGTTTATCTGTTTATTTGTTTTTCTTCTCTCTTTTTTTTTTTTCGAATTGAAAAAGTTTATTATAATTGCGATGTATTTTGGATATAAAAGAGTTCTTGTTTGGTTTGAAGTGAAAGATATATACTGCTTGATTTAAACTTTCACTCTTTCTTTGTATCCTTTTCATCACGTCAGATTCATTCAGGATCTTTCTAGCATGTTGTCTAATCAATTGATGCAAACTTTCGATTAAGCATAATTAGTGGAGTTGAATATATGAGTGGGAGAAACCATTTAAACATATTACAAAAACTAATTTCAATGTAATTGGGTGACAGGAAACATAAAGATCTCCACACATGTAGCTGAACTTTCAGCATAAAACCAATGAGTTTCACAGTACTTGAGCAGTTGACGTAACCATAACACAATTCCTAATTAGAAACCATCCATATACACACATACCTCCAAAATTTTTCACATACCTTGAGTTTGCACCCATTTAAATGGATTGAACCATTGAACTTGTGGGCCCCAGATGAGAGATTTAGGATAATCGGATGTGACTTTTTTTTTTTGGTAGGGAAGAGGGCTCCAGAGATGTTCGAAACATCTATATGCCCGTTGGCTGGAATTTTGAAGTACTTGGGGAGAAATATGGTATTTACAAATGGTTATAGACAAGTTGTCATATCATGTCCAAAAGGTCCAACATGGCAAATTTCTGTAAGAAATTCTAGTAATAGCATCTGGATAGTATATAGAAACTTTTGCTTGATATAACAATCCCTTTTCTACTACCATCTAATCTTTTCTTTTTTTTTTTTATGTAAGCACATGCACGTGCACATCATCATCATCAAAGCCTTATTTCAATTATATTGATATGCGCACACACATGGAGAAGAAAAATAGAGTCTAATAGAGATTCGGATTTGGATTCAAACTCAAAAAAATTTGGAAGTTTTCTAGACTATCCTTTTGCATTTTGATCCTAGGATCCAAATTCAGATTGATCTAAGATCGTCCATTAACAAGGAAATGTTTAAAGATTGATTGGATTATATTGCTTTTTGAAAGTGTGCAAAGGTTATATTGCTCAATTGACTGCATTCATAATGTTTAATTTTAGGCTTGTTAATATAAGTATACTCATTTGAGTCTCACTTCTCATCTTAATCTTAGCTTAGTTAAAAGGGCTTATTTCTAATCTGTCAAAGAGATGTCAGCCAACTCCCTTAATAAAGCAGTTTTTTTCCTCTTTTTTTTTTTTGCAAAGAAACATTTCAAAACATTAAGCATTATCCTCACAATTTGTCAGTGCTATTTTCTGCTACTTGACCTTGGAATACAGAGGCCACTTAGTGTCACAAATTATGTTAAAGCTCTCTTAATGATGAAACCATGGCTTTGTTTATTCTCGAGCGAAAGCCCATTGTGATTCCATCATGATCAATTATTATTATCGTCTTTCTTTTCATTGTGTATGGCTGTATAGAGGAATCGAACTCAAACAAATCCACAAAATTAACCATGCCGTCAACATTTTAAATTGTTTTGGGGATGTCTAATAGAATATAGATGCTTAATAATCCAAAGTCTCCGATATAGAAAAATCGTTTTTCAAAACTAACTTGGAATCCAATTTACTTAAACAGTCCATACATCACAAAACAATGACACAACCTCTTTTTAATGTTTTTTTTTTTTTTTTTTTCCAATGACACAGGAAGATATAGATCTGGATTGGGATCCCCATTCCAAAAGACCTCAAATCCTTGTTTGTCTCAAGAGGACTCCCAGACCCACTACAACCATAAGATTAAAATTGATGTGTTTTAAGATCTTCCCACTCGGAACATATTGCTTTCTAGCTTGAATTATATCACCATTACAAGGCGCCCTACTCACATATTCAATTGATTTTTATTTTATTTTATTTTTTATTTTTTTTTATAATGGAAGGTGCCCCAGTCCTTTGGACTGGACTAATCTCTACGGGCCCTGAGGGAGCCGGGTAAATCTCCTGTGATTCCAGTGTAATAGTGTAGTTTCGATCCCTCAACGCCCGAGACCAAACTGTGGTGAGCTAGGATCCTTATACTTAGGGGTGCTAATGGGGTGTGGCTGCCATACATTGAAAGAATCTTACCCACAAGAATAAATCATTTGAAGTTTGGAATGTCATTTGAAGTGTGGAGAGGAAAGAGGGTAGAGCAGAAACAATTTTCACAAATGGGCCAGTCAAACACCAGGCGAACAAATAAAAAAATGCTTTGCTAAAATGATTTTTTTTTTTTTTTGTTTGTTCTTTTTTTTGGATGAGAGCAAATCAAAAAACGCTTGCGAAAATGATTTTTTGAGGGATGAGATAATCTTCGTGCTGCCAATTGCTAACTTGGTAGAACAGATTGTAGTTCTAATATTACAATTTATTTGCATGTCCTACTTCCTTTCTTTATATATATATATGATTTTTCAGAGTGTTCTGTTCTTTCCCTTCCTTCGCATGCAACTGAATATTATAAGAAACATACCCCGAGGATGAATTGCTCGCCAAACAGTAAAAAGGAGAAACTTGCAACAGAAAAGAACATGAAACAGAATAAACAGACCCTAAACAGTAGCACTCCTGGAATTTCTCTTATCCATCCAACTGACAAAGTTAATTCTTCATATCTTAGTTTCATTGACTTAAGGGGTCGTTTGTTTCTTGTGAAAGTGATTCACATGTGTAAATGACTCATATGTGGATCAGATTCCACTGTTTGTTACTAGCATAACATTTCACATGTGTATCTATAAATGGGTTGTATATTGTTTGATAATATCTCAACAACCAAGACACATCAACGGTTGAAAATTGAACATATGGTTGTGCTTGAGCTTCTAAAGAATGTGAACGGTCCTGATTTTACAGGTGGGGCCCATAACATTAAAGAAATCATAAAAGGCGGACTGGGTAAGTTAGTAACAATAGGTTGTATATTGTTTGATGATATCTCAACATCCAAGCCACATCAACGGTTGAAAATTGGACACATGGCCGTGTTCGAGCTTCTGAAGAATATGAACGGTCCTGATTTTATAGGTGGGGCCCAGAAAATTAAAGAAATCATAAAAGGCGGACTGGGTATGTTAGTAACAATAGATTAATCTAACGGCTGTAATTATGTTGATGGTATCTCAACCTCCATGCATCATCAACGGTTGAAAATTGGACACATGGCCGTGTTTGAGCTTCTTAAGAGAATGAATGGTCCGGATGTTACAAGTGGGGCCCAAAAAATAAATAAATAAATAAAAGGGCGGACTGCTCATTGAGGTACTGTAGCAGTCCGCCTTGTAACAATAACATGTGATTTTCTTTCACACCTCTTGAGGTGTGAAAATGTAAGGCACAAAAAGGGCCAAGTTTCACACCATTTACATAGCTATTTTACACATGTGAATCAAAATCACACCAAACAAACATGATTTATGTGTATCCATTACCCATGTGATTCCATTACATATGTAAATGAAAAAAACAAACGACCCCTAAACCTGAAGAGTTAAGTCTCTAAAGTGTAAATCAACATCATCATTAAACACAAACTGTAGATTTCAATTGCATCATCAATTCACAATTCTTCTCTACTTTCGTATATTAGTGCCAACAAACAAACAAAACATAGTAACTCCATGAAAAGTTTAGTCTCTAAATCAACTTCATCACCACAAGGGCATTCATTAAACACAAATTGTAGATTTCAATTGCATCAACAATTGAACCGGTAAGCTTATAATTCTTTCCTACTTCTAAAAAATGCACGTTATCATCTCTAAGGCTTTACAATTCTACTCTACTTCCGCATATTAGTGCCAACAAATAAACAAAACATAGTAACTCCATGCCTTGAGAAAATGGAAATGGATTCCTTTCCATCTCCATATTCTTCAAAGTAGCTGCAGCTCCCCCAAAGGCAGCCACATTCTATCCGTAAGTAATGAATCCTTGCATATTTTATCAAATGTCTCATGTGTCTCATGAATGAAGCCAGCCTTGCAAAGCCAGCCAACTATTTGCATGTCTTTTTAGATGAAATTCGACAAGCCCAAAGTCGATGAACTGGAAATAAAAAGGACCCAAAGTACTTCTCTGTCAAGATTGCAAAATGCATCTTCAATCTTACACGGTTTGGTATCAGGTGAAATAATTTCTCCGAAAACGTTCTTATAAAGAGGACTCCTTGAAACGGCCAGCTCCAAACAACCCCAGACGTCTATAATCACATGATTCAGGAGAAATACTTATCTCCTTCATTTTTTCAAACAGTTGGATCTCCTTCATTTCTTCATCCAACTGTTTGAAGAAATGAAAGCGATCCAACTATTTGAAGAAATGAAGGAGATAAGTATTTCTCCTGAATCATGCGATTATAGACGTCTGAGGTTGTTTGCAGCTGGCCATAACGTTTTCGAAGAAACTATTTCACCTTATCGAAGAAACTATTTCACCTTATTTTGGGGTTTTTTATTTCCCTTTCATCGACATTAGGCTTTGAAATAAGTTCGAATTTCATCCAAAAGACATGCAAATAGTTGGCTGGCTTTGCTAGGCTGGCTTCATTCATGAGGCGCATGAGACATTTGATAAGATACACGAGGATTCATTACTTACGGATAGGTTGCGGCCTTTAAAGAAGATGGAGATGGATAGGAATCCATTGCCATTCTTTCAAGGCATGGAGTTACTATGTTTTGTTTGTTTGTTGGTACTAATATGCGAAAGTAGAGCAGAATCGTAAAGCCTTAGAGATGATAACGTGCGTTTTTTAGAAGTAGGAAAGAATTATAAGCTTACCTATTGAATTGTTGATGCAATTGAAATCTACGGTTTGTATTTAATGAATGGCCTTGTGGTGATGATGTTGATTTAGAGACTAAACTTTCTATGGAGTTACTATGTTTTGATTTAAAGTAGGTATCCGATCGATCAAAAAAAAAAAAAAAAAACCTTATCAACTGCTGTGTAACCTTTTATACACATCTCTTTCAGGTGTTCTTATCACACTTGAAGGCTTCCTCGAAACGGCCAGCTCCAAAATTCGGGAGAAACACATATCTCCTTCATTTCTTCAAACAGTTGGATGGCAGCGCCGTCTAAACCAGCAGGCTACCTTCAGCATATCACCATGTATGCCCATTGCAAGACCAAACATCTTCCGATGAGCCAGAAGGAAAAGCCCCTTGTTGTGAGTAATGTCTCCCTCATCCTCCGGCACCATCCGGAAACCAGCACGTGTCTTCGAGTTGCCCCAAAATGAGGTGGGGACGGAGATCATAGATGGGGGTTTGGTAGCAAATTGGCGCATATAGTTGCATCGGGGAAATACCTATATATATATATATATATATATCTTCCAAAAGGCATCCTGTATCTGTCCGGTCTGAACCAGCAGATCAATTAGATAGTTGAAACTCTCATGATCCCGTCGCATTTTATGCTTCAGCATATCACCATATATGCCCATTGCGAGACCAAACAGCTTCTGATAAACCAGGAGGAGGAAAAGCGTCCTGTTGCCCTCAGCCTCTAGCATCTTCCGGAAACCGGCGCGTTCGGACTTGTACGGGTCGCCTCGGAGATCATTATGCTCCAAAGTGAAAATGATGTGTGGACTGAGATCATAGATTGCGGAAGTGGGTTTGATGTGGGGTTTGGTCTTTTGGAGCTCTTCGGCAATGTCGGATTTGGAGATTAGTGGAAGAGTGGGAGAGGGAGATGGGTGTTGATCTGTATGGGAAATGGGAGATGGATGTGAGGATAGAGCCTATGATTTTCATCCTGCTGCGCTGCAGAATGAGGCTTTGACAGCTTACAAAGAGACCGGAGTGTTTTTAGAAAATGAGGGTTTAGAAAGGGAGAGAATGGGAATGGATGGGGATGTAAATGATATCCGATACTCCAATTAGCTGAGGTTATTATCCGTTAAAAATCGGGTCTTTGTACTTATTTAGGACTCAATAAGTAAATGGGTCTGAGTCCGGATCCACCTTAGTTTGGATCCTTGGACTCAAGATCCTATATATTACCTCAATTTTTAAAAAATCTCTTCTAAAAATTATATTTTTTTTAAATATCATTCTCTATTTAAATCCGGACTTGGATCCAGACCCGTCTCATATATGGTTCTAGTTTCACTTTCTCCTTAACGGTTCCGCTTCCGAATGGGACATTTGGCTCAACTCGGCCATATAAATATCTTTTTTTTTTCCCAAAAAAACATGTGATTTTATTTTGAACATTTTGTCTTTTCCGATATTTTTTTTATGTGAAAAAACTATGTGGTTCTCTGGTTAATGGATTTAATTTTTAGCCTAGTGTAGAGTATTATATACAAGTTTTTAGCTTGATATAACACACCCTTTTCTGCTATCATCTACTAATCTTTTTTGTGTTGTGTTCCTACACAAGTTCCTACAGTGCTGGGACTGTATATCTCTTTGAAAGTCCACAACAGCTTGACTCTTTTTTTTTTTTTCCTTCTTCTTCTTTAAAACGGATATATAGATCCGGATTGGGATCCACACTCCTCAAAAGTTTTCAAATCTAGCCATGAATCCTTGTTTGTGTCAAGAGGACCCCTGAACCCTCTACAGCCACAAGATTGATATTAGATGTCTTCTTAAGATATTCACACTTGGAAAATATTACTTTCTGGCTTGAATTACATTACCATTACAGGCGCCCTTCTTGCATACTATAACTGAATTTTGAGGACCCTCATACTTTGGGGTGCTAATGAGGTGGACCAGCTAAAGCCTAAAGGGCTGCACTTCAACATGACTTAAAGGTCCATTGGCTTGGTTCAAATATTAAGCATTCAACGTGCCAGGCATTAGAATACCCCTACAAAGTAGGCTTTTTAGTTGATGCTGCATGTCAAGCCCCCAGCGGCTCATTGGGTCAGACAGAATAGTCAATCGAAGCCATGAAAACCTTGGCCCCATAAAAGCAGGGGCACCTTTTATTTCCATGATAATCAAGATGACCACATAACTGTTCTCATCTGATCAGGAAATTCGAGGTCCCTCAAGTTCAGAATTGTATTATCATTGTCATCTGAGTTCATTCAAAGATCCAGTCCCTTCTTCTGCTTAGATCTTTAAAAGGTTCTGAACCAATTTAGGGGAGAGTGAAGAGTTCCAAGAGTTTTCCTCACCAAATCTGAGATGCACAATGCTTCTAAGCTGCTCAGGAGTAGCAAAATAATAGATTGGCTGATACTCAAAAAGCTTTAGTATACAAAGAATCAAAAGTACATCACAGATATCATTTCTTAAATTTCAATGCTTGTGGGGGTAAAAAATTATACACACAGATGAAGAGGTCAGGTTAATGTCTGAGGGAAGTTGGCTGAAAGAGAGAAAAGTGGGTTTCAGGAGGAGCAAAATTCTCAATTGTAGGCAGTTCCCTCAAAAACAGGTCTTAGCAAGTATAAAAAATACTAGTAGTAATAATAATAAAAGCTCTAGCAGGTAGCATTCTATCCAACAAAGGGCAAGGAGATACTGCTGGCTAAATCTAGCTTCTTCTACGACAATTCCATTTGAAAATGAGTCCTGCACCACAAACATATCTTCTACTTGAAAGGAACATGTGGCCTGTCTAGGGAGAAATGACCTCACCCATAACACACAATCATATAAATCTAGCCCAATGCAAACATATAATGACAATGAAGTTGCTGAAGCCTTCTACAATATGGATCCAGAAGGCTGCCAGAGACATAAAGGGGGAATTGATTCAAGAGAAGCTCGGTTTGAAGGGACGCAGAGCCTGAGCAGGAAGCTAAGATGAACAGAATCAGAGGCAGCATCTACATGCGAGGGTGTGTTAACTCAATACAATTTGGGGAATGAGTAGGGAGGCAGGCCAAGCTTCTAGGAGTGAAAGTAAGATCCTATCTGGATGGATGCTATCGCATATACGGCAGTGGAATAAAGGAGCAGACCGGTGATAAATGGCAAGAGTCTAATTGGGAAGTTGTCAATGGAGAAAACTATTCCCCTTAATCAGAGTCCTTCTGGATGCATCAGGTTTGATGGAGTCTGGTTTTTTTTTTTTTTGGCTAGGTTTGGATGATATCAACTTCTCAAAACTCTGCCAATACACTAATGTTTGAGTGGTGTTAGCACCTTAATTTCACACAAAAGCCCCCGGATCGATCCTGGGTTCTCAAGTTAAAGTTCCACTAATAGGACCAGTAGCCCAACTTAGCCAAAAAAAAAATACAAAAACAGTTCTCAAAACCCTAAGAAAGATGAGGCTCAGTTTTTCCTAGATGGAAAACTTTGCTATTCGGATAGATGGCCGCAAAGCCCAGTGTCAAAAGGAGAATCTGGATGAGGTGGTTTGGCCTCCCATTGCACAATTGGCATGAGTCAAGTCTTTTAAGCCATGGGTAAGAGGTAGGGTAATTAGGTAGGAGTTGATAATAGAGGGGCAGAGAACAAGACAACCCTTGAATATACTAGTTTTTACTTTGGAAGTGGAGTGCTACAAAAAAAAAGTTTGAGAAAGATATCAGTCGACATTTTCTGGATAAGTTAATAGTTAGTTGCAAAGAAGAAAGGTTGGCAGAGCCAGCCCATTTGTTTGCATGATCTGCCAGCCCATTTGTTTGCATGAAATTGAATTCCTAGGAATTCTAAGAAATGCATCCCATCATGGAGGCTAAAATTGGGGGGGAAATAGAAAAGAAAACAATGGTGAAGATCCATATACTGCCATCCCTTTGGAGGAAAATCATTACCCAGCAAGTAAATCAAATCCCAGGAAAGTACGGGTCAATCTACACCTCCACCTTATATCCTTCACCCATCTCCCATTTTAACACTTCATTGGAACCGATTTTACTACGAATTCCAAGGAATTCAATTCCATGAATACAAACAGGACATCAGAAAAGGAGTTTTCATAGTTCCATTTATCCCCAGGAGAGAATTTGGATTGTTCAATCAGTGTGATTCCAAGACCAATATAATGACAAACTAAGAATTCCAAACATGTATCACATATATCATAGATAATAATGGGGAAAAAAGAGTACAGAAAACCTGAAACTTTTCAACTTGTAAACTGTGATCATGACATAAGTATAAAAAATAAAAGAACAAACTATCAATGATACGTCTAAATTCACAAAAATCAACGAGACGCGAATGGTATGAAAAGCTCACAGATCTCTGCTAGACACTCAATTTTCTCCTCGGATGGTTCAACGATCCAGGCGATCCTTCAAACAAATCCAATAGAAGGTTCTCGATATCCTCTGGCGAGTATTTCACATACTTCCCTGCATTCCTCCCACTCTCCAGTTGAATCCCAAACCTCCCCACAAAAGATCTATATGCTGGAATGACCTTCTCCGACACCGACAGTCGAAGCTCCTCCCTGAGCTGTGGATCAGACACCTTCCAACCCGTCTGGTTCCTATAAATCTCTTCAAAACCCAAGTTGAATTTCTTAAACCTCTCCTTGATCATCATCTTTGATGCACTCCTTGAGCTCCCACTGCTGCTCAATCCATCATCCTTCAAGCAAGACAAGAGCCCAGTCCAAGAAGCTCTCAGATAGCTCGTCGAATATTGTCTAACTTGACCGCGGTGCTTGCGCACCCACTGGTCTCCGAACAGCGACCGGAGCTCCGAATCCTTAATTTTCTTAACAATGTAGAGGATGTTGTTCATCAAGAACACATACTGCAATCCACCATCCTCATACAGCTTTGATTTCTCATTGAGATTTGATTCTAAATAGGATATAATCAGCACCAATCGGCGCCCAATTGTGGTAATTCCATCCAAGTTGTCGTCTTGACAATCATCTAAAAGCGAATTTAGGGTATTGCTGTAATCTACTAGCAAGTTGATGTAATTCATTACATAGCGAGTTAGGGGGTGGATGTCACCGCCTTGGACCGCCCTCTGCAGCGGCTCCCTCCTCACCGCGGACTCAAATTCTGCAAATGTGCACTTCACAGCCTCCCCCAATGCTGCTAGAATCGCCCTCGCCTCGCCGAAGATGAATTCCCCCAATTCAATGTCGGAGAAGAGGGTTTCGAGCTCGGTGATCGCTCCGGTCAGTGACTCGTACATGTCCAGGATTCGGAAGAGCTTCTCCGATGCCGGGCGGCCGATGGACACCGCCTCGGCGAAGTTGAGGAGCTTCATGACGGAGCATTTGGCGGTCTCGGCGAAGCAGATCTCGGCGATCGGAGAGCTCGACCGGAAGATCTGATTGGTCAGATGCCGCTCGCCGGGGAAGAGGAACCGGACGGCGATCTTGATCGACTGGCACCATTTCTTCATCTTCTCATCGAGATCTTTCCACTCGATCTTCTGCACGTCCTCGATGCTCAGCCGCTCGACGCCAACCGTCGACAGGCACTCGTCGAGAGCGTCGCGGCGGACGCTAACATACGCCTGCGAGCACTCCTTCTCGTAACCGGCACGGACCATCCGATCCACGATCTCTCGGATGCAGTCCACCACATCGGATCGCAACAGTTCCGACACGCCATCACAGTCCCCGATCTCGACGTTATCATCATCTCCAGCAGCGGCGGAGGGGATCCGGCTGTAGAGGAGGTCGGCGTCGAGGGGGACGGCGTTGCGGAGGAGGATGCGGCGGAGCTCGTCCTCGAGCCGGGACATGGCCGTTTGTAGCAGCGTGTCGGCGCGGTCTAGGGTTTCGGGGTCGGCAGAAGGAGGAGAGGAGGAGAGGGTGAGGTCGAGGAGGTGGTCGACGGCGGAAAGGTAGTGGGAGGCGGAGGAAGGGGAGTCTTCCCAGTGAAGGTCACGGGAAATGGTGTCCTCGCAGCGGAGTATGATGGATTCGGTGGCGTCGAGGGGGGAGGAGATGGAGGAGGAGAAGCGGCGGTGGTGGTCGAAGGTGGAGAGGATGGAGAGCATGTCGTTGGTGAGATCTGTGGTGGGGCCCAGTGTTTTGAGGATGTGGTGGGCCGTGGCCACAACTCGATCTTCGCCGTCCATTGTCGATACCATATGATCTGTGATCTGATCTGATTGGAATTTGGAACAGAGCAGAGGAGGTACGAGGAATTGGAAAGTCTCTGTCTAGAGTTGTGCAGAGAGAGGAAGGAAGGAGGAGGGTTTTATATAACACGAGAAGAAGAGGTTTCGCAGCAGTTCCGGAAGTTTCTATAAAGGGACAAAAAAAGCGTTACAACTCGGAGCGGCAAGGACACTGATTTTGAACTTTCCTAAAAAGTGGGCCATCGTAGAGAAGATTTTTATGGATAGATGATGTTTTTGCCTGTGATCAAAGGCTGAGATTGAAAATCATTTATCAGTTTCCTTTTTTAATCAAAGAAGAATCCAGATCCTCTGTGGGGCTTTAATTTTTAGAGAAACTATATCAGGTGAAATTTTAAAGTAGGGTCTACCTACTAAGTATGAATCATTCAAAATAAACTATAACTATTAACACCAAAACACACAAAATAAAATTATATATATATATATATATATATATATATCAACACCCTCTTTAACGGGAGGTCGTTCAAATTTAAAATTCAATAAATAACGAAATCCTACTAATTAGACAACAGAGGAAGATAACATGCCTCCAAATGCTTTTGGTGTTACCGATTCTCTATGTATACTGAGGTGTTCTTAAATTTTATTCAAATGGGAGTTTTACCAGTTGGATTATTTGTTCGATAAAAATGTGATTAATGCAATGTGATGCATATTCATTATCATGTTTTTCATCAAAAGGCCAATTTAATGGTGATGTCCCCACCATGCAAGTCCACTCCTTTTTTTTATTATTATTTTTCCTCATGATTTCTCTAGGTCAAAACCAAAGATGGCTCACATCAAAAAAATCCCACATCGGAAAGACCACCTCTTTTTTTAAACAATAAATAAATGAGAATATTCATATGCATCCATCAATTCCTCACCATAGGATAAGAGACACTCACATAATTGGAAATATTCATATGCAAAAGAGGAAAAGTCATGTATAGTCATATGCAAAAAAAGAATGTTCATGTAAGGAATGGATGCACATAAATGTCTTCGTAAATAAATAAACAAATTATTGTCTCACAACATTAAATGATAAAAAAAAAAACTCTTCTTTTGATTAAAAAAAAAAAAGAAACGAAAAAAAGAAAGAAAAAAAAGAAAAAAAACCCTTCTATCTCATGCCACGTAATGATAAAATGCTATAATTTGGGAAATATGTGTTTTTCTGTCATTTAGTAATTTTTTTTATTTAAACTACCTTTTTTCTTCTCTCTTGATTTTATTATTTGCTTCACAACACTATACAATCAAATTATTCAAACAACCCCATTCTTAATCAAATGGCTTGTACTGTTTGATGAATTTATTTTCACCATAAAAGCTCTTTTAATGTGGGTGACTGGCTAGCACCCTCTTGCGATGTTTTTTAGTTATTGAGTATGGTAGCAGTTGGTTTACTTCTTTTATTACAATTTCAGAATCTTTCAACTGCTTTTTAAATTCTTTAAAGTAAGATTTTCTTCTTTTTTTTTTCCTCTTCGGAGCCAGTTTGCATGTGCATTCCAAAATTAAAATCCAAAGATAATAGAGTTGACTTTTTTTATCTTTAGCACTATGGAAAGAGGGCCCTCAGGTGAGGGGGATAAACCTGGAGTGAAGTAGTAGGCCCTTGGTGAGGAAAAGCGTCAATCCAAATTTGAATCCAGGACAGGTCGGTAAGAAGTAACG
The DNA here is from genome assembly GCA_003546025.1 of Camphora micrantha. Classification (NCBI taxonomy): domain Eukaryota; kingdom Viridiplantae; phylum Streptophyta; class Magnoliopsida; order Laurales; family Lauraceae; genus Camphora; species Camphora micrantha. The sequence continues at coordinate 26,914,132 of QPKB01000006.1, read as the reverse complement.
CCTCCATTCTTTTTTTCTTTTTTAAGTTGATCCTAATCAAAGAGGCAGATTTTCCATCTTTACTTCTCACCCATTGATGGATATGATCTAAGTGAGCCCCACAAGCTTGACCGCAAATTAATATTTTATTTTCCTTGTAAAAATTAACAGTGGGGTCTAGCTAAAATAATGAAAGATCACTGTATTAAATGGTAATAGATGTGTCATCTAACACCATAAAAGCATCAATCAAATGGCATTTGATAGGATGTGGTTGGATATAGAGCAGTGGGCCTCACAATCATTGATTGATTTGTTTCTACAATGGAAGCAGAGAAGAACAATTGCGGAAATCACGGTCGAGAAAATTGTGCGAACACGGTTTCGTTAGAATTCGGCGACCGTGTGCGCGTGTCTTCGAGACACGTGAAGTGTCTAAAATTCTCTGATGTGGACATCCCCCCTTGTCATTCTACTATACCTCCTCAGAAGGTACTTAGAAGCTTTAACCTAGAGGCATCCTGAGTCAAAAAAAAAAGAGTGGAATTTTACATTGGGGCCCACATGTTTAAATTCGAACAACACAATATAAATGCCTTTTTAAGAATATAGGGTATCCACAAGTTTTACACCAATCGGAGCTTATTTAACTATTGAATTATCCATCTGAAAAGAAAAATGATTAACACAGTGTTAGGAATATTTGTTATCGCATTTTCCATCAGGTCGTCAATTTACTTATAAAAAAAATTCATATTGATGTAAAGTTTGAGGATACACCATACAATTTTCATTTTTAACGGTTTGGATTTCAATAGATGGGCCTAAGAGGATCTGAATTCAATAACTCCGTGGAAACCCCAGCTGATCTCTGTAGTGGGGTCCACCAAATGATCAGCTCCACATAACAAGCGCCCCAACATGACATTGATAAAATCAATTGATCCAGTTGATCTAATCATGATTGAAAGGGGATCCTGTAAAATTGTTAAAATTGAGACCTTGCTTAAAAATTATAGATTAACAATGATTTGATTAGAGTGATATCAGCCAAATCTAAATTGACACCATGCTCCATTCTTTCAAATGCATCAAGTTGGGCCAATTTTGGAAAAGTAGGTATAAATTCTTGGGATTTAACAAATAAACCCCCTATAAGTTTTTGACAATCACAAATAATTGTATCACATTTGTAATTTTAATTTCAAACTCATTCATTAATTTAACAATCTCAATCAACCAGCCCATAATAAGAGGGTAGTGTTCATCTATTGATGAAGTCAGGTTCATTATTTTATATAAATTTTATATGATATGGAAACCAAACTCGAAAATGACATGTTAGTATTATATACTCGCCGTTGAATTGAAATTAAGGGAAAAAAAAAAAAACGATCCCTTCTAAAACCATGTTAAGCTCGAAGGCATGGATCGAGCCCACTGAACATGTGTTGGAGATTCTTGACACCGATGTCAATTGTTATCGATCGAACTCCTTATTTGATTAATGAGATTCCAATCAGCTGGGTTAAGACCACGATTTGCTTTTGGAAATTGAGGATTCGAAACTACACTACCACATTGGAGCCACAAGGGATTCGCCCAGCTACCCCTAAGATTAGTACAGTCTAAAGAGCTGGAACACCCTCCGTTATAAAAAAAAAATAAAAAAATTCTTTTGAAATATCATTGCTGTCATTTTCAAATTCTATAACTTCCGAAATATTAAAAGATTTTGATAAAACTACTAGTGACCGATAACATTTGAAGAATTTATAATTCTACTCAATAAGAATTCTCTGGGTTCAGCAATCCAACACTTCCTTTGATGTTGAGAAATGGAGAAGAAAATGGGGGCAGATGAAATGTTTTAGAATTCAAATTCGACATTTGAATGGCCCTAGCCACATCAAAGTGTGTCATTTGGAGAAAATCTTCTGCATTTAATAGCTGGCAGGTCCATTTCTTTATAGCCAGTGGTATCAATTTCTACTCAGGAAGGTTTACAGAAGGCCATGGGTAGTTCAAGATAATGACTCGTGCACGCGACTTCCATCATGTATGCCAGATATGTCTGTACTGGTTTACAACCGATCTTGTACTGTATATTCTAAGTATCTGTATATTATTACTCCTATCCACATCAGTCAACTCGAACATGTTATTGTTATACAGATGTTGATCAACTGTGGACATAACCTCTAGTTTGCACCCATAGTTTTGAATTTGATGCTACTCAAGGTGGGGTCCGACAGGCCAAAGAAAACCCAAGCCCAGCCCATTTAGTTACATGAGAATTGTTACATGTAGGTTTTAGGGTTGCAAATGGGACGGTTCCGGTTTTTAAATAATAGTTCCAGTTTCGGATCCGGTTTTAATTTGGAACCTGTTTTGTTGGTTCCAGACCCGGTTTTGATAACAAAATCTAGATCCGGTTCCGGTACCAGGCCCGCTTAGAGGACTCAAATCTAGTTCCAAAATCGATTATATTTCCTCTTTATTCTTTATTTTTTTTCTTAAAATAAGCATATTATTGAACTTATAACATTGCATCAAGTCAACAACATCTAGTATTATACATAAGAATGCTAAAAAAAGAGTTGGTTTTAAAGTACAAATTGCAATATCAAAGACTCATATACTGGGTCCACGGGTTGGAACCTATATGGACTCAGAACCAGACTTGTTTATGAATCAGAATCTAAATTAGGTTCCGGACCCGGACTTGTTTATGAATCGGAACTTAAAATAGGTTCCAAATCCGATTTTTTGTGGGTCGAAACTTCTGGGTAATCGAAGAATCGGACTCCCATTTGCAACCCTTGATGTAGCCCTAACCGAGGTTGTGGGCCTTAAAGTTAAACTCAGTCCCGGGCCTAGCCATGGGTCTCCACTGGTTTCATTGCGGAGACTGGCAGTCACTGGGCTGGATGTGTGGACGGCACAAACTTGGGTTGGGCACTGTAGGTTTGAATTGGGCTCGAGCTCTCAAATCAGAACCTAGGTTTGCACAGTAACTTTAACATTTGGTTAAGACCATCTGATAAATCCCAGCTTCTAGATATGCTGTATGGAAGTTGGCTCAGTATTATGCTTCTTACGGGCTGTGATTGACAGGTCTAGGGCCTATGGCTCAAATGAGACATATGTGGACCTGATATGGATTTTAGGGCCTGAGAGACCTGATGCAAAGCCCACCTGATAAGAGATATGGACACCTGGGTCTGCCCTATATAAAGACTTGAGTTCAGTAAGGGCCTATACAAATCAAAACCAAACTCTGATGAGGAATGAACTTATAGGATCTGGCTATGAGCCAACATAGGGTTTTGGACCCTAAACTTGAGTCTAGGTGTGGACCACTGCACCTGGTAGAGAGCCCTAAACTGAGAATAAGTAAATGAAAATAAGCATGTGATGGAGCGAGCGTTAATGGATGATTCCGGACACACAATTTTTCACGAAACCTGTTGATTATTCTCAAAGAATAATACCAAGCGCCTACTGTTTTGTTGATTCCTATGAATACCAAGACAATAGGGAAAGAGAAAACTCTCTGAAATAAACTTTCAATATTATTCAAAAACTAACTTGCATTCTGGCTTATAATCAAATATATAGGGAATTAACCCTAAATCTCACAAAACACGAAATCTGGCACATTTGCCAAAAATGACAAAAATCCTACCGAACATAGAAACTACTAATAATGAGTGCTGGAGTGAACGCAAAATCGACTGGACGCAATTCTGACTTCTAAACTTGAATTATTCCAAAAACAAGAATTTGCCAAATATGGGAAAAATGCCTTTTCCGAGGCCTAAATGATGGAATTCGGCCTAAAAACGAGAAGTCCATGGCGTGGTAATGGATTTTGAAGATCTCGTCGTTTCCTTCCCAGAATGGGGCTCCGTTCGCGATTCCGACCTCAGGCCCATAATTTCGCCTAGTACTGTTTGGACGTGCAGCATGGTGTGCCTTATTTCGATCCAATGCATCCATGTATTCATCTGCTTCGATCTGCACTACATCAGCATGACTCAGATTGAGTCACATGACTTGACAGATAGACCGAGTTAGCCGAGTCAAACACATGAATTGGCTGAGTAAAGACATCCTGTGTAATCTATAAACTGACTTGACTCCCTAGTACAAGAAGTGGGTTTAGTCACTGAGTCAATTTAGAGATGCCGCAAGTTATAATTTACATATATCCATGAAAAGCCTTTATCTTTTTCTGTGATCAATATGGTTAGCATTGCAGAAGCTTTGGCTTAGTACATGATAGCCCTAACAACATAGCTCAGAACCTTAGATTACATGGGTCTTACCGGGGTACCAACAGGTCAGAGATGTGGGACACAGAACATGAGTGTGTGGGGCCCCACATACAAAAAAAAAAAGAAAAAAAGGCCTGACTCATCCTGGTCTGATTAAAATTTGTAAGCAAAAAAAAAGAGAGTAAAGAGTGGGTAGTGGATGGACGACCAAGCTGAGACAAATCCAAATGAGTTGAGCATTAGAGCTTTGTCAAAGTGTCTTAATAAAAGGGAAGCAAGCTTTCTGCAACTGAGGAAGGGCCATGAGACATTGTCATGTGGAGATTGGAGATGCTTTTGTCTCTTTGTTAGGCTTATGTTTTAATGGCTTTCAAGCCTACATATCTACTTTCCTCTCCCACTAATTACATTTGTGTCCCTTTCATTTTGGCACAATTAACTGGTCTCAAAGTAAATTTAGTTGTCTTCAGGGATGGTCAGGCTGTTTTTAGCTCAATAATAGTTGTGGTTGTGTAGATCCAATTGAAAGCATGACAATTATGGAGGATGAGGATTATAAGGTCTTCTTGGTTTTCTTGTTGTCTTCACATGTGAAAAAATGGAAAGATCCACTTGCAAGAGGTGCTAATTTGGCCAATGCACTCATGGTTGAGTGGTGCTGGCACTTTAGTATTACACACATGTCCAAAGATTAATCCCTGGATCCTCCAATTAAAATGTTATGCCTCCACTACCACTAGTAGCCCAAAGCTACCCAAAAAAAAAAAAAAAAAGTTGCTATTTTGAGGGTGTAAAAGTAGTTCACTTTTTAGCCATTAGATGAAGCTTGATGATATGATCAATATGGTGGCAATTCTAAAGGGGCAGGTCTTGTGTGTGAATTGTGAAGGGCTTACATCGAGCACAGTGGGTGCTAGGTGGGTCCTACTCACTGGACATGAACTAAGCAATTTTTTCTTATCTTTTGTTAAATACAATCTTTCTCTTTCAGGGAGTAGGGATGAGCTGGTTGGGACCATGGGTTAGGTTAAATGTATGAGAAACCCGCTTTCATTGGGGCAAGCTTGGCATTGGTCATACATATGTTAGCCATTGGTTTTGATCAATTTTGGGGTGGTTTGGATTTATTAATTCTAACTCCAATTGAGCTTGATGCCCCCTTTTGGTCATCACCCAATAGACCCGCCGAAGAAGGATCTTGGGAGGGTCCAGATGAGAGATCGACTGATCTTAGCTTTTGATAGTTTTATGCAAAGTGGCTGCTCGTAGGTCTTGAAGTTGTGTTATCCAACATTACAATTTTGATGCCGCTTTTTTAACCTCTCCGAATTGCTTACTGTTTATGTCATGTTTACTTCTTTGGCTAATGTTTTGAGTCATTTTTAGGACTGGCCAAGCCCTCCCTATGCATGGAATGACCTGGCTTACCTCCGTGCGTGGAATGATGATAACCATCGGATTGACTGAAATCAACTTTTGTGAATTGTGGGGCCTCAAAAGTTACTTGAATCATAGTAGTGGACGATGTCCAATGGGTGCCATGTTGAGATGAGTTTCTTTTCTTTTTTGGGGGGTTAAAAATGTTGAGATGAGTTGAAACAGATGGTGCGAGGTGAATTAATATAACCCCCCATATATTAAATCCATATGTAACACGCATCAGATTCTTTACTAGAATTCATGTCCGGAGAAAATTTCAACTCCTGCAAAAGCTGCCTCTTTGAGATGGAATTCTAAATCCCGCCGGTTGGTGGAGTATTTGAAATTACAACCAAATGCATAGAGGAATAAAATTCCAAGCGGTCATTTGAGACCTTTTAAGTGGCTTGAATCTGAAACTCTAGTGAAAAAAACATGATATTTCAAATACTAAGGGATAAAATGTCATATCATGTCCAAAAATATTCGAACATATGAAATTTTTATCAATAATTTTGGTAAAGAAACATGCCCTTAGTATTATAGCATAACCGTCTTAAACTCAACCTACAAATACACATTTAAGGGGAGGTTTGATAACCCATATTTGTCCCTGGGCAGGTCAAATGTGAAATGGGCAGTTATAACTTGTAAGTGAGGTTCAGTATCGGTTTAGGGCACATTTGATAAATATAGAGGAACCTTCATTACCTTGGAACCAACCGTACTCTTTGATGATTTCTGAGGGGGTGGAGTGATTGCATTCTACGTTTAGAAAATACCCAGGAGGAGTCACTTCTTGAATTTCAAGTGCTTCATTGCCTCTGTGGATTTTCAAAATATGATGGGAGGAGGTGGAAACCGAGGAATCAGAAAAAGAGAATATTTTTTATGGGTTGGAGGATTTGAAAAATCCTCGTTCACTTTTCCTCTTTTCACCGAAACATGGGTTTTCCTCATAATTGAGGAAAACCAAAGGGGATTCTTCTCTATGTTACCCAAACATTCCCTATGGATGGGTGCTAAACCCTATATGGTGCCAAATGTGACAAGTTACAACACTGCCTTCCCTATGTTTTGGGGTTCGATCAAAATTTTCATATTTCACCTCAAAAATATTCTATATTTCTTTTTCAGTAACATATACACTAATCATCTCTCCTTCCGGTTTCTAATTTTTTGCTCTTCTTTTTTTCTTTTGCGAGCTCGCCTATTGGCAGAGGAGATAGAAAGAAAATCTGGCCACCAAGAGATCGATTCCACATTGGAGTTCTAACTCAAGTTCCTATTTTTTATGTGTTATTGAGTGCATGCCGAGTCATTGGGTCAACTTGCCTGACTCATAACTCCTTAATGAACCCACCTAGTTCCCAAAACAATGCTTCTCATCATTGTTAATCATTCTCCTTAATTACCTAGTCCTCGGGTAAGCTTCCCTCGCGTGAGGGCTCCATCACCACACTTGAGGTCTACTACCCGCACTCGATGATGGGTCCCAAACCCCTATAGTTGGGTACCATAAAAAAAAAAAAATATTACCCTTAACCAACCCACCTAGTACCCAAAATAATGTTTCCCATCATGATTGTTAATCATTCTCCTTAATTACCTACTCCTCCAATGAAGAGATAAAAAAAAAAATTCTGCCATTTCTAACAAACCCAGGGGCATTTCCGTCCATTCCACCCACCTTCAAACAACCCCATCTGCGGTTCTTTCCCCAAAAGCCGCGAACAAAACGACGAATGCTCTTTGCCTCATCTTCTCTCTCTCTCTCTCTGCTTTCACTGTCTTATTTACAAAGGAACAACCAGTGACGACGACTCGAAGAGTTCTCTCCATCTGCGACGAACGAACGAAAGCCCCTCCCCCTTCTCTGTTGCAATGACCGTAGAGAGATCGGGAGGCAGTTGCGTGGGAATACGAACCCTTTCATCTTCTTCTTCTTCCTCGTCTTCTCTCACCAGATGCTCTTATCCTTCTTCTTCTTCAGGTATTTTTTCTTTCGGTCCTCATTCTTTTTGGTTTTCTCGTTCTCTCTGCTCTCGATTCGTGTTCTTGATGTAAGATCTGATGATGTTTTTTATTCGTATCTCACATCCGAATCGGTTTTCTAAGGAAATCACGATTTTTCTAGATTGTGAATGATTGAGATTCTGATAAGGAAACGAATTTTTATCGCATTGTGGGGTTCTGTTCGGTTTCTTCTCAGTCCGGCCTTGCAGTTGTTCGAGTTCGGATCCCGTGAGTACGTGGGATGTATGTGACTCATCGTGGAGCCCACTTACTAATAATCCGTACCATTAAAATCGAACGCCCGTAATTATATCTTAATATTTAATTTTGCTTTTTTCTACTTCTATAGGATTTGGATTTCGGTCCTATCATGAGATTGAACACATGATCGATAACGTAATAAGCATAAAATTATATGTTAATGTGTTGCTAATCCCATGTATTAATTACATTCTGTTCAATCCTATGATGCATGTCATTCAATTTTAATGGTTTTGATCATTGTATGAGGACCTGTCGGGCCCATAGGTACCCCCACATTTGTAATAACCATAGTGAAATACATTACGCGTTACATAATAGAAATATTGAATTATTGAAAATAAAATGAATTTAATTTTTAATTGAGTTTAATGTTTTTTATTTTCTTATTTTTGTACTTTTCCCATGAAGTTATTAATTTTTCTTTATTGAAATTAAGATTGATACTTTTTTTTTTTTTTTTTTGTTAGGGGGGGAGGGTTTCCCAACTCTTTCTGCTGGGTCCTTCTGGGCCTAGAGGGAAGCCGGATAAACTCTCCTGTAGCCCCAGTGTGGTAGTGCAATTTCAAACCTACAACATCGTAGTGCAAACGGTGGTCCTAGATAAACTGAACCACCCTTTGGGGTTGAATTAAAATTGATACTATGACCCCATTTGAGAAAATACCTGTTGTATCGTGACAATGGGTCCATTATATAAAAAGGCATTTTAATGATTTGTAAATCAAATAAAATAGATGGGCCATACTGTTTTATATCAATGATTTTGAACTGTTGGATGTTTTTTTTAGATGATTTTATCAAGATGACTATAAAAAAGGAAAATAAAAAATGTTATTGTTTAGCTGGTAGATGTTTTCACGTTGGAGAAGGACAAAACAGGAAACTATAAAAAAAAGAAAGCGTGATGGAGGGAGAATATGATTGCAAGTGGTGGAATGATTTCAAGAGAGAGATGGTCGCACCTAATCCGGCATTATTCGATCATGCATAGGACTTTTAGGATTTCTGGCTGGGCCCTACATAGACAGACACTTAGTACACTAAATTCCTGTGGCCCACATGTGGATGGGGTATATTTGGGACCAATTTGCCCAATCAAAGTTTCAACGGCTCCAATTGGACGCGAGAGTACACTGATTGGACGATTGGGATTATTATCCAATCATTGTGGCCTTCTTAATTGACACTGATTAGATGATTCTTTTTCTAATATGGCTTTTAGATGCAAGTAAAACCTTCAAAGGGGAGAAATTGAATTTGATTGATTTTGGAGCAACACAAGAATATGGTGTTATTGATCAAGGAGGGTATAGTATGCAAAGGAGAATCCAACAGGGATGGGAAGGTCTAATAGTTGTGTGTGGTTGTGAATTGTGATGAAAGTGAAAAGAGATGATTCATTTTAAAAGGTCGGTAAGGTAAGTAGGATCGACACTGAGATAAGATTTCCATGAAAAGATATTTTCACCTATAAAAGTCTATTATTTAGAAACTTTTTGAAGGGGAAAGTGCGGATTTTCTAGAAAGATGTGATTTCTATATGATTTATCTTGAGAATTTTACGGCCCACTTTTGATCAATTCAAGATATCCCAATTTGGTACCAACCCATATTTTATTGCAAACGGATTGAATCACAATAAAAGATACTTCTTATAAAATTAAGAAATTTTAAGGCCCTGAGAAATTTAGAGTGATCCGATAAATTTTCTGTGAGATGTAGCCGAATTTTCCTTATCCATTTCAATCTTTATGCGAGATTTAGAATGTTATAATTAAATAAGATATTGCAAAACCTTTATCCACACCATGTATATTATTTTTGGTGTGCTTTTGATTGGGCCGAATCAATTAATGTCGACCTCACAATGCAGTATGACTCATCAGACCCACTTAAATGCATGTCCGAGGAGGGGGGGATGAAAGTTCTCTCTTTTGAGATTCAATCCAACAAAGAGAAAAAGTTCATTGAATGTAAAACTGGACTTAATGCCGGATCATGGCATAACAAGAGCATCATAAAATTGGACCTAGCTAATGCATGCACTGCCCATCCAATCTCCTCGTAGGAGAATATTTTGCCCTTAATCAACGCCTTACTTTTCTTACTCCTCTTAAGCATATCCAAATATTAACAAATCAGATTTTCCTTTGTACATGCTTTTAAAGAGCTAATTCAAAAGCACTTTTCCTTTAATCTTAAGTGAAAATAGTTTATATTGTATAGCGTAAAATAACAATTAGAGATGCGACGAAGGAAGTTAAACTATTCCAAAGTATAGAAAACATTACAGAAAAACAATCTTCCTATCCTAAGGAGGATAAATAATCCATGACCATGTTGATGGAGTTTTTAAATTTCCATGTAAGATAGTTGGTTTCCTTTACACCACTTTTGGTGAGAAGTTGCAATCGGCGGGGTTTACTTTATGTTTTTATAATGATCCGCCGGACAACCAATAGTTCCTTGCTTGTTTGTAAAGGCAGGCTACAAGCATGCCCCTTATTTATTATTATTAATTTTTTATCATTGCAAGCCAATTGATACTCTCGTCATCCCATGATTACAATCATTGAACCTTCACCCACCATTAGATTGAAGCTCAAAAAGATCTACAACTCTTAAATCAAGAATTAAGATTATCCGGTGGGGTTTATTTATTTATTTATTTTTGCTTCCCCTTGATCGTTAGATTAGGAGACTTTTCCATTTCCATCCGCACTCCTATCATTAATAGACATGCATTTAATTAGGCCCCACGAGCTATACTCCATGTTAGATATCTATTTGAATGAGGATACATGAAGGTCCAGGGATCACTTACATGGACATGCTAGTGCTAATGAGTCACGACCACACGTATCTAGCGGGCCACAATGCATGGCTCACGTTCTCCTTAATTTCTTAATTTTTTGGGTTTCATTGTTGTTTTAGAGTTCTAATCTCACGAAAAAAAAAAAAAAAAAGTTTGTTTCTAAGTTTTTATGGGATGCTAACTATTGCAACCTGATGAGGTTGTGTGGGTTCAATCACTTTCAATCAAAAAAGGAAAGAAGAAGAAGAAGATTTCAATAGGATAGTAACTCCTTTGGATGGGGTCTTCTTGATGAATTGGGATTCCAATAAGAATATTTATAGCTCGGTTTTGGTCCTTCTTCACCCACTTGGGCAATTACTAGGAGCAACACAAATCTCTCTCAAGCATGAATAAGTCACGGAAGTCACAAGCTTTAGGTACACCTTTAATTTTATATATTTTTTAATCTGTGTGTTTTTAACCTAAATCTTGGTATTTGATGATTAGATTGGATCCAATTATCAAAAACTATGACACTAATGTCTGAATTTAATCAAAATTGCATATGGGGGGTTCAATTATGATTCATTAATAAATTTTTTGTCTGCACAGGATGGGGCATATATTTTGGCGATCCAAACTGTCTATTACTTATGTGCATAGCCTTATGTTTTGCCTTTTTGAATTTAAGTAATGTTGAATTGGACTGTCCCAAATTAGCCACATTTTTAACATGGTCACAATGCGATGGTCAATCATACACTGATTGACTTGAAATATTGGGTGCTGATCCCTGCATGCAGGGAACATTGAATTGACGGTTCGGATTCATGTTATATAGTACCCATTGTACAGAAAACTTGATTTTATTACAAAAATGATTAATGTGTGATTTAATTGATCTTTTCTGAAAAAGAAAAGGTCTAAATCAAGTGGTGAATGTTGCAGTGAATCATGGACCTACTTGGTTACATGGGTAGAGACAGTGGGCACTTCTTTTGAATGGTTTATTGTGCATAGGTGTAGATTTGCTTTGATCTTACTTGATCACATGGTGTTGTCAACCTTTTTGTGTTTTGACTTCTTAACTAGGTCAAGACTTGGGATGACTCTCCGAATCAACTCGGTCTGGTTAAGTTTTCATGTTTTTAAACTATGGTTCAGATTTGTTTCAGATCTGAATCCTGATCACTGGTACATATTTGTATCATGCATGAGCAGATTTTGGCTTGAATATATACTAGTCACGTGTACTTTGGTTTAGTGGTTAGATTCAATTCTGATCCAGATCCATGATTTGGTTCTGCAATCTGCAGACATCAATGGATCCGGACCAGACTCATGTGGACCCAGTTGCAGCTTGAAGCTGGCAAGCTAAATGCTGGCAGCTATGATGCCTGGATACATCAAAACTATGTATCATGTTGTATTGTATCAGATACATCACTTTTCTATGTAAAATCTGTGTCCTGCTTCTCCATGGCATGTCCCTATTGTATCCATGTCGTATCTGAGCATCATAAGCTAGACATCTTAATCTTATGGATTGCGGTTAGGTGGAAACTTGTTGCTGTATGGTTTCGGATCAAGGTTTAAGAATTTTAGCATTCCTCAGCTCAAAAATCATCATATGTGGATTTGACTGAAGCACAAAGTGTAAGGAATGAGAGTTTTCAAAGACTAGGAGTTATAGACTATAGAGTCCCTCAAAGAAAAAGTAAAGTTGCACAAGGAGTAACCAAATTTGGTGTCTCCTGACTAGCATACAAGCCACACAGAGATGTGTTTTGAAAACCCTTCTGGAGGCCTTTTGAAATGCTATTTCCTTAGAGGATCCTTTAAAAAGGATAAGATGTCTTGGGATTGAGGAACTTTTTTGGCACTTGCCTATTACTTCTGACATGATAGCTGTATCATTACTTTTTATGTACTCTCTATGAGCCATCTGGTGTTTTGGTTGTATAATTCGAATATCTGCGGTCATTAGGCTGCCCAAGAGTGTAGTGTGTCTCTTGTACCTACAAACACTTGATAATATAAAACATCGATCCCTTGCCTCTGCATCCTCTGCTTGTTTTTATTTTCCTACTCTGTGGTTCCATTTTTGGATCGTTAATTTTCTGGTACACCCACAGATGTACACCCCTCACTCTAGCTCTCTTGCTTCCACTTCGAAACAGTGTGAACATTGTCCTTGGACTGGGTTAAATTTGAAAGTGTTTTTTGAGGACACTTCAATAAAGTCCCTTAGTTACAACAATGGCTGACATGGTACGGTTGGAACTTAATAGCAAAAGTGCTGTTGTCCATAAAGCTAACAAATAACCTTGGCAGGCCAGACTGGTGCTTTAGAATTTGTATTGTGGATGCATGTGCTTACCTTGGCAAAACAAGGGGTGGATAGGTCGTCTTCTTTGCTAGCTTTCACTGTGTGATCTTTTTGTTTCTTTGGTATTTATCTTTTATACCATTGTATTTTTCCCTATCTTTGTAATAGGGTGTGTTATCTTTGGTTGTCTATCTTCTTCTTTAATATAATTTGTCGTACCAGTAAAAAAAAATGCATGTGCTTAGTAATTCTAAGTTGCTACCTTCTATGTTCCCTTATCATGTCAGCTGTTGAATTATGTAGTTCTGTTCCTTATTAGCTGATGATTCAAGATTTGTCATATCCTTCATGGATTTTTTTTACTATTAGGTGCTGCCCTTTATGTTTCTTTTCATATCAACATGTTGAAATTTGTGATTTTGTTGCTTATGTGCAGATGATGCTAGACATCGGACACCTGCATGGATGGGAAAGGGTCTTTCTTGTGTTTGTATAAAGACAAAAGGAACTTATGAACACATTTGTAGCAATTTGACACCATTGCAGGTAAGTTGTACCCACACTGGTAGGCCCTTATTACAGCAAATTAAGAACTTGAAAAATCAATTGATGGTATTGCATCACCTTGTATCTAATATAGAATAAAAAACTATAATGGAAGACCTGAAATGATGAACATTTATTTTCATGTGTTACGTGGATCCATTCACACATAGGTGGGAATGCTTCACTTCCAACATTAGCTTGGTTGCCATTGTAGAACTCTTTTAGCCAATCCCGGATTGATGGGATTAGGCTCTGTTGAAGAAGAAGATGATGGCTGTAAGCATTTTAGATTTCATGGTCAACCTAGATCCTCATCCAACACGATTAGAGAAATAGCATATCCAGAAACAACATTGATTTGTGATGTTTCTGACGGATATTTGTCTGATGCAGCTGATTGTTCTGCTAATATATCTACATTTATACAGTCATGTCAAGTGTTTGATGAAGTCATTCACATATAATGATGAATGTTGTTTCTTTAATTTAAAAACTGGTAGCTTATGGTTTTTTGTAACTTGATTGATTGATGCATGGCAGGAAGAAAGACTACAAAGATTAAAGCGTCGTATGAAGGTTTATTTTGACGCTTCTCGGTCAGATCACCAGGTACACTTGTGTCATAAACTGTAAATGCTGTTAGCGCACTATGCGTATTACTTACATTTTTGCTATTATCTTTTAAGCGGTATTATGGACTTACAGATGCCAAATTGTTTTGTGCCATTATGATATATTCTAGAAAGAATATCTTTAAAGATGATAGGAAAGTGTTAAAACAATAGAAAATGTCTGCACATTATTATATGCATGGTTATGTGACATTTGGGAAATTTTCCTAGTTCACGCTAGAATTTGATTTGATAACAATGCTAGCTAGAAGATGATTACGCATCATTATATGCATGGATATGTCTACCTATGGTGTTTATGTTGAAATCCACTATCACCATTTCTGACCACTGTATGAAAACTTCAAGCATGGCTTTTACACATGATACAAGGTATCAGGCAGCCACCCCAGGTTGATGGAATATGGCTTAGATGATGATGTGTCTGGCACAGTTATGATAACTATAATGTTGTGTCCAGGTGACAGTGTTAGACTTGTGGCTTGATAATGCCACAAATCCTCAAATTGAAATTTCACTCAAGTCGGCCATCATAGCCCTGCGATTGTGCTTTAGCCTAGTCTAAGTGCGACTAGGTATTCTAATCTCTTCAGGATGTGAAGAATCCTATGGTGAGATCAATATGTAGGGATTTGCTCTTGAGATTTACATGTTCCATATGGAAGGCACTCCCTTGGATCACTGCCATTTGGATTGGGAATTTAAATTGGTTTACTTATCCATAGAAACCCATCAGAATGGTCTTGCACATAGTTCTATACTAATATGAATCGGATCTGAATATCTAATCTTATAAATATGATTGTAGATACACATATAAACATGGAAATATTCCAATCAAACATGAAATAATCAATTTTATGAGCCCTTCTTGTCATTCTTAGCAACGTTTTTCTTATAACCATTCTTAGCAACTAATTGAGTCCTGTTCATGATGACAGGGAGCTTTGAGAGCTCTTTGGACAGCTACATACCCTAATCGGGAGCTTGATGGATTGATATCTGAACAATGGAAGGAAATGGGATGGCAGGGTAGAGATCCAACGACTGACTTCAGGTTTTATCAAGTGCCTATCTGTTCCTTTTATTTTATGTTTACTTTCTAATGGTGGGTTTTTCTACCTTATTTTGATCTAAACAATTTTACATAATGCATAGGGGAGCTGGATTCATTTCTTTGGAGAACCTGCTCTTTTTTGCGAAGACATTTACTGTAAGATCCTATTATTGGTACTTGAGGTTTTAACTTTCTTTCAATTACTTTTTAAATGCTTTGAACCCATCTGTATTTATTTTTGCTACAAGACTATATATGGAAAATTGTCTGTAATAAAAAATTATCAAAATTTTATTGTCACAGATATCTTTCCAAATGCTATTAAATAAGCAAGGTGGAAAGAGAGCTACTTGGGAGTATCCATTTGCCGTTGCTGGTGTAAATATCACATTCATGATCATGCAAATGCTAGATCTACACTCGTGTAAGTCTCTCTCTCTCTCTCTCTCTCTCTATATATATATATATCCATCTATCCATATATTATATTATATCAATTTGTACAAGCAACATATCAATTTTGTACAAACAAAATCATGCTTGCCCATGTATAAGATGATGGATCGGGATTTCAGACGTACTGTCGGTAAAGAGAGCGCCTAAAACTGAAACTACCATGCAGAGAAACAAACATAATGGAGGAATAATCAATGGAAGCAGAAGATGAAACAGAGAAAAGACAGATGATTTATTGTTAAAAGTGATGAAAATTAACAAAGAACTTATTCATGGTCCAGCACATGAAGAGAAAGTATGAAAGGTTGGCATGTTGAAATGAAGGGTATGGGTGATTAAACAGGACAAAGATCACAACTAAGATAACATAAATCAAAGGAGAAAGGAAGGGAATGAAAATAAGGAGATTTAATGTAGAAGGAGAAGAGGGATAGATTTTGAAGTTGGAAAGATTAGGATTTGAAAAGAACGGGGAAATTGAAGGGTAATAATCAAACATAATATTAAATAAGGAATAGAGGAAATATTTAGAATGGGAAAAAAGTCTGGAACTAAAGTGAATTCACATCTTGGTGTACTTGATGATGCCAGGTTGTAAGACAATGGAGAGCCTGATTCTCTGCTAAGGTATAAATCTTTTCATGAGCAAAGAAGAGAAACGTAGGACATATGAGTAGAATTTTTCCACATATATGTGATATGGCTTTCTTAGGTAGTAGGGAAAAGACTTAAATTTATTTATTATCCTTTATAAATTGCTAATCCTTTATATGGTTGGTATTTGTTTCTGTTACAAGTCAAAAGATGTTTTTTTTTTTAATTAATCGATGTCTACTCATCATGAATTTTTTACTTGCTACTAACATAAGGTGGCTTATATTTTTGCAGCAAAACGAAGAACATTTGTAAGATCAGTATTCATCCAGATGCTGTCAGGTCAGCCCCACAGCCTGCTGAAAATTTTGGCACGGAGAATTTCCTGCTTCTGCCTATTGAAATATTTCTAACTGCCAATTTCAATTGTGCATCTTCGATTTATTTACTGTTTTGAGTGCATTTCCCTTATTGTTGCTTTGTGTTGCACTGTTGTTTTTTCAGAGAATGAGTGGACGTTTGACTTGCTTTATTGCGTGGCATTTATGGTTATGGACAAACAGTGGCTCGAAAAGAATGCATCATATATGGAGTTCAATGTAAATGGATCCATTCCCCCTTCCTACTTGCTCCTTCTGACTAATCTATGATGTTTTATGATTTAGCTCTCTCTCTCTCTCTCTCTCTCTCTCTATATATATATATATATATCTATCCATAGATGCTGAATTATTACAATTTGTTTATTTGAAGGATATTTTGAAGTCAACGCGGGCTCAGCTGGAGAGAGAACTTCTATTAGATGATGTCCTGCGAATCGAAGACATGCCATCCTATGGCCTTCTCTGTTAGAAAGCTACAGATAGAAAGACTTCAAGCTGTGCTCACTAGACTCTCATGTTAGTTGTTCACAAAGAATTTAACTTTGTATAGCTGCTCATGCACGCGTGTCATGGTTCACACTGCTTCAGACTGTCTGCGTAGAGTAACCTATTGTGGATCGAATTTGGCCTGAAGTTTACACTTATGATGCTAACCACCTATTTTGTTCATTGACTCTTCTCTTCTGGTATTTTCTTCACTAACCATCAATTTGATGACCTCCAATTGTGTGATTTGGATCACTTTATCTATAATTGTATCATAATTCAGATGGTATGGATTGGTATGCCTATATGATTCATTAATGCTTATAGTGTGGTAGTTGTGGCAAAGTTTTTCTTTATGTAAGACTGACATAAGATAAGAGTCTCAAAGACTAACATAGTAGAGCCTTGCATATATACTCCAATACTGCAATGTGAGCCCCTTATCTCCATCTCTTTTACTGTCCCAACTTGCATAATATGAGATCAGCCTAGGCCCTCTGGCTGTCAATAAGCTGAGCCAGCTCAATTTGTATTGGTTAGGTTAAGGCTCGAGCTAGACTCATGAGTTAATTTGAGCCGATATTGAGTTTGAGCCGACTCAATTGTATGAGCCCAAGTTCAAGCTTAAGATCAGCTGCTTAATATACATAAAATATATGTACTAGAAAGAAAAGACTAAGCTATAGTTCAATTAAGTGATTCAGCTTGTTCCTGGGCCCAAAGCTGGACTTGAACTCGAGTTGTTTTTCAGGGCCAAGGACTACTTGGCTCGGCTCGTCTACAGCCTTAAGCCCTAAGCAATTAACTTCATCAAGCAACCATCTTGCTTCTAAGGAAAGTGGCAAATAAAGAAAAAGGGCATCTTTAAATGAAAAAAGTTAGGGTCAATAAATTAACTTTTTCGTAGTTGTAAATTACTACATGGCCCCCCCTGGGGTGGAACTTGGGGTAGGGACTAGGGCTTCAAAATTCACATCTAGGCTGGTTGGTTGGTGCCTCCCATTTTGTAGCCATCTATATATGAAAGAAGAAAGGAAAGGAAAGGAAAGGATAGAAAGAAAGAGATAAACTAGAGTAAATGAAGGAATGAAAAGAATCTTGCTTCAATCAACCGGACTTAATGGATTGGATTGGATTGGATTAGTGATTTTTGGCTCTTCTTTCTATACTTCTATTATAACAAAAAAAAATTCTTTCTAATTGGAGTCATGCCCACCAATGATTTTGATGTCAAATATGTGTAACATACATGATTACCCAACAATAAGAATATGTCCAACTGGAGTTAAAATTTTGAAGATGATCGAAATCAGCTTTAATATTTTTGAATAATTTAGATTTTTTTTTTCAAATGAGTTGTTGATGGACACATGTGAATGCCCATATTAGATTTGGTGTTCCCAAAAATCACTACATAATAACTAAATTTTTGGATAAATACGTACCTCCGGGGTAAGACTTACGAGAAATTCATGAGGTTCCTCACTAAGTTTTTCTTATAAAAATTTAAACGGTTCAAAAAGTCGATGACCACCACTAGTATGGCTCCCTAAACAAATTTCACCCCAAAAAAATAAATAAAAGCCACACCCATTGTCAAATTGATCACTAAAATAAACAAACTTTTCATAATATTTTGTCCAATCTAATTGATTCAATTCGTTTTAGGGTAAAAGTTTGTGAAGATCATTCAAGTGGCAAAATTTTATGTTGGGGTTAACCATCGATAACCCTAGCTTGAGATGAAGTTGAGATATTTCCCATGGATACTTGTGTGGTTTTTATGGAATAAAGATTTTTTGCGATTCTATAATTTTTTAATTAATGTGATATTACTTAAATTTTTTTTTTCATTGTAATACATTAAGCTAGAAGGTTTTGTATCCGACCTTACTTGTACTTTCTATTTTGACTGAAATTTATTTTTAATTTTTACAACTACTAACATACTTGTTCTTTATTTTTCACTAATATACTTTCTTCACTTATAGACTTCCATCTCTCTAGTTTTTAACATACATACAATTATACCTCTTCATGCATATCTATGATTAGCATGGATTTCTGTGCTAATCATGAATTAAAAAAAAGAAAATATATCTATATGATATCGAACAATTAAGGGCATTTTTAGCTTATAAACACGGCATGAATAGTAGTGAAAGTGGGCTCCACCTGAAAGCACCCAAAAACCCAAAAACTGGTTTGGGTCGACAGGGAAGGAAGCACATTTTAACAAGAAAGTGAGGCACTGGAGATTATCATATCATTCTCTCTTCATTTTAAAACCCTAATTTTAAATATCAAATCAACGGTTACGTGAAGAATAAGCGATGGCACCCCACGACCTCCGACGTCCGTTCAAGCGGCCGGCGATCTCCGATCAGCAGAAGCGCCGAGAGCTCGCTCTCCTCCGCCAGGCCCAGCACCGCCGCGACGCGCAGCTCCAAGCGCGCACGTTAGCGTCCTCCATCGCCTTTCTCCAAGACCAGAACCCACTCACCACCTCGACCAACCCATCTCCGAACCAGGCGCCGAGCCCGAACCGGAGTCCGAGCCTCAGCACAGGGACTTCAACGTCGTCCAGGCCTCGAAGCTCCGAGGATCGGAAGCACGAAGCTGGTTCGCAAGGCAGCTGATGCTTCCCGAGTGGATGATCGACGTCCCACCTCGATTGAATCGAGACTGGTTCGGTTTTTTTACATTCTCTTTCGTTTCTTGTTTTATGATATCAAATTTTCAATTTTTTTGAATTTTAGTCGCGTTTGGATGTGCCCCAGATTGCAATTTGAAATGAATTGATATGGGTTTTTGTGGGTTGCTCTTATTCTGAACTCTTTGCACTTGCCATTATAGTGGAGAACCAAAAAAGAAAAAAAAGCTTAAAAACCCATTTGCTATATCCAACTCATGCCCTCCAATTTTCTCAATTGTAGTTCCCAGGACCCAGGTGCCAGAATTTACCACATTCTGCAGTAAACTATTTTCAAATTATTACCAACTTTCCACTCTCATATCTGCTAAACTAGCATTGGAGATCAGGAATTTGTATTGGAGAGGTTTTCTAGGTTCTTTGCTTGTATGATGTCTGCAGAAGCTCATATTATTTGTTGTTGCTGTTTTTGTTTGATTGGGAGATATGATTTTAATTTATGCTTTAGGTATGTCTTTGCGAGGCCTGCCGGGAAGCGGTGTTTCGTGGTTTCTTCAAATGGGACGACTGTGAGTAGGCTCAGGAACGGTTCTGTGTTGCATCATTTTCCATCTGCATTGCCCAATGGTGCTAGGACGAAAGACGTATCGGGCCCTGCACATGTGTTTTGTATTCTAGACTGTATATTTCATGAGGTGAGATATCTAGCTTCTCAAGAAGTGGTCTATACTATATAGGGTACTCCTCTGTGCTATACTTGTTGTCGTTCAGTCGAAACATACTGCACTGGTGGGTCCATCTTTTAATGAACCAAATCGTCCTGGTGGTTGTTATATCATGGATGCAACCATTGGTTAATATGAACCATTTAATTGGTTGATTTTATGCTCCACCATTGCATACATTTTATTTCTAACTAACCATCTCTGGATTGCTAGCCAATTATCAAAGGACTATAAGCTACAATTGTCTGTTGCAGTAACTTTGCAATGTAGCCAATCCACATGGCTTTCCACCAGATAAACAAACTGACTTGCTTGAAGAAGGATCCAGTCATGCAGAATGCTTCTTCCTAATGAAAACACCCATAATGTTGCTGGGCATTATATTATGTGATGCCTTGGATGGTTTAGTTGCTGTTGTCAATCTTTTCTGTTTTCTATGTTGAATCTATTTTTAAACTGATTTATAGGTGTCATTTGCAGCCAGATCAAACTTATTATGTGATCGATATGGTCTGCTGGCGAGGGTATTCATTATATGATTGCACTGCAGAGTTCAGGTTCTTTTGGTTGAACTCCAAGCTTACTGAAACAGGAGCTTGTAATCCTCCTTCAGTGTACCACAGATACAGGTTTAGCGTTGTACCCATCTATGACTGTGACCAGAATGGTTTGCATGCAGCATATGCAGGTGCAGTGCCTTATGGAAAAGATGGGCTATTGTTTTACAACAAGTAAGATTGCATATAGCGGATTATAAAGTTAAAAGCTCCTCCTGTAAAATGCTATCAATGCATAATTAGCGTAGTGGTAATTATCTTGCAATTTCCTCCATAGTAGGGGTTGATTAAAAAAAGGAAACTTAAAATTCCCCGAGGGTTTGACATTTCAGAAGCTCAGAAAAATTAATTTCAATTTTTATATTCTACTCCAACTTAATTGTTGAAGTAGGATTGCAATCTTGCCCTGGCTTGCTTGGCTCGTTTACATCCCTACTCTGAAGCCATTGGCTACATATGCCTTTGGTGTAGTTACGCTCTTTTTCAAGTCTATTGGTTTCTCTAACAACTTCTTACAGCATATCTATTTGACTTATATTGACATTAATCTTTCTTCTAATACTTCTGTATGATGTCAGCAGCCATCTTATTGGATGTGCAAGTTTTATATGATCCAATGCAATTTTCTTATTCTTCTAATACTGTTATGTCTATCAGGAATGCACATTATCAAACTGGTAACACTCCGTTAGCATTAGTGTGGAAGGATGAAAACTGTAGCCAATATTTTCTTGATACTGACAGTAAAGGACAAGTTCCGAGTCAGCAACAGGTACACTCATATTTCATGTCTCTTCTACCATAGTTTCGTTTGCAAGTTCCTTTGCTTTTAATGTTTGAAAGATCAGTTCCCATTTATTCAATTAAAATGATGTGCTTAATAGCCTACACCGACAGAACTATTCAATGAACATTAGGAAAGAAAAGAAAAGAAAACTATAGAGCTAAAAGGTGAGGGAATTATATGGATCTTTCCAGATATGTCCTAGATGCTATGCGAAAATTTAAAATTTAAGTCTTGGCCAACTTATCTTGCATCCTTATAAGCAGCTGTTGGCACATGGTGAAAGAAATATCCATTTGGGAAGTTAATACTTTTATGCCATTGGGTATAATGCTCTTGCAGTTTCTTTAGAAAAATTATTTAATAATACTCATCTGACATTCATAAAGGGGTTGAAAACTTGAAATACTTAAAGAGTAACTCCGCACGGTCTTACAAGCAGTTTCTTAAAAAACTCTTTTTGGGAAAATTCTTGAGGAACTTCGCATATGCGCTACAAGCTATTATCTGAAAAAGTGCATTGAAGAAGCTTCTGAGAAGTATTTCATACATTAGGATTTTATTTTAAACTTATGAAGTGAACAACTTACACTCAGAAATTAAAATTATGCAACATTTTGGCAAAATTGTAATGGCAAAGAACATGTTACTTTGAATGTATTTCTTCTCCCCTCTTCCTCCATTTCTTGAACTTGAAACTTTTTAGTGTCTGTTATATCCAAGTCTTTCAAATTCCTTATGGCACCAATGTCTGGCATGACAATGTGTATGGATATGGGATCTGCTGCACATTATGATGGAACCATACCTGATAATGCATAAATGCATAGAAAAAAAATAAATAAAAATTAGAAGTGTATCTCAGGAAGATATGCACAAGTCATATTGATATAATGGGATGCTACTGAGGGATGGCTTCATTGAACAGTTTGCCC
This sequence comes from Camphora micrantha, assembly GCA_003546025.1. Classification (NCBI taxonomy): domain Eukaryota; kingdom Viridiplantae; phylum Streptophyta; class Magnoliopsida; order Laurales; family Lauraceae; genus Camphora; species Camphora micrantha. The sequence goes on along the minus strand of QPKB01000006.1, from coordinate 26,891,240 downwards.
AACGGCCCATTTGTTTGCACGGAACTGAATACATAGGACTCCATGGTCAGATTGGCTCCAACCAAGGATTATTAAAGAGGCAAGGTGTGAAGGACATAAGGTGGAGATGTAGATAGGACCTTGACTTTCCTAGGATTTGAAATAATGAGGGTGATGGCTGGTATCCATTTTCCATCTCCCCTTGATTCATTTTCCAAAGGGGAGGTTATTTGATAATTTGGATGTGCACCTCAGTTTCTTCAATTTTGGCCACTCCTAGAAATATGTCTTAGAATTCATAGAAATGAAAGGTAGGCCAACTGTTACGGATTTTTCTGGGCTTTATCATAAGTTATGATGCATCTGGCAGTATATGGCCACTCTTCAATATAAAAGATATATAAAGATATTAACAAAATTATATTATATTATGTCTCAGTCCTTGTTTCTTTGAACTTGACAGATCTCTTATGCTGCTAAAATAGGTTGTGTTCTAGTTTTTGCTTGTTGACTGGAGAAATATATTGTGAAATGTGATCTCTATGTTGAAATGTACTACCAATTATTCTTCATTTGATCAGGTGGTTCTGGAGTTGCAAGAGGACCGAAAACTGGCAACGTCAGATGATCCTCCTGTTGTCTTGGGTTATTTAGATGGAGATATCCTACAAAAGGTATGATCTATTGAAACCATTGCACTTGGTGGACATGCTGTGTGATAAAAGAAAGTTGTATTTGTAGGAGTATTGCTCCCTCCTGCTTCACATAGATCCTTATCCACACCGAAGAACAGAAAACTGTGCTATCATGTCCACCAGTCCTCTCATTTAAATGCTTTATGACCCACATTTGTATGTCCAACAATTTTCACCTAGCCTGAAAGTGAGTTGTCAAAAGATTAATTGACCTATTTGATGGTCAAAATGTTAGAACCAAAACTCCCAATCTTGAAATGCTTTCAGTTAAATTACATTGAGTTTTTCCTGGTTTTTGCTCTACATTCACAAATTTGTTGTTGCTAAAAGCCTACGTAAGTTTAGAGTAGGAATTTAATTGCCAAAAGACTACCCAAAGATTTGGCTCAGGATAGATTAGAATGGAGAAGCAATCATGTAGCCGACCCCTGTACAGCTGGGACAAGGCTTGATGATGATTCACATTTTATGAAAGCAAATTATCTTTTTCCCCTATTTTTCTTCTTATTACATAGTTTCAATTCTAAAAATATAAAATCTTTAGTTGTCTTCTTTGGCAGGTTTTATCTTTGCATCCATAAAAATATATTGTTGCCAAAAGCTTGTGTTAGTTTAGAATCTAAATTCATAAATGCGATTTCGGTTCACATTATGCATGCTCCTCTTTTATTTCCCCCTATTTTCTTCTGGTCACATAACTTCCTTTACTTTTAGAACTCACTCCCTTCCCTTGTACAGTCAGGTCTACGTACAGGAACGCTTCTGCGCTTCGCCATTAATGATGGAGGCGTGAGAATTGTTGATGGAAAGCTTGAAATTGCTGATGTGAATTATGCTGGCAAGGCCAATCGTGCTCGTGCTTTTGCAGATAGCTATTCAAAGGTTAGTATGTGAATTATTTAAATCAGATCAAGGCATGTCTTGTATCTAGAAGTTTCTCTGCGCTAGACAATTTCACCAAATGAGGTCAAACATGCATTAGATCGATAAGAAACATTTGATTCTGTCAAGACTATAAAAGAAATGAATCGCGCCTCCTTGAATGTCTCAATCTAAAAGGTGAAGATTTCTCCAATGATTGTGATATCTGGGTCCATCATGTATCAGCAGTTGGTTGAGATCCATGGTGGTTTGCCACTACAAAATGTTGGCCCCTTAATTTGAATGTCAAAATGAAATCTCGCTACATTTGATCACATCCACAACACGTGACGATGTGGAAGAGCATCATAGAGCATCATAGAAATGCTACTTGGGACTTTGATCCGTGGACCGGTCCCCAAATCGGATGTCAAATATCATCTGATATTTGACATCTGATATTTACATCCGATTGGTCCACGGAGAGTATGACTCTTACTTAAAGAAGAGTATGATGTATGTATTAATGGGCTTGCGAAATGGATGATTGGACTAAACTTTTCTCACCATCTGTTTTCAATGCCCCTAATCTCCATCCGATGGGGGTGAAATCTTACCTTTCCCTAATTCACGATGTCTCTTCATGACCCCCCTATGGATTGGAGTGCATTGAGGTGGGCTATGGCCATGGCACCACATTGTAGTGAGATGCCATCTTACTTGATCATCCCACGTGTTGGCACATGCATGTCTGCGTTAGTACATGTATACATATTTTCTGCAGACATTGTTGGCAGTATCCAACTGAACTGAACATGATGTTGTGATATTCAGCATAAACTGCTTCCGACATTTCAGTTTCCTATTTTAGAGTGATTTTCTCTATTATTATTATTTTTAACTGGAGAATGATATCTATGGTTTATCCTTGCAGGTTTTTTTCCAATATACTGCTCGACATTCTCCTCTAAAAATTGATGATCTGGTTGCATCCGTCCAATCATCTCAAGATCAAGAAAGTGAAAGTTCAGATATCGAGATGGTTCAATGATGGCAACAAGCAATATCTTAGATGTATTGAAGATAATGAAAGAAGAGTTTTGTTGGGACTTTTTTGTGCAATGGCAGGATTGTGCTCGGCAGATTTCTGTTTCCACAAGAGAGATGTATCCCGCATCCCGACTCCTGCCATATGACCAAAATCTTCTCTATTAAGGAAAAATAATTCCTTTTTTTTTCCTTTTCGACAACGATAATATGTTGCACCAAACAATAGAGAGGCAGGATGTAAAGCCAAAACAAGTTTTCCTCTCGTATTATGAAATCCTCTCATCGCATAAACACCCCTAGTTTTTCGATTCTCAAACCGGCAGGAGTAGGTATAAGTACTCGTCTTAAGAGTCACAGAAATGTCTTCCAAAAGTGAAAATTATTGGAAAGTATTGTAACTAGACTTACATTTAGAGTCAGCCAGAGGTGCATGTGGTAGTGATACCTGAAATGTACCGACATGGTTGCATCATGTGGTATCACCATTATCTTGCTTGTCATTAATCTGAGTTGGGTTAAAATTAATGTGGCTTTACTCATAAAGCAAACAAGGTATGACCACATTTTATCCAACTTTTGGAATTGATGTGATGTCATCATTAATCTGCGCTGGGCTAAAATTAATGTGCTTTACTCATAAAGCAAACAAGTTGTGACCTAACTTTTAAAATGGATGTGATCTCATGGACAACATAGACATAATTGATTGATAGAGGAGCTAAAAGCAGGTTGGGCATATGCTGTCTAAACAACTTTTTTTTTTTTCTCTCTATTCAGTATACGTGGTTATATTTTAAATGGTTTCCTACTCCTTTCTGAAATGGCGACTTATTGCCAAAAAAAAAAAAAGAACCAACACAACAACAGCAGAAAACCAAGGCTAGAAATTAGCCCACATTTGAAGACAGAAACTAGTACTGCGTAGAAATGAAATTTGGACCATGGTTTTCTAAATTGGTTGAGCCACGAATGAGCTGGGTGGGCTCTGACACAATATATGGCTGAGTCCTATGCGTCGGGGGGCTTCTTTCCCCATCTTTGCTAACCCAAAAATTGTTTAGCAGTGTGTGGATGCTCTCTAACAAGGTTTTAGGGTGAGTGTTTTGTAGGATACCTTCACATGAGGGTTAAGGTTAGTTACGCCAATTTTTCTCTCGTGGGCATCTGCATGGAGTGTTATGTGTGAAACCTCTATCCTTCTGTTAACCTCTGGATTAAAGGCCGGCATGATGTTTCATGCACAGCTCAACTATGTGGACACCCGCCAGAGAAAATCTGTCTCAAGGTTAACTATTCAAATGACAATCTTCCATCTCTTTGATTGTATGGTAGAAGTATGCTATAGAGGTCAAGAGTTCAAAGATTGGTTAAATTAAGGCTAGATGTAATTAGGTTTCCTGTAGGATTAGGTGTATAGTATATTGTGATTGTTTTCAAATTTTAAGCTAATTTTGGGTGCATCTTGGTTTCGGCTGACAACTTTAGAGTGACCCAAATTGCCCCCCGAGTTTGAGTTTAAAATCCTGGTTTGGACTTCTCAAACTGATTTTGCCTAAAGATCAGCACACTATTTAGCTGACAGCACTACATAGAGAACAACAAATGGTCCTTTTCTTACAACTCTGTTTTGCCTATAAAGAGGCACCTTGCATTGAACACCAGAAAATGGATTGCCATTGACAATAATAACCTCCTTGGTATTCCTCCTGTAATAGCTCTCTACCACCCTTAAGCATAGCCAGAAACTCCATCATCATTAACATTCCACCTCTTTTAGACCCACAAGAAACTTTGTAGTGCCCAAACTTCCACTGTTCAAACAACAGGTCAAAATTGAATTTTGAAGCACCTTGTGGAGGAGGGTTCCATGGAATAACAGAATTGACTGTTGCCAGTTGGCCTTGAGCTATATAAGCACTCAATTTCCATCAACCTACATTGAGGGTTCCAATGATTGTCCTAATCGGAACTTGTTTTATATTAGGCCAAATATTGAACCCCGAGTCCAGCCCCAGCCTCAGTATTGAAAGTTGGCCAGTTCCATCCCATGTATTTCCTTTCATACTTCTACTTAATTTATTCATTCTGCTAACCTTCTATGCTTTGCTGATATAGCTCGTCTCTTTTAAGTAGTTAATTCGCCGCAGCTTTAATGCCTAGGTATTTTTCGTGTATGGGTTAGCAACTTAAGATCGTATCAGAGTCAACATGTTCCCGGTTCAAATCCATGCAACAAAAAAGGTCCCATGTTGTGTATTGTGTGCGGGCGCTTGTGCACAGGGCAAAAAGGCCCTATTCCGCGTCTTGTGTGGGTGTGGGCTTCGAGTCTAAGCAGTGTACCACCTGAGGGGAGGGGGTGTTAAAATAGTTAATTTGCAACACCTTTAACCCCTAGGCATTTTGGGTGTATTGGTTAGCAACTTGAGAGCCTCCACAAGAGACTAGAGAGACTAGAGAGCTACTAGAGAGACAAGAGACTAGACAACTTAAAAGTAGTTTATTTAGATCTACTGAACTTACATCTTTGCAATTTCATATCTTTATTCTACTATCTAGTAGAGACTAGAGAGCTTTATTATCCAGCACAAGGTCATGAGCAATAGATGAGAAGTTTAATTGCATGAATAGCTATTAAATTATTAATGAGGCAGGAGCCTGTGGAGTCAATCTCTTACTATTAGGTGGCCAAGGTGGTAGGCTCACAGCTATCAATTGTACAAGCTAGCACATCCATGTATTCTCTGGTGATGGTGAAGGAATCATAGACCTTCCCATCCCTGCTCTTCTTGTACTCAAAAAGGAGAGAGGTATGGTTGAAGGCTGTCAGCTTCACAAAGCCAAAATCATAGTCCTTGTAAATGCTCCATTTTGTGTTGAGATCGGTGAAGGCAGACAGGTGGCTACCTCCGCCGCCAGCAACGACGTGAATGGTCCCATTCACTATGCCCGAGAAATGTGATGTCTCTGAGTTGACACAGATATTCTGCATTGACACAAACAGAACAATTTATAAGAGAGTACATCAAATGCCTGTGCTGAATCAATACATTTTCACTCTTGGATACAAGAACAATTTCAATATGAGAAATGATTATACAAAGGCTTCAGTAACTGTATCCGGTGATATAGGAGAGAATATTTTGCAATCAGGTTGTGGATTATGGCTTTAGATTAAAATTAAATGGAACCCAGACCAAAGTAATATTCAACTATTGGATTGAAACAGAGGACATAAATAGGTTAATGCAAACATGATTGGTGTTCGGAAAAACTAGTGGGTGTTGTGTGATTGCTGAGTGCTACTATGATTATAGAAATATTTTAATAAGACCACAATTCAACATGAAGTGTATATGGACTTGAACATTGACAACAGAAATGACAAGAAACAAAGAACATGTAGCTGTGATTTCTATGCTATGGTAAATATGTGGATTAACAAAGATAGAATTAAAGAATGCTTTAATTAGGGAAAGTTCTATTGGCTTTGATAGAAGAAAAAAGAAAAATGAAGACATGTTGCAGGTACAAGGAACTAGAAGAAGCAAGAGAACCATAAAGACTCGGAGTGAAGCAATGCAAAGTGAGATGCTGGTTGTAGAGTGATGGAGAGAAATACTACTCAGGAGGGATGACTGGAAAAAAAGGAATTTGTTTACAACGAATGTGCACATGCGATGTTTTTAGATAGTTTCAAGTTCTATGAATTCTTTCTTAGATGAAACGTGTACCTCATATATTTGGCAAGTCCTCTCATAGCTGTGTACATGACCATAGAAAGCCATATCCACCCTATATTTCTGCCATAGTTTTTGCAGGCTACTTCTTCCCATGGGTTCCTCGAAGGATCCCTGCTGAGCATACCAGGAATTGGAGGAGTAGCCGAGAACACGATGAGCAGCAAAAATTAGCCATGGTTGCTTCTGCCTGTCTGCTGAAGCAAGGCATTTCTCAATGAATTTGTACTGTTCTGTCCCCTCTCTCCAGTCATGTTCAGAATCCGCTATGCAGAAATGGAACATACCGTAGTCTACAGAATACCTAGAAAAGAAAACATGCACATTTCACTAAATATTTTTAGGTGCATTTGGATGTACTTAATCAGTTTATGTAGCCATGTGTTTGGACAGCACAAATACTGGGAACCACATCAGATGACATCGTTTTTGTTCCATTTGCATCATAGGTTATTATTGGTGCCAATGGTTGATATCTGTAGAGAAGCAGAGATATTTTAGAAATGATAACCGCCTAATGTGACATCCATACTATGCTTCTTTGGAAGCATATTGAAAATGGTGACCATTTTTGCAAATAATTCAACCCCATTGTGTGGTACATGCAAATGTGGTCATACTAAAAGTTCCACTGTAGACCATTCATTACATATGATGAGCATGCATATATTTCAGAGGATTTCTTAGGCTGTGAGTTATGGGATTCTCTTACCAGTATTTGGCCCGATTCTCAGCTGGAACATAGAACATGGTTTCGGCTGGCACTCCACACTCACCCCCTGAATCTTCATCTGCATAAAAGGATCCTGAATTCGGCCAGTCACGTTCGTGATTGCCACTGAATTAAGTATTAAGCAGTGTTAGGATATTAGAAATGGCAATGCCATCTGAGTTAGAATGCAATGAAATTCCCTTGTTGGATATGTCCATAGCTTATTATACAAACCTTGCCACCATGTATGGTACAGTTGAAGAAATGGGTGACACCATTTCGGTAAACTGGTCCCACTGAGAGAGGAACCCGTTTGCATACGGCATGTCTCCTATATGGAAGACAATATCATAGTTATCCAAATCCTTTATAAGCTGGTCTGTGGTGTTAAGAGCTCCTGGCTGATAGTTTTGGTACTCGTTTGAACCATCCCTCTCTGCCTGCATAAGAGTGGTTTATCGCTTTTAGGAGGTTACCACTTGAAAAATAGGAATTAGTGATTGATACTTTTAACTGAGTTTCTGGTAATCAGTGATCATAAGGAAACCACCAGTCCTTGTTGGGGTACTTTTGGGAAAATTTAAAACAGTCAGTTCTTATGCATGCTGAAATTTCAAACCAGAAGAAAAAGATTCTCACCTTCCCGGTGTCGCCAAATATTATAACTCTTTGTAGTGAGTTTTGGCCAGGGAATGGAGGCGCTTTAAACGAATAATTTTTACTCCAGACATATGAACCACTGTTTAGTCGATGACCAAGCTTGTATCTGTATCTGCATTGACATATGTACATATTTTTTAGAATATTTATTGAAATATTTGCTAAAGTAGAGGTAAATCATCACAACAGATAGATGACATTTAGGGTAAACAGATGGAGATGAGATGAGAGATTTCAGTCAAGTAATGACTCTATGTAGAAACATCTGTTACTTACATGGATCCTTTTATCTAGCCCCAAGTACATGAGAGAGCATAAGCACGTGTGCACGCTTGGCATGTGGCCACACATGCAGCTAAAGGTCTTACCTGGATTCCTTAGTAGAGATGAAAACATGGGGCAATTACCCTGTTATCTTTTAATTATTGAACACCCAAATAGACTGACAAGAAAAGTATATATAATTTTACATAGATTAATAGATTGTGGGCAGTTGCTTAAATACTGAAGTTAAAAGGGGTGAGAACTCTTACGAAAAATGCATGTAAGATTGAAAACAAAATTGTTTTTTATGTAAATTAAATATGCATCTTCAGATGTGCTCAAAATTGTCTTCTTAGGATTTAGGCTATATGATTAGGCTCTAATTGTCTATAGAACTGCATGCATGATCGTATTTAAGGTTACATGTATGACAGGTTGGCTGTAGGATGGTGAAATCTCTTTATAGGCTTTAAATATGTTTACATCTAGGGACCGACATACACACATTATCTATGTAGTTATGCATTTCACTTAGTATGATATTGTAAGGAAGCTGTTTATCTAGTTGTGGATTAAGGGTCTGAAGATTAGAAGAAAAACATTATGGATTCATACTCTTGCTTAGGCCACAAGTTCTTCAAAAAGCTGGTATGAAAGAATCCAGGTTCTCGCCATCCAACAGTTCGCGCCGGTGGACCTGCAGAATGTAAACATGAAAAGTTCAAACATATTGTTTATCATTTATGCATACACAAAATTCAGATGGAGGCATGGAGCGATTGATCATACCACACATGCTGCTTTGGGTGAATGTCAGTGTTCCTGCTGGAGAACGAGTTTGCGGTTCTCCCTTAAGACCCCATTCAACAAAAGGAACTGCCTCACTAATATCATAATCACTTGTCCAAGTTACAGTCATCTGAGCACGGTGCAGTATTATTTAGTGAGCTATCACAGGCATCCAAACACATTCTTTGTTACTGATGTAAATAAGTAAACATGATCCATCCCAAAACTTCACCTCTCTCTCTCTCTCTCTCTCTCTCTCTCTCTCTAAAATTGTTAGATTACAACAAATCAGTTGGGCCCATCAACATAATAAGAGGTGATGTTTCTTCGTTGCGACAAAGCAATATCTAACGGGTTTTTGTTTGAATTGCTTTGATGTAATTCTGTGTAAGTAAATACGTATGAATGAAATATATGCAATTTCATCTGCTGATCAGGATTATACATTGCAAGAGTTAAGCTTGAGGCCAATGCATATGCCCATTTGATCCAAGATAGAAAAATTAAACAGAGTCTAAACATAACATAATGTATGTGTGCACACAACGAAATTGACTTACTTCATCCCAGGATTTTCCAAGTGCAAGACGCGGGTAAAGAGGCGCCTTTGGATTTGCAAATGCGATGGTGTTTGAAATGGCCACTAGCTTCGGCTGCAACAAATGGAGAACAATAAGTCGATAGGCCTCTCAACATGTTCACTATAGGAGAAACTTTCATTCATTCCCTCAGTTTCGAGAGTGATGAGCAAAAAAACAGTCAGGAAACCCGTATTGCACTAGCTTATCCCAAAATCCAAGAGTCAATATTCTGTAACCAGTTTAAGCGGACAAAGATGATCAATAACTTAAACTGCACCACTTTATCTCAAAACCGAAAATGAGAAAATTCTATATTACTGTTTTATTTCAGGAGACAATTACACCAATTTGGATCCTTGGAACTGCAAAACCTGGCAACTCAACCTGAGCAATAAGTTTCTCTGTTTCTGAAGTATTTAAGGAGCTGTCTCATAATTCAAAAGAGGCTAGGATAGAGGGATTCAGGGGTTTGAAGGGTTCCATTTTGAAGTTTGTAGTGAAATCCAAACAGCAGAAATAGTTTTTAACAATTGAGGGTTCCCCTACTAGAGAGGTTACAAGATCCAAATGAATAAGACCCATGGTAATGATCTAAAGAAACAAAACACTCCAATCCTGTTATAAGATTTGCCCACAGGTCCTTTTTAGGCCTTTCAGTTCTGGTTCATGACAATGATCCTTCTACGGGTTCGCCTACACAAACCATGTTATGAATTCTCATCATGGTTTTATACCATTCCCATCAAATTGGGGATGGTGGAAAAAGCATACTTTTAAATTAACTCAAAATTTAAGTTGTCAACTGCCAGTCTAACACCAATCCTCATTAACTACAATGCTGTCTCATGTATCTACATCTGTTTAAGTATTAGACATGGTTAGGCTACAAGTCTTGAAATAACTGGGTAGAACATAAGAGAAGTGCATCATCGACATCATGAAACTTACATTTGAGAGCCCACCGGAAAATAATCCAAATGCAAAGTCGTACCGCTGATTGATCAGTCGGAACTTCAAGGTACCTTTCCCTGTCGTCACGTAGTTGGAAGTAGAGTAATTTGCATATTTGTACTGAAAATAAAGAATTGCAGAGTTTGTGTGAGCACAAATCAAATAGTATCCTTAATTATCATGATAGTATTGAGGAATTCTTTTTGTGGCAATAAACTGAACTTCTTGCATTATTATTATGGTGGGTGGGTTAGCAAAACATCATGTTGATACTATCTCAATAAATTTGAAATATTGGCCGCATTTGTTACAATGCTCAGCAGGCCCTATATCATTGATAAATTTCTGTTTGCAGCAGCACCTCTCTCTCTCTCTCTCTCTCTCTCTCTCTCTCTCTCTCTCTCTCTCTCTGTGTGTGTGTGTGTGTGTGACTGGTTTAACAGGAATAAGAGATTGATGATGCTTGCCTTAATCGGTGCAGAAACTAACAGTGGAGTAAGATATGCTGGGGTGCCGAAGTCCGGTACATATGTAGAAGCACTACAAATTCAAGCAAAAATCCAAGTAATAAGCTGTTAGCAATTCATATAAATGACATGGCAAATAGTTCTACTACTAGAAATTGTGGTTTTAGATGTTGGTATCAGTCACATATATGTAAACTCCATCCGATACACTCTTTTTTTTTTTTTCCTGAACTATGTTGAGGTGCAGGCACTTGTGTTTTAGTATCTAATGGACGAGCTCAACTTTTGTATTTCTTACATGTTAGGTGAGGCTGGCAATGGCAATTAAATCAAGATTTAGGATGATCTGATGGGGCCAATTTTCACCAAACTCTCATCCATGATGAGACCTTTTCTTCCTTACTACCTTTAACTGATATTTATACACATCCCTCTGGGGTCCCAAGAGATGGACACATACAAATACCCCAACCTTATCACTGATAAGAAAGGTAAACGGTTTCTTACTTGAATTTGGCGGGAGAAAAAACTGCCACCCAGTCATCTGCAGATGCATTTGGATGTTCAAAGTCCACTGTCATCCACTGAAAGCTTTCGCCCTGCAATTCAATGCATGCACATAGATGTCATCAGCACCATATTCTAGTCTTTTCAAACCAATTAAAATATTTAATTAATTTTATTATCTAATCTACTTTAGAATTTACAATTCAATAAATAATATTGGTTTTGGGATCTGTTTTTCTTCTTCTTCTTTTTATAAAAGCCAACTTTGTGTATGGTGACATTTTTAGTTCTTGACTGAGAAAAATATCATGAATATGCATGGTGACATTTTTACAAGAAAATGGTGGATTATGGATGAAAATAGATGTCATCAGCACCATATTCTAATCTTTTCAAACCAATTAAAATATTTAATTAATTTTATTATCTAATCTACTTTAGAATTTGCAATTCAATAAATAATATTGGTTTTGGGATCTTTTTTCTTTTCTTCTTCTTTTTATAAAAGCCAACTGCCTGTAATGTGACTCTTTTAGTTCTTGATTGAGAAAATTTTCATGAATATGGTGACATTTTTACAAGAAAATGGTGGATTATGGATGAAAATAGCTCGAGCTTAAGTTGGGTCCATAATGTATTTTGACTCAAACCCAAATTACAAATAGGTCCTGCCCTGCAACCATACCCGAATTCAAATTTTTAAGGCAAGGACTGACCTGAACCAGAAAGGGCATATTGGTATGCCTAATTTGAGTCTCAAATCTTTTATAATAAAATTTGAATCTCGATATAGAGAACCGGTCATGTGAGGACGGTCCTTACAAGGCTTATGGTGCGGACCGCCTAGTGGGGCCCACCTTGAGACCCCACTGGTCATGGGACCGGGGGGGGACCGATAGATTCAAGTGGGGTATGCCTACATATCAACTCTGAAGTCAATCTAATACATCTAAATCGTACATCCGTGGTCCACAAGTTTAACATATTTATATCAAGCAAGAATAACCCTCAATCTAACAGTCCAGTTCATACGAATCCATCCAAACTCATGAGATTCAATGCCTATAAGGGGGTTGTGAATGTGTGGTTAATTTTCGATGGGCCATAAGGTGGGCCCCAATAGGCGTTCCAAACTATATAAATATATATATATATATATATATTTATATATATATATATCGTGAGGACTATCCTCACAAGACCAGTTCTCTAATAGATATTTATATAATGCATATAATATCCAGTCTAAGACAAAAGTAAAAAACTGCGTACAGGTATTCCACCCATGCCCAATGTTTTTTCTCAATTCAAGCCCATCAGATAACTTGGTACTCAGAAGTCAGAAACTACTTTCAACCTAGGATTGAGATAGTTCTAAGACAAAATAACTGTAAGCTTTTAAAAAAAATTGCTATGTTTCTGCGAGCATTTCATGTATTTTCATAAGATTTATCTGTATATTTATGAGTTTAATTTATTTTCAACTTTTTTTCCTTGTTCTTTTTTTTTTTTTTTAATTTCCAAGTGGAAAAGCCCAATTTCTTGAAATCTCAATAATTTTTAAGACACAAATTTGTAGAGAAAGAGGCATGGGCGTGACCCAGATCTAACTTTGTTGTTACATGCCACCATCTAAGAAAAAAAAAAACACACACACACAAAAGAGATAGACTTGGAAGCAAAAAGAAAGACACACCCACACACAGACCCATGCAGTTATCCAGTTATTAGAGTAGCTTTTCAGGAAGAATTTTTAGTCAGGCTATCCAGGCTCCAGCAGGAGCCGACCTGTTAAAATCCTTCCAACTGCTAAAACCAAATGTCCCTTTGTGTTGACTTGGCTCCATTCAAATAAAGTGCTAGAAAAAAAACCTGAATGATACACATGAGATCCATGGAGATAATCCAATTCCATCATTTCTATCACCCTAACCAAAAAGACAGTTTAGTTTCATGGACAAATTGAGGGTATCGGGGAGCAATGTCTATTTACCAAGTGGTAGTCCACCCAACAACGTAGGTTTTAATGCAAAAGAGAAAATATAGATAGAGTCCAAATCCCCTGCCCCTCTGTCAACAAAGTCACAAGGAATCGCGGGCTCCCCCAGTTTAAAACTCAAAATAAACTAGCAACAAAAGCCCGTGTTTACCCAAAGTGATGGGTCTCGAGAGCAATGCCTATTTGGCAAATGGAAAGTCCTCCCAACATACCTTTTAATGCGAAAAAGATAATTTAGATTGAGTCCAAATCCCAAAGTCACAAGGAATCGTGGGCTCGGCCGGTTTAAATCTCAAAATAAATGTCTTTTTTAGATCAGATTTTTCCTTTTAATCACAGTTGAACCTCAAATTAATCTATATAACGTATTAATTGAGCCCACTATCAGATTGATCCATAAACGGTCTAATTTTTTTCATCTATTTTACCACTTATCAAACTGACAATGAGCTCAAATGCTATCTAAATTAAATTTGTCAACGGCCTGTAAAAGAAAAGGGAGATTCAGCTATCTAGAGTTTAGCCCCCCTCCACCAAGGAGGGACCTAAGCATGCTCACTCTAGTTTGAGAAAACCAACAAAAACTTGGCCAAAAAATTACACAAGATTATCAATCAATCATACCTTCTCACCAAGAAGACTGGGGTTGGCCTTAATAGATGCTGATGGGTGCAGTGCCAGCACTGCCTTATGCATTGCAATGTTAGATAAAGGTTGTATCCCAATGGGAAGGTGCATAGCCACCCCTCCATGGCTGTTGAGATTCAACCACAACAACAAAAACAAAACCATCTGCAAAGCCCTATACCCCATCTCTGACTCTTTTCACTTCCCACCTAATTATCTTAAGCCAAGAACCTTAGACTACACCCACTTCAAGATCCAAAGGTGACAGCTGCAACTGGGTTAGAGAAACATGAGTGAAATGAATCTATATATGACATGAAGAAGAAGTTTGATGGGTTCTACTTCTCCACTTACCAACCTCTATTTATTTGGAGAGACCAAATGCAGTCTGGCAAAGTGTATACACTGAAATGGGTGGCGTGTATGAGTGTTTGGTGAGCTTTCAAAGATGGAATATGCTATTTATATAGAAACATATGATGGTGTTTTAGCTAAGAAATCACATTCTATTTTTGTATTATTTATTACTATTATAATATTTCTTGGGGCCTTTAATCAAAGGTGTGTTAATTGAGGACAAGAGCATAAAGGGTGTGGAAGAACTGGATTTGATATTTGGATGTCTAGTTGATTTGGATGTCTCATTTATAATAGCAAACGGCAAATACTCCACGTGACTTTTTTTTCCCCCCTCTTTTTTTTCAGTCTTCACATGTGTGGGGGCTGCCTCTTTTTTTAGTGGAAGAAGAAAGATTAGATCAATCTTATCTCTTAAAGCAGTGGTCCCTCCTAATACTAGACATTAATTGTTGATGAACTTTTTTAATTTACAGCTATTAAACTGCAAAGACCTTGTAAGGGTTAGGATTGATGGCTTGGGATGATATCTTAGTATTCTCCTGATTCGCATTCAAACTTGTCTATGCGTGTCTCCCTTAATTGTCATACATTTAAGTGGGTCACACTAAAAATGGGCATTTCCAAAGTCCCTCAAAAAATATTGTGAAATAATTATTGGCAAGTTCTTAAATAGCCCACTTTTTTTTTTCTCTCTCTTTTGGGCGTTTGCATGGGCCCATTTTTAATCAAACCAATGAATTCATCTGAACCCATACCCATTTCCAAATAACGGATTTAGTTCTGAATTTTCACCTATTTAGTTGGTTCTAAACCCAGATCCAATAGGAGGACCGTGTGGAGATGAGGCAACCCTCGGCTGAGGGAATGTGGCATGCCTGGGATTTGAACCAATAGGAGGGGAGGACTGATGTCTCTTACCACTAAGATAAGAGGTTGTTCTTAAGTGTATGTAGGGTTGAAAATGAGTTTTAGATTATTTGAATATCTATAGTCTCCAATTCTGAATAAATCGGATTTGGCTCCTATTTGGTTAATATAATCTCTTAAGGCAAATGGTTCCTTCTTAATAGGAACGGATCCTAACATCACCGTTTTCTAGGCATTAATAGCTATTGAATTTTCTAATGAATAACCATTAAAAGGAGCTATACATTAAGGGTTAGGATTGATCTAAAATCTTAGTATTTCCCTAATCAACACCCAAACCTATCTATTCGCATGTCTCCATTAATTGGCTTGCATTTAAGTAGAACACACAGAAAACGGACATTTTCTAAAAGCCCTCAAAAACATTGTAGAATAATCGTTGACAAATTCTCAACCAACCTGCTTTTTTCGCCTTCTAAATTTTCATTTGGATATTTAATCTATCAATCTCTTCACACACACAGCCTGAATTGGCACTAATACTAATTTCACACTATTTCAAAAGTTAGTCTTTATTGAGTTTATCACAATAAGTTTATATAATATATAACCATTCAATTTTAAGTACTTAAAATTGAGGGAAAGATCAAGCATCCGCCTAGTATCATGTAGACTTGTACTTCTCTACTCTATGTACAAACTTTTTCATCTTTTTTTTTTTTTAATATGGGTATCCCTGGATCTCTTATCCAATAGGGCTATTCTCCTTAGGTGGTGCCCACTAAAACCACGTAAACTAAAATCGGACAAATTTGAACGGTTTCCAACACAAGACATGTGGGAGCAAACCCACGCGGATAAGACTCTACCGAGTCCCAGGTGGAAAAAACTTTTTCATTAATTGCCGGGTATGGAAAGCTTTCATAATTATTAGCAAATTAGTAAGAGTCAGGCCCCCATGCACATGGCACTTAAAAAAAAAAAAAAAGAAAAAAGGAAATTTATAAGGAAGGGGTCGAAATAAAAAATTGTGAAAGAGGGAGATTTTCACTTAGCACGTACAGAAACGTGCCCTAAATCTCTAATTATATTCTTACTTTTTAAATCATTTGCCTTCTCTGATGTATATATGTGCATGTGTATAGCATTGTAGTGTAAGTTTTTTAAATGCACAAAGGTTATGATATTGCCAAATTATCTATAAAGCTATTGGACATCAAATCATCTGTCTCATCCTTCATGTCCTGTATATAATGTTTGTTAATTATCCTTTAGTAGATGACCCGGAGGTCCTGTCAAACTATTCTTTTGGTGGGACCTATCAAACTATTCATCCTGCAATAAAGCAGATAGGACAAGGTCAAATAATTAAGAACTTACATTGAAAGGTTATAGCTAGATTTTGGGAAAAATATGTGAATGAGAGTTTATAGCTTGCCATCTCCTTTGGATAAAAATAACATGATAACAATCCATTAATGATAGCTTAGTTAGTGAGGCACTTGCTTCTACGCAAACAACGGTTGAAGGTGAAAGATATCGCTGAGCGTGTGGGTGGGTGCGTGAGTACTTAATTATCTTCCAAAACCCAACCCACCCACCCCCACAAAGTAAATTCAAAATAAGTCTCCTAAATTACATTTTATTATTCTATTCTGCATGGTGATCTTCGCAAAAAGTAAAAATAAAAGAAATAATTACATAGTGGCCTCTCCAAGTGAAAGTCTCTCCTTGGCACTTGGTCTCGAGGTGAATGCATGTGTTTGAAATTTCTTGTGTTACCATGTGAAAATCCTTAGCCATGTGGGAACGGTGGGGTGCTGTTTACATCCCTCTCCTGTCCCAAATCATTTTTCTAATGAAAGAATAGAGAGGGAGTGGGAGACATGCAGGAAAAGGGAGATCTAGCAAGGGTGGTGGTGGTTAGCAAAAAAGAACAAGGGTGGTGGTCAAGAGGTGAGACAGATGCCATGGTGAGAGACGAGTCCTACAAAGATGCCATTAAGATGAGTAGTGCTACTTGAACAAATTTTTTGGACAGAATTTAAGGGTTTGTCCAAAATTCTGTCCAAAAAGTTTGTCCAAATAGACTTTTTGCTGAATTGATATCTTTGCTGGATCTACATACATGTACTTTCATGCAAAAATGGGCATTTCTAGGAGAAATATGAGACACCCCATTGCAAGGGGTGTCTCATCTCTCACTCAACTGCCCATAGATCAATCATTGGACATGTATGTTGTCTTGCAAAGTATGTACTATTCACCCATCTAACAAAAATAAAAAGGATGTTTTTAAATACACCCACCCTATTTCATATTTGTACCCACCCTAGCAATGGCTATGACTATTGACATGGCTATTGCCTGTGATTGTTGTGAGTGGATGGTTTACACCCACCCTAGGCTATGACGTGGCATCACCATTTGGTGGATGACGTCATCATGACGTCATCAAAACTACGCAGGCTGCTGTACTGCTAACGCAAGGCGGGCTCGGTCAACGATCAGCTATGAACTTTGACCGTCCATAACTCGTTCATCCGGACTCCGATCGATATGCAGTTTGGTTCTACGGAATCGTGGTGACGAGCACTATCCAGTAGAATTGACAAATTTGAGATCCAATTATCAGATTTTTTTTGGACCAGATGCAGTGATCTTTGACGCTTGAAATTTGTCACGTGATATTTGGGCCTTCTGAGCTTTGATGGACGATCCATTTGCGCCTGCGGACTCCTGACAATAAGATCTATACAAAGGCAATGAGAGATTGACGATCTTAACAGTTAGAAAAGTTTTTGGTCAGCGATCACTGTCAGTAATATCTTGACTTTTCTTTTATTTATATATTGGATATGTCTTATAAAATATGCATTGTATTATCTCACCAAGAGCGATATCTTCGACGAGAAGAACTCACTTGTGTGGAGATATCGGATGGGTAGGACACTTCTTATTTGATAAGATAAAGTCAAAATTGATGCAAGATTGAGAGTTCCTTATCCTTCGAATTGGGGCCTCCAAACGAATAACTGTTTCTGCTTGGTTTCCGAGAATGAAGGGTATCAGATTCAACGGACACCAATGCAGACGAATTAACACGAGTATTCCACCCTGTTCAAGACCTTAAGCTTTCCACCTTGGATAGGCTATGAGATGCTCAAAAAATCCAACCCCCATTCAAAGATACTAATTCCTATGTCTTCTCTTTGTCCTACAATTAGGGTTCAAAATCGCAGCCGTTACCGTTACATAACGGCCGTTATGTAACGGTAACGGCCGATAACGTTACGTTATATTGCATATAACGGCCGCGATGTGTAACGGGGTAAAATATCGCCAAAATAACGGATCATAACAGCCGTTATTTTGAATATAACGGCCATACCGTTATAACGGCCGTTATATTCAAAATAACGGCCGTTATAACGCCTGACGGAATTTTTTTTTTAAAAAACGCCTCTTATGCCTTTTTCTTTCACTTTTTTCATTTTGTTTCTTCCCTAAGAGCTTCCTAAGGCCTGCTACAACTTCTAAGGCATGGAAAAGCTTAGATCGAAGCTATTTTTGGGTGGATTTGTATGTGGGAAAAGTTAATTAAACTCAATGGACCTCTTTGGTAAGATTTTTTTTTTTTAGTTCTTTTCAAGATTCAACATCAAAATAACTTAGAGATGGTTGAGATGTGTTAGATCTATACTTTTGGAGCAAAAAATTTCAAGTTTTAACACCTTTTGTAATCTTTTTTATTTTTTCATTAGTTAAATCCGAATTATTTTAGGTTTTTTTTTTTTGAGATTGTGTAATACATGAACCAAAGGCTTTACATTGAATTAGATATGATATTACGCACTAATTTTTCCCTAGATCTAGTGTTTTAAGGTGTAGATCTAGATTTTTTTATTTTCAAAATTTGGGGATGGTAGTGGTGATGGTGGTGAGGTATATACCACTCCATATGATGAAGATAGTAGAACATTTTCCTTCTTCTAATAACATAGACCTGACCCATAGGTACCAGAGAATTGTGGGCACTATTGGAGTAGAGGCTGTATAAGTGTAACACAACAATTTGGTGCCTTCTACCCTTCAAGAAATAATGATGATGATGATGATATCGAGCCAGGATGCCACTCGTTCTGGCATTAGGCTATCAAGCAAAGGTAAGTAGCAATTGTTCAAACACCAAACTCCACTACTTTAAGTTAGCAAGTTAATTCATTTTGATGTGGTGAATGTTACTTTAAATTTGAAACTTGAAGGTGGGGCTGGTGAGCACACCTTGACGATTAAGTTATTGAGTTAAGTGACTTGAGTCTTGACTCTTGAGTACTGGCAGTCTGGCACTGCACATGCACTAACTCTATTAGTATTTATTGCTAGATTGTAGACTTTAAATATTTAACACTATTAGTTTGCCAAAATTATGGTTGCATTATGTCAAATTTATGATATTTCAGCTTATTTTAGTATATACATCGATACAGCAATGATACAGGATGTTATAATTTGAGGGGACCGTTTTTTTGCTTTAAAGTGCGCACTAATGGAAAAAAAAAAACTTTATTTCCCATCATTTTATAATATTCTGGATTTTTTGGATATTTTTTCAGATTTTTTTTGGGCCAAATAAAAATTCGCTCCGCGATGGGCCGCGATTACCGTGAACCGCGACGACCGCGAACCGCGATTTTAAACCATGCCTACAATTGCTATCAAGAAAATAACACACAACCACAATATACTGTAGTCAGTATAGAACTGAACATACGGCCTCACAATAGCGTCAGCATTATGCATCGATGATCATGTGGGAGGAAAACTTGATCCGCACATTCAGCATGTAGCATTAGCAAGGTTAAGGGGAATGGACTCGGACCCGGACCCTCACAAGGGAAATCGAATTTCTATTTTATATGAGGATTCATAAAACTACAATAAAGAGAATTTCACTCCATGCAGATTTTCATCTTCATTCTGCGAGAGCGAAGAATCTGACATTCTAACCCCTCACATGAAAAATGAAAATTCTCTTTATCAAGAAAAATTAATTAATTTTTTTTATGTTTTATAAGAAAAGCACATCGCACTAATTAAATAGCCAAAAAAAAAAAAGGATTACATATAAAATCAAATCAAATTTTCTCTCTATTGTTTTTTTCTCTCGTCAGACAAACATACCCATATGTAAAGGGTGAAGGAGATAGTGAAATGACCTTGACTTTTCTATAATTTGATTTACTAGGGTGATTACTAGATATCTATCTCTTTTTATTCAATCTTTATTAAAAAAGAGGTTATTTGATGATCATTTTTTGATGTTTAAAGCTTTATCCATTATATGGTTTTTATGCGTCATTCATTCAATTGAAAGAATAGCCACGATCAGCTTAGATAGTAAAAAAAAAAAAAAAAAAAGGCTGGCCATGTCCCATGTTTGGTTCTTAACAACAAAATGTCCTAGTTTTTTATCTGCATGGTTGGGCCCACCTCTTGAATTGAAGAGCAACAATGACCAACGTAGGCCACTGACATTCTACCCCATTACCATGTGCTGTTGCTGCATCTGCATGTGAGTTGGGGCTCTTGACTGATAGTTAACAAACAAAAAGAAAAAGGAATATGGTCAAGTTTGGCCTATCCAGGTTGGGGCCTGCAGTTTGAATTATTTTTTCACTTTTGTTGTCCATACAAAGTCTTGATAGCATATCAAGAAAAGCTGTTGGTGACGAAATGATGACTCCATTCAGTATTATAATATTATTCAGGCCAAAAGTGTATGTAGATATGGTATGGATTATATGATAAGACAACACATAAACAGGTTAGATAGGGATAGCATAGAGTGGGTGTATATAGTAACACCCAAATAAAAATTGCATTTCTAGAAGGTCATGAAGTTATGTTTGTATTTTATAAGGTTCTGTTTTTTCAGCTTTCAGGGTACTACTTACTTATAATACAAAAACCCAATGGATCAAGCTAACTCAAGCTTAGGCTGAAGCAAGCCCTTAACCAGCTAAGCTCAAGCCAAGCTGAGCCCAATGAGTTAGCTTTAACTACAGCTCATGAGCCCAAAGGAGCCGACCCGAGCTGAGTGGGCTTAGCTCGTTGACCTTCCTAGGTACCAGCAATTAGGGTTCTAGTCCAAGTGCACTCTAGACCCAGCCTGAACACAACCCAATTTTATCTCTACTTAATTTTCGCAACCCCAAAATTGCAGTCCATCAGGTCTTGTGGGACTTGGACTCACTTGTGTGCAAAGTAGGAATCATTTGATAATGGGACATTTGATAATGGAATATCAAGTGAGAACTAGTAAGTGGCGGCAGTTCTCACTCGGCTCTGGTCGGCACCTTTTGAAAGGTCTCCTTAGAAACCTATGAGTGTGCAAGTTAGGAATCATTTGATAATAGGATGTGCTTTTTGCTAGGAGGACCCCAAAGGAATACAATCTTTAGCCATTACATAAAGTTGATGAATGTCAAGTTTTACATTATTAATTGGGAGAGTTACACGGATAAGTGCAAAATTTGAGCCGATGGCAATTCACACTGGGAAGGGTTGGAAGACAGGCTCAAAGCCATGTGCTCGAGCTTTTGCCGGATGTTAACAGTGAAGATCCAATTCATTTAAAAAGATGTACCCAATCTCTGGTGGAAACCGGCCGACATGCTTTTTTTTTTTTTTTTTTTTTTTTGCGCCGAGGCGTTTCTCCTGGGATTCGAACTCACGACCAGTTGCTTTGATACCATCTTGATTAATTTTTTTAGCTAACCATTCATACTAAAATCTCGAGGTGTTAGTAGAGGCAGTGGAAATACTTTTCAATATTCCCCCTAAGGTGGAGCCCTACTCCTCAATATATATATATATATATATATATATATATAAGCTCATGGTTCATTACAACTGTCCCCATTTGCTTTGGACACTCTTTTTCAACAAAAATCCAGTTAATCACAAATTAATTATATTTACATAATAAAATTAATTTTTTTTTTTTTTTATATAAAATGAGGACTATATGACATGGATCCAAATTGTCAATTCAGTTTTCCCTAAGTTTTGATCACTAGATTGAACGTGCTAAGAATAGGGCTTATATATATTGTGAATATGATGATGAATGCCAGTGCTCTCGAACTTCATATGTTTTAGGGAGGAGACCACCCACATCATCAACAAAATGCGGGCCCATTATGCTTTAAAAATATGTCTATGAATGAATAGTTATTAATTACTGCTTTAATCATGTTGTTCTTCAATCTAATGGTTAATATTACTTTCTTTGTAGAGAAGCTCAAATTTTCTACAAATAAACAATGGGTCATAACTTGAAATGTTCAAAATTTTAGGAAGGAGAAATCTATGTGCATATTTTGACCTAATCTTACTTAACTGAATCATATGATCAATCTCATGAAATCACTCCCCTGTATATTATAATAACACATAATATTGTACTTTGGTTTTGAGTAGGGCTTGGAGTCAATTGATTATACGAAAGTCAAGGACCAAAATCTTGTACCTCATACTCATGCTGGGTGCAAATCTAGACTCAAGAAATTAATTGGGTTCGCGTTGGGGTCTGCTTCAACCCCATTACAACTTACATCCCTAGACATTTGGCATGTTTGTAGGCCGGGGCGTAACTAAGGGGGCTGGAGCAGTCATGGCCCCATAAAACTTTCAAGAAAGAATCCTGGCATTTTGAGAAAATCTAATGGTTTTTAATATTTGGCCCCTCCAAGAATTTCTTAATTACACTATCCCCTCCCCCACAAAGGAAAACTTTCTAGCTCCGCCCAGTTTGTAGGGCACCCTCACCCGTTGTATACAAGTGGATCTCTAGATTAGCCATTCACCAAAACTAAAATGAGTTGGCCTTTGTTGAACCATCCAATCCAGCTTTAAATGAATGGTTAGTAGACTAAAGCAAGAGCGGCGGGTTTTTAATTTTTGTTGATCATAGGGATTTAAAGGTCTCCAATAATCAACTCCTACGCCAAAAAAAAAAAAAAAAAAAAAGTGAAAACCATCCGACCATAGCTAGTAGTTTTTAAAGCCTAAAAAATTATCCAAATTCTTGCCAATATTAGATAAAGTTCGAGATATGCCAAATTTGCATTATCGATGCAAGGGTGTACATGAATAAGATCAAGTATCAAATGTGTGCATGGTGCTAGTGATCACAGTGGAGAGGAGGTACCATTTGCAAAGTGTGGAGGGTCAAAATATGTTCAGCGAAAAAAAGTGACGGTTGTAGAGAAGCTATTTTAAACTACGGTAAAATCAAAACGTTTTTATGTGATTCCATAGAAAGATGAATCAGAGTTTATAGGTTGCCATCTCCTTAAAACTACCCAACCTTGCGTAACGAAGTAAACTTGAAATAAATTCTGTTATGGGTTCTTCATTTTCCATTATTAATGATCTTCTCGAGAAAGAATCACAGCTCATAACAGAATTTATGAGTTTGAATCTTCTGTTGTTGCAATTCGAAAATCCTTAAGCCACGTGGGCTGCTACTTTACTTCCCTTTCCCGCCGTCACAACTCACAACTCACAAATCAATATGTTATATGTTTTCCTTTTTTTTAATGTAAGCAAAAGCAAAAGCAAGAAAGATGATCTAAAAAAGTCATGACGAAGGACAAGGACTCACCTTTTCCTCTTTTTTTTTTCTTTTTATTGTGGGGTGGGGGGTGGGGCGGCGGGGGCGGGCGATTCATGGCTCATATGTTGAATAGTTTTCTATAAGAAAAAATAATAAAATTTGAAGTCAATCCAGCAGCCGGTTTCATTTGGATAGGTGAAAAAAATAAAAAAAATTGGGATCAATAGTTAGAATTATTGGGCTTAGTGTGGCCCAGTGATCACACACCCATGTGGGCCACCCACTTTAGAAGACAAACCCACTCACGTAAAGACTTTGTGAGATTTGAAAAAGATTTGCAAGTTTAAGATTTTATTAGAAATGCGAATTTAAGATCTGATTAGTTGTTCTGTAATAATATCCAATCTTCCATACCAAACGGAAAAAAAAAAACCCAAGAAAAGAGAGGGGATGAGAAGGGAAGGAAGATGAAGAAAGAGTTTACCTTTGACTTTAGATCCAAGACAAGAAGAAGATTATCTATGTTGCTTGGTGTCACATAGGGAAGAGTTTCGTTTTAACGCAGGAGCAACGAAAGAGATAGAGAGATTAGGGCTCGAATCGTTGATATTGGTGAGGGTTATTACGGGAATTTTAAAATTATTTTAAAGTCTTAAAGTGTCTTACCGCTTAAGATATTGCGATCTTAATTCCAGGAGCTGGATTTCAAGCTCCTAGAATTAAGATAAATCCCGTCTTAAATAACAAATCATCTTAGCGCTTAAGATATGTTGGTATTGCGTACCAAACAATCTTCTTTATTTTTTTTATCTTAGCGCTTAAGACACAAGACATTAAGACCCAAACTTAAGACGATCCAAACATTACCTAATATTAGAAAACCTCCTTAATAGAGATATCTTTGGTGTTTATGAAAAGTTGCTAATAGGGATAGAAAGAGAGTTGTGTTGGAAAACCTATAAATATATATATATATATATATATATATATATATATATATATATATATATGGTTTGGGGGGTTACAGTTCATCTCTACACAATGCATTAATTATTGCCCCTTCATATCACGCAGTAAAGCCGTAGTAGAGGAGGGTAGTAAATCCCCAATCAAAGTTAGTTGATCAGTTTAAGCGAACGCGATGAACTCAATTACACATTTAATTTCAGATCCGTTTGTTATTCAAATCAATCTTTTATTTATGTAGATCCAATTAAAGCTATGTTAGTACAAAACTAACATCATTGACATTCAAGTAAGGTGATTGCTTGTGTCCAGTTGAAATTGGTGACTGCCCCCACTAGGAGGTGCACCGTAAAATCCGCATACCCCTCGTGCACGGGATCATTTGTATTCTTAAAAGGAACACCTGAAAACAACTACAGGAGGACACATTGAGGAAGAAAAAATGTGTTGTGCATGTGTGCCCCAAATCCAATGCACAAGTGGATTGGTGAAGACTGAGGATCACTTGCTTGTGAACCCAAATACTGGCACATAAGATACCTCTGCCCCTCATTAATTGTCCATTCATTTCTATATTGGTGCCCCATTTGTTCTCAACCCCAGATGCAGCACCTTCACCAAATTTTGGGTCGAGGCCTATGTTCTCTAAAATCTACAGGACAGTTCTCTTGCAAAACGCCCAAGTCATGTAAGGTCCATCAACATGGACCATGTTTCGAAGACACCTAGCCCAGAACACTGATACAAGACCACTAGTTTTCCTGCGTTGCTAAAAATTTGCTTAGACCATTTGGCCTCACTTGTAACCTTGGTAAAGCTTGCAGCACATCAGAAAAATCAACCCAGACATTGATGGATGTAGAGCAAGTCATTTCCTCATTTGGACCAATTAAGTCCGAGCCTCCAGAGTCATGACTGTCACTGAGAGGATCCCAAACATAATCAGCCCACTATATTTCATTGGGTGCATTCATGGAGCAGGAATACGAGGCAAACAAATTGATTCAGGACTGAAATCTGAGTCACAAACATGTTCACTTTGCCAGTCTTACAAAATGAACTCATCCAAGGGTACAATAGTGAAGCCCAAAAATCAATATTAGTATTAATTTTTTGTTCCATTCACAGTTCACCAATACTTCCAGTCTTCAGGTACATTTGGGTTGTCTAGAATAGGCATCCCAACAAAAAAAGAAAAGAAAAGGAAGGGAGTCCCTTGAATTTTGGTGCAGTGACACAAGCACCTGTGAATAGAAAAACAGAGTTCATATATGGCCAACACAGCATAGCTGGTACAAAGCTTTGATGATACAGACAAGGCTTTGATGATGATGATGCGGGCACCTGTCTTTTGGAGGTGCAGGTGCAAGTTTAAACTGGTGGTAGGCTCCTCTTACACTTCCTGGAAATCTCCAGTTGCTAATAGAGTGCATGGTGCATAAAAATTAATAAAAATTAAGTACCTAGGTGTCATGCTCTGATGTCAAAATCGAGATTAGGATTTTCTAAGATAAAAAATATTCTCCAATGGGGCTAAAATTGGCATCAAATACAGCCTTCATGCACCCATTTATTAGGAACATTAAGGCCCACCCACACAATTATTTCCCCATGAGTTGGCACCGATCCTTCTTGCTATCATGTATACTGGGTCGAATCTCCAAAGAGAGAACAAGCACGTACCATGTCAATTTAGTTGGAGTATTAGCGTAAACATGTTAGGATATAATACATTATGCGGCCGGTAGAAGCATTAAACAACAACAACAACAACAATAATAAATATGGCTATCTATCAAAACTTTTTTTATAAATTCAAGAAAAAAGTTTCAAATAAAAAGTGATTTCATATCCTAAATTTGGTTTTACATTAAACAAAAAATAAAAAACACTACTACATGCCTGTATTTTGTACACAAAATCCAACAGGCAATGCTTCAAGCTCTTCATGGCATAAATAAAATAAAATAAAAGGCATAAATAAAATAAAATAAAAGGCTACCCGCAGATAATGCGGAGAGGATACAGATTACACCTTCCTACTTCTTAAACTTATTTTTTGCCTTCTTATTATTCCTTTTCTTCACAGCCTTGGGCACTTTTGTCTTGCGAGCCTCTCTCTTCTGTTCTTTCACTTTCTTCTTGTTCTCTTTCCGAGCAGCTCTTTTATCAAGGGGCCCTTTGGTTTCAGTTTCCGATGCTGAACTAGTATTGCCTTCAGACTCACTCGTGTTATCTTCTTCTGTTTCTGTATCTGTTCCACTTTCGATGGGGTTAGTCTGCAATTGTGGATTGCTCGGCAGCTCTTGGAGGGCAGGTTCTTTTAGATCTTTCCATTGCTGCTGCTTGTTGCACGCTGCAGAGGCATCTGGAGGTCCAGATAGAACCTCGGATAGGCCCGTTATCGTCTGATAATAAATACCCTCCGTGTCCCTGTCACTTGTAATCCGATCTATATCTTGCTCATAATTCTTTACCTCCGTTAATCTCCTTGGAATAAACGACTAAAAAAAGTAGAAAACAGGTTTAGGCAACGCCTCATGCAAGATCAAAACGTGAATGGTGGGGCACGACAGAAAGCTTGAAACAGCTTTGAACATATACATGTAAATATCAGGACACAGACAAGTAGATAAAGCACATGCATGCAACAGATGATCCTAAGATGCATATTGTCAGCACAAATTTCATTTAGGTGGGCACTCATCAGGTTGCTTGATCCAAAAAGGGGAACCAAAAATGTCTTCCATCTAGAGAAGTAAACAGGTTGGGTACACCATAACCAGACCAGGGTCAAAGTATATCTACTCGAGTCCAGACGGAAAGATAAATGGTAGCCAATAGAAAAGATATGAGGAAAAAGGAATCTTGTAAAAGAAGATGCAATAAATGGGTAGAGAATCAGTTTGGACACCGAAAGGATGGGGGGAAAGAGGCGTCGGTGCTATCAAAGATGAACAAAAGCAAGGAATAATACCAATATCACTATTGAAATCATCCAGGTAATTATTTTGCAGGCCAAAAGTTACTGATACAGCACATGAATTTAGTAGATTACCTGCACAAATACGGATTCTGCAATTTCATCCTCTGTTGATAATGCATTTCCTCTTTCCAAAATCTTTTCCTGAACCTGAAGGTGATCATACAAGTGTCAGAGTTTCAGTGGTTGCAAATAAAAACTGTAGGTTTTTCAACCTTACAAAATGTATAGTTTATTGAGGAACCCAACTCCATACAAGTGGGGCCCTGTCCGACATTCCAGACTGTTGAAATGATATTCCTCGCCTTTGATTATGCAGCAGGTCTTTTTCCTTTTCTTTTTTTTTTTTTTTTCTACTCTTTTTTTTTTTTTTTTATTGTGTGTGTTTGTGATCATTTGAGTGGTTCGAATGGACAGAAAATAAATAGAGATACGGACCTTATCTAAATAGCTTTCCACGGACTCATCAGTGATAGATGGATCAACTATAAAATCAAATAGTTCTCGAACTGTCATGACTGCTACTCCATGCTTCTTAAAAAAATCCTGCAGTCAGCACATGTTTATCAACTTTGAAAGATAGTTTGGATGTACCCAAAACCGCAGGTGATTAGGCAACTCCTGGAGAGACATGTTATCCATTCATTTACACGAAACATGTTCTCCATTTTCCACTGTGTTACAAGGCAATAGCCAATAAGTAGCACTGAAACAAGAACCAAAACATGTAGGTCTCCCAACCTCAGCCCAAATTAATTTTGGGAACGCCCTGCAAATTGATGTGGAGAGGGAGAAGTATCAACCCACTCAAAAAAATTCAAGTATTCAAATGGGCCCTCCAATTCACACAAATACTTTAACTGTATGACGTGCAAAAAATCAACTTACAGAAACATGAAGACAATCCTCACGTAAGAAATCTAATGCATGAGGGTGATCAAGATCCACCGATTGAGAAACATCAATAATATACAAGTGTCCCTGCAAAACAGTTAAAATTGACAGCTGCTTCAAATATCTTGAGTACAGTACTGAGAGAGAGAGAGAGAGAGAGAGGGTTGAATAGAGGCCATGAGAGTAATGCCTTCTTTTGGTCTGATAATAAACAACAAATTCTATGAAAGCAATCAACCACACAAAATGTTTTGCGGATTGGACAATAACGTTGAGAAGTGAGAAGTACATTAATATGCCCATTTCTAAGCAGAACTGCGAACAAGTCATTTGTGCTAAAAGAACTGAGGAGATCTGCTTACCTCAAAATAAAGTATGTTATACTCGCTCAAATCTCCATGCACCAGTTTGCACTTCTGGTATAATGTTCGCATGGTTATAATCATCTGTCATGCAAAATATCAACATATTATTCTCGCTTCATCAGAAATAACAGCAATATTGAGATTGCAAATGGTGAGCAATAAAACTTACATGAAATATCCATCCACTAACATATAAATCAAGCTTGACTGGCATTGCGGTGCAAGGCCAGCCCGTGCAGAATATTGCAATATTGTAACTTATAAGGACTATACTTCAGTAGCATGCATGTCCAAAACAAGATAATTACAGTGTGATAGTTCAGGAACGTGTAATTCTGTATTGGTAGTTGTTAAAATCAAAGGATTTTCTATTCACATTGAATTCTATGAAAACCAATTCACATACATGCAATGAACTGCAAATGCAGAATGATCATAGAATTTTAGGTATGAACATACAGTACTATATTTGTATCGAATTGCACGATTCACACAATATAACTAGGCAGGCATAGTAACACTCATATGGCTATTTCCAATCAAATTTTTTACTATCATTTTCTCGCTTTTTGGTATTTCTGCTTTTAAGAAGTTAACTTGTGATTGAAGAAACCTATACGTAAGATTAGAATTTGAGAATTTTTTTTATGGGCTTTCACCCCAATATCTTCTTACTTTTTAATTTCTCTTCATTACTTTATTCCATGAACCACTTCTATGCCTCCAGGCAAGACATCCTACACATAAAAGTATGATGATATAGAATTTTTTTTTCCAAAGATTTAAAGAGAATAAATTGACACCATTTTTTGTGTGCTAGTTAACTGCAGCATATCTTCTTATATTATGTGGGTTTTTTATCATTTCTTTTAGGCTTTTCATCCATTAATCTCATAATGATGACAATGATTTAATTTTAGATGCTTTCTTTAGGATTTAATGAGAATAAATGAACTGCTATCGGTGGTTGCATTTATGTTTTTCATAAATGAATCACCAACAGGTGCCGGAAAACCCTTCCCAGAGGATAATGATTTTCCAGAGAATAGATGCAGGCCGGGGGGGCGGAGGGGTGGGGGACTAGCCTATACAGCCACTCTTCCCTTTTTTTTTTGGAATGATAACCACTTTTTCCTTTTGTAGTTCCATTCTGGATTACTTTGGGTTGTCCCACATGCATGGAGACACGAAGGTTATGATATTTGAAATTTTAGGCAATGTTCAAAGTGCCAGCTATTTCAAAACCTATGTGCGCTCTGCTGATCCTGGAAATCCTTTAATTTCCATTCTTCTTCAAATCAAATGTGACTGTGACAGACTGTCAATTAAATTCTACACCAGTAGAAAGAAAAGTTATAATATACCTCAACATAACCTTCACGTAACCTGTCCTCAGACAAAGCGGCATCCTTAAGACGAGGTGCAGCCCAACCTGCTTTACCTGTGGCAAGATATGTAAATTTAAATGAAAATTCCATTTCAGCAGATTGTTAAAAAAAGGGGTATACATTAAAATTTAAAAAAAAATCAAAATGCAAAAAATTCATGGCATGAATATTTTATTTGTAGGAAAAAGTTCACTTAAAAAAAGAAAAAAGTGACTACAAAGGGGAAAACAAGAAGCAACAATAAGATGTCTTCAAGTCCAAGATGCTCCTTCCTAGGCAAGGATCTAACACTACAGTACATCCCCAGTGAAACAGAAATGAAGAAAGTTATTATGGTGATTGCTAGCAAGTGGTATTTTTAGTCTATATGACATCAAATTTGTGACAATTAAACGAAGTGTTCTAAAGGAACTCATATCACAGTACTTGTATTGAAGAGTGATGGAAGTGCATGAAAGTCCATACCTATAAATTCCATTACCAAAACATGAAGCCTCAAGAGGTATGGTGTTGGGCACCTAATTCCCGCTGCCTTCAACCTACAATATAAGACATGGCATCTCAAAAATCAAAGTGCATGCATATACCAAATCTCAACAAGAGTTAGGGAAAGCCAGCATAGACATCAAAGGGGCATTGCATGACAAGTTTCAACTTCACAATTATTGCAATAAGAATAAATGATTGAGGAGAAAATCAATTCAGAAAGGATGATACCCATGGAGTCACACAAAGTATAGGCAATAATCAAGAGTCAAAGAAAGGCTCCACAAACAGTAAATGGAAGAATGGTGAATATTGATACGCCATCACCATCAAAACCTTATCCTATCCATTGAAATTCTACTTTTCCAACCATCAAAACCTTATCCCACTATGTTCATTGTAACTCTACATGAGACCATCATCCATACTCTAAGAAGTCACTTCTGATTGATTCAGTGCAAGGTTTTATTCGTCTTCCCCCTTCTCCTAATTCCTTTAACTTGCAACATTTCAGTTCTTTCAACAAGGGTTTTCAGTCTTTTATATACATGCCCCAGCCATCTCAAACAAATTCCACTATTTTCTACTCTATTGCAACCTGGGTTGTGGAATAAAGTCCAAAAACAGGCCCATCACATCATCTTAACCCTTTGATCTTTGGCCCTCAGAGTTTAATGGCTTTTTAGGCATCATTATTTTGGATGTTCAAGACAACAATGAGCAACAGTCGAATGAGTTTCTAATTGGGATGAGTACCAATTCATGAGAAGAGTGGTTTTTTTTTTTTTTTTTTTTAATGGTAGAGAAGAGGTGATGGATCAAAGGTGGACATAATGAAAGAAACTGAAAGGTGCACACCTTACATATGGTGTGGAGCTTCACACCTGATCACGATTGTGTAGTTTCTGTAGGGAGATTTCAAGTGCGAACCATACACACCAATTTATGGTCCAGACTCGATTGTTGGGCCACTAGGATGCATGTCAATTGTTGTGGATGAGGGGAAGAAAATATCTCAAGAAGATCTAGGGGTGTGCAAAATATCAACCCCATCACAAACTCTTAACCCCTCGTCAATGACCCTCAAGTTTAATGGTGCTACTAAAATCATCACGTTTCTTTTTCTTTTTCTTTTTTTTATTTTCATTCCAAGGGTGGGTAACAGCAAGATGAGTGTCAGATTTGGGTGTGTGCCAATTAATGAGGGGGAAGGGTGGTGATGAGTGTGAGGGGTGTAAACTAATCCCATATGGGCAAGTGGCCCAAAAATCAGACTGTTCTCACAATCCTTATTTGCTTTCAGTTCTCAGGAATACTTTTGAGATGATATATATACATATATAAAAATTCACCATAGAAATAAACTTATGATCTGGTACTGTACCAACATTCTAAAGCAGACATCAATTTATACCATTAAGCTCTACATATGGTCCGTACCCAAAGAAGGCAAATGAGTAAGGTTCTTTTCTTTTCTTTTTTGGTTGGGGAAGGGAATCGAAGAAGTCCATGGTATTCTTCCTTGCTTTTTTTTCTTTGCAAAAAAACTAACAAAATGATCAACAATGGCTCAAAAGAAACAACAATGGATTTTTACCTCATAAGATTTCTCATTTCTTTCTCTGCCCAAGTCTTTACCATTTTCCTAGGGTTGTGCTTACAATACCCATGTCTGAACCGATAATCTCCTTGTACATATCGATCTCTATCCCTGAAGTGGTCAGGTCAAATCACATATTAGTTCCGTATGTAAGTCCATAACAAGCACAGTACACTCCCTTGAAACGTAGTATACAAGAGAAAATTTGAAAATAAGAATAGAAACACCTTATGCAGTGTTGCATGATCGCAACACCCCTTTAAGTTTGACTTCTATATGTTGCAGTGCCATTTGAAAATACCCTTAGCACTTCCAAGGCCCTATACTTCTGTGGATTGAATTTTCAATTCTTTCTCATTTGTGCATGTTACTTACCTCTTGTAAGGAGTTCTATCTATATAAAAGAATATAATTTATTATCCTTGTACCACATGTTCTTAAGAAGTAAGCAAAATCAACATTGTGGGACCTCAAGCACAAAAGAAATATGTGTCAGGAAATCCTCAGTCACACCTTTTTTAAACTTGCATGAGTGATCTCAAGACTTCAAATCATGAGAGAGAGGGTGACTTGACACCGTCTTCGGAATACAAGAACCCAATTTCTTCAGACAAAATAAATGGTATATCTTATTGGTGGTCGTGTAAATTTATATATAAATATAAATATAAAAACATACATATATAAAGAGATTTCTTGAACACATTACAAGGATGGAGTTTCCTTTTTCCATATCCAACCAACTAGAACCTTCCAAATCTAAACCCGTACCAAAACTTATCATGCTTCAGATTCTTGACTAAAACAAATAGGACTCTATAAGTCTTAATTCTTGTGGCACGCAAGACCTAATAGGGTATATGATGACTAGGACCTAACAAACATGTTAATTCCTACAATATAGGAAATTTTCACTCTCAGCTATGAATGATTGAGACTAGCTCAGCCGAGGCCATACAGAGTGAAATCAAGAATGAATATTGATTGTGCCTGACTACACATCAACCATTTCCATATTGGTGAGTGATGACTTCAGACTCAACCAATCTCAGAACCATCATGGCAGACCAGTCTACCATTGCATTCATAGGACAGACTATTTATATTGAGTTGACTCAAACAGTTTAGATTAGAACTGTTGCGCCACCATGACAAGTGTTCCCCACAGTGAAGGTCCAAGGAAACACATTAACAACACGGTAGTAAACACATCCCACTCGAACATGTATTGGAGTGGGACCTCAGGAACCTGGTAGCTGTGCCTGGAACCCATGTCATATTAAGAGCCCACACTATTAGTTACAAAATATTGGTTCTAAGAGTACAAACGTTAATTAGAAGTCAATGACAAGATAATAGTTATTTCCTACTTCAAAGATGTTATAACAGAAATTTTCCATGAAAAAAATAGTAAAAGAACTTACTTAAAAACAAGAATAGAAGTTTTGTACACTTTGATTGCCAATTCATCACCATCATTGTTTGTTGCATGATAAACATTTGCCTGTCCAGAAAACAGTGAGAGCAAGTTAAAAACAATCAGAAACAACCCAAGATATTCCAAAATTTGACAGAAAAGCACATGAGACATTAAAAGGCATGCTATAAATACAACATAAGAGATTAGAGTAGATTATATATACAAGTATAAAAAAGAACATCCAACAATCAGGTCAATAATCAACTGATAAATTTTATCACAATACATACTTCCTTTCCTGTGGAGATGCAACCATTAATATCACGGAACACACCACGACCCATCATTTTGAATAAAACCATGCGTGTTCTTGGATCAATAGCCTGCAAAATAGAAGCTGAGTGAAGAAACAAAATTCACAAACATTATAGTTATTCAACTAAAACAAAAATAAGGAAAAATAATTCGATGATACACTTAATTAAAAGGTAAGCTTTCATACAATACAAAAAATAAAAAAAAAAAAAAAGCCAAATAATTACAGGGATGAGAATTAAACTTTCATATGAGGGTAAGCACTTGAATCCCAATTCCACATTACCATGTAAAAAGATTAAGTGAAACCACAAGCTGAAAATCCAACAATCCAAACAGTACAATGGCACCACACATGTTAAAATCCTAGAGCCAAAAAACATATAAAGAAATATCCCAAAAGTTTATATAATAATCACAAACGAAAAAAAAAACACAACTAGAATTCCTACTGTGAAAAATGCTTTAAAAAATTTCTTCTGGCATGAAATAATTCAGAAAAAGGTAACCGCTAGCTTAAAAGTTTTCACTGTTTAATTCCAAAGCCTGTTGATTGAGTTTATTGAGCCCTCTCTTCTTTAATTTTCTTTATCTCTGTTGTTGGATTTTGGGTGGCTTCCTAGTAGCCATTCATATATTCCTCTTGCACTGATGTATGTAGGTAATCAAATTTAGTTACCACTCAGAAAAATAATAACAATAAATAATGGACGAGAAAGATCCTGCAAAAAACATATATTTATTCAGAAATTTACTTGTGGAGAAAGATGTTCCTCATGGAAACTGTATGAACCCGAATCAGTAGAACCAATGCACCACTAAATCAAGTGCATTTGGGTGCATTTCATCAATTGCAAAACACAAGACATACATTTATACAGGATATGGCTATGCCCAGGAAGAAATTGAAAACCCAATTCAACAAATTGCAAATGGACACTGACCTGCTCAACCGTTGCGCGGTCTGCTTTCTCAGTAGTTCTAGTCCTCCCTATGGCCATGTCTCTCACACTTTGGCGAATCGCAGTAGTTACAGAATTCGACATCCCAACATTCGTCCTCCCCTCCCATTCCTATAAACCACCCACAATTCAATAATCAATAATCAGAATTAGTCCCGGAGGGCCGGAGATGGAAGAAACAACAACACCCACCATCTCAAAACAGGAAAAGGAGAACGAGGAGAGAGATTACAACCTCCAACGGCGCGGGGCGAATGTGGGTGGTGAATTTCTGGCTTTTGTTGGAGAATGGCTGGAGAGGGCGAGAGAGAAGGCCTCCATGCGCGTTTGGGCGATGAGAAGCGAGAGAGATCGATCCATTTCCTTCGAGATTGTCTCTGGAATCCAAGAAATCGAGAGCATCCCCGATCTCAGAGTCGGATGAGAGTAAGATCTCTTCTTCTGCTTCATCGTCTTCTTCTTCTTCTTCTTCTTCTTCTTTGAAGACGATTGATAATTTTGCGTCTTCTTGTTTGTCTGAGAGTGACATCTTCTTCTTCTTTCTTCTTCTTCTTCTTCCACTGTGCTAGGGAGAGAAAAACCCTAAAAACCCCAGCTTTCTCTGTTTGTTAGAAGATGTTCCGGGAGAGGGTTTACATATGTGCGAGAATATTAGACGTCTATAATGGAAGAAGTTTGATTAAAAATATGATTAGCACATTATCATTTTATTAGTGGTACCAACCCAAATTAGAGTAAAATATGATTCTAAGTGGCTTTGATGTTCAATAGATGTGGTCTACTACTTGAGGTCACGTGACTTTTAGGCTCCGTTCTTTTACCTGAATTCCCGACAGGTTGTTTGGGAATTCAGAATTCCTGTCAGGAATTATGTGTTTCATTATCAGAATTCTTGGGCATTTGAAATCCCAAAGACTCAGCATTTGAAAAACCACTTTAACAAGGAGGATTTGGAAATCTCACTTGGTACAGGAATTCCGGAAGAGGGATGACGGCATTCCAAGAGCTCAAGCAAGAATTCAGGCCATGAATGAAACAACGAATTTAGAGTTCTAGAATTTCGCAGCATTTCAAATGCTAGCATTTAAAATTCTCAAACAACCACCAGATATGAATTCTATGAATTCTAAGTAAAAGAACGGGGCCTTAAACATGTGATGGAAAATAGGGATTTACATATGTAAATGCCACACAACGGCGTCATTGTCGTTAAAAGCCATCATCTTTACTCAGGACCTCCCAATTGATGGTAAATCCCGAAACTTCTTGAGTCACCCCGGGCTCGATAGACAGTAGACTGTAGACACCGTATGACTGTAACTTAACATATTGCCAATCTATGGGCTCCACAGCGTGGCCTACTTACGGAAAATCTAAAACACTCAAAATAGTTGCTCCTCACTTACATGGCCATAGACAAGTTTCACTTTAATTAGGGGATTGGCCTGCTGTAAGATTTATCAATTGATCATTTTTGAAAGAAGAAAAATGTGTCAATCTCAATGGGTCCTAAAAATTTACTAATGTAAGGGGTAGGCCCACTCCATATTGATCGTTTATGAAATGTGTTAACAAAATATTAGTAAAAATTCAAGTGTGCTCCATCCAACAATGCATTGATGAAGTGCTTGTAGACAACCATGCAACATGAATACTCAATTGTGGGCACAGTTTTTTACAAAGCAAATATAATGGGTTATAGTTGTTGTTAATGATTTGGAATTCAGATATGAACTAATTTAAGGATAGACACAAAGATTAATCATTAAAATTTTAACATATTTAAGAATTTCAGATACGATAACGCAATAAAAGATGTCGTCACTTGGGGCCGTGGGGGACTGAAATTCTGCTTTATAGTATTTACTAATGGAAAAAAAATATTGATTTCTAGTATTTTATAATATTTTGATTTTATTTTATTTTGTGATAAAAAATAATCATGTAAATCGACAGTTACGACAGACCGCGAACTGTGATCGATACGGCAGTTGTATCGGTTTTTGGAGTTCGTCAATATGACAACCGATACCGTAGTTTTCATCCATGCTTGGGACATTCAGGCTCAAGTTTTCTGATATATAGTGGGACCACAATGGTGAGGTCATCATGAGCCCATGTGATGCCCTGATCATCTTGGATGTTGAATGCAGGACATAGTATACGGTTATGGGTCTATTGAGGGAGTTATAATTTACCAACTACCAACCTAGCCTGTCTGGTCAAGCTACAACAGATCTTCTTACACAATCCGTGACCATTTGTTTTGTCTAAAATATCCAATGCCTAGCCAAAAGCAGCTCAATTCCACAACACCAAAGCATCAATAGCTCAGATCCTCTCAATCCTTAAATGTGTTAGATCCCAGAATCTCTTCGACGGAAGCTGTCCCAAAATCAAACCGTCCACCTCCAACGGGTATTATTTGAAACCACATGCACTTTGGTATTCTATTTTTCCACCTAAACAGGTGTTAAAATCTTGATGTGAAAATGAGTTCATTTTTCACATCATTTATATGTCTGATTTACACACAAGAAGCGTAAATACTTGTAGACAAACATTACTGATGTGTAAATATTACGCATATTCACCATTTACATATGTAAATGAGTGTAGACAAACGACCCCTTAAGACTCAAAAAAAATTTCCAAATTAAATAAGAAGAATCACATAGTGGGTCTACTCATTGAAAATCCAAGCCTTTCAAAATGGTTGTCCTGGCCATGTAAGATAGTACGAGACATTTCTAAATTTTACTTCCAATAGTATTTTACCCCGTTATAAGATTGACCATATGATGATCAACGTGATTAAAACAATCTCAATGACATTTATTTATCACATGGCTAATCATAGGATGGGCCAACTCCTATTAGAGTGAAATCAGGGACCTAAAATGCGGGATGGGATTTGGGTGGGGTTGGGTGTTGTTAGACCCGGCCCAAGGCCTACAACCCTTGATATAAATATACCCATCGGGTTCACTTGCTCATGTAGAATTTTTCCATTCCCACCTCTTCTTTCCCCCCAAAAAATCTACCCTTCATGCAAACCCTAGTTTCAGACGCAAGTCGGCTCCAATCTCTATATACATCCTTCTCATCTTCTCTATTCCATCCTCCTTCTCTTCAAACGCTTGGATTTCTCTGCAGCAGACAACCTTGCAAACCATAGGCACGGCTTCTCGAGGTACTTTCTTTCTCCTTCTCTCTATTTCAATTGCTTGAGATTTCTGATTTTGGGGTTTTTTTTTTTGGAAATTTTGGAGTTGGGGTGTCAGGAATTGCGATTTTGGGTGTTGGGGTTTTTACGGTTTTTTAATCTGGGTCCGTTTCATGGGTCTTGATTTAGGGCTTGTGCGGTTTTTGATTTGGGGATTTTTGGTTTGGAAGTTAGGGTTTCTTCTTTTTGCTTTTTTTTTTTTTAACTTTTCATTTCGTTAAATTTTCTTTCTTTTTAAAAAAAGTTTTCTTTTTTGGTTTGATTGTTGTTTGTTTGATTCAAGCCCAGCTGCAACCTCATTCCTGATTTTATTTTTTAGGGTTTCATCCTCTTTCTTGTTTTCTGTTTTGGAATTGCATCAACTTGGTTTCAAATTTTTTTTATTTAATTTCTATTTCACTGTAATCATGAATGAATGAGACCCATTTTCATGACATTCATATATATATATATATATATATATATGTTTTGAATTTTCACTCCTGAAAGAAGGATATATTAATGTGTGTATGTAAGAATTTATGTTCATTTCTTTTTCTTTTCTTTTTTTTAGTTGGTTGGTTTGAGTTGATTTGTGTTGCAATGGTTTCCAGATATATATATTTTTTCAATCATGATGGGAATGCAAATATAGTTTTCTGATTTTTTTTCTCATTTTAGTTAAAATTTTTCATTAATGTTGTTATTAATTTATTTATTTTTTTGAATTTTTGGTGTTTGTGATTTGTTTGATCGGTGGGTGCAAGGCTCTGATGATGGAGTTGCCATTTTTTTTATTGGGGTCCATTAGCATGACCTTCCTGTTTGCATTCTTCATTATAAAAAAACATGTCTTTCTGCTTGATTACATAATCTTCTGACCTATGAATTTATTCAGTTCTGAAAGATCGATATATATATATATATATATATATATATATATACATATACACACACACACACACATGTTTGAAGTTTTTCTCTCGAGCAAGAGATTACCGGCGACCTGATGGACAAGGGGCTTGCATGGCCCATCTGCGATTCCATTGCCTGTTATACTCCCTACCTCCATGAATTGCCACCACACACAATTTGGCACTGATTAGGATTGTCCTCACTGTGGATTGAACCCATCAGTCTTTTGAAGTGTTGGTTTTGTGGGACTTATATCTCCATCATGTCAGATCATTTTTTTTGGATATGAGACTTGGTTGCCCCCTTTCTAAGCATATAACTCTTTCCTTTCCTTAGTCCTTCCTTCCAAATGGGCCTTGATTGGATCTTACGGGCTCGCCTATGAAGTCCATGACAATTCTCATTTAAGAGAACTATATACATGGGAAAATCCTCCAGATAACCCACATTTTTTTTGGCCCTTTCTTGGGTTTTCATGTAGGGTGCTCTCCTTTGATCGGTCCTAGTCCTAATTTCATATTTTTTTCCCATTTAGTCATCATTGGAATTTATCACAATAGGTTTGCATGATCAATCACCATTGAACTTTGAGGATTTAACACTAAGGGATAGGATCTCTCTTTTTTCCCCAATAATTTGATCAGAGCCCAATATTTGGCATCCACCTAATCCACATCCTTAGCTTCCCATGTTTGTGCTTCTTTCGCATGCATTCATGTGGGCCAATGCCGAGATGCCGTGGAATGTTACCTTATTATCCTGTATCCAGTTGGGCTTTACTGCAAGCTTGCATTTTTTGAAAGGTCTTCTGACACCTGCCTCTATGCAAAATGGTAACCATCACTGAAGACACACTTTGGTGGTTTAAAGATTAGCAGTCAGATAGCACTGGATGGGTACCAAGTTTGCATGATTTCAAGTGCCTATAAACTCAGATCAACGTCGAATTAGCAGTGCGATAATTCATAAGGAGAAGGTTCTGCTATATAAAATGTAGGGGTGAAATTCAGAGTTTCAGTTGGGTATTGGTTCAACCAAGCCCTACACGCATTTTATGTAGGTTACCGCACATCTTAAGCTGAACCTGACCTGTATGAAATGGAAACCTGAACATAACCAACCTGAACCCTGCCTGATTGTAAAAACCCCAACCTGGGTGCACTTTAGGTCGTCTCTGGTTGGGTCCGGGACCCAAACTTTTGGGTTTGATTTTCTCTTTAAAGGCTATAAAATTAGAGCATGTGCATCCATTGTATATATTACAGCGTATATATTATATACATTCATGATACATATCTTTATATGTAAGTTGAGTTTACCGATCAAGGAAATATATATAAGTTGGTTACCTGGGTCAAAATCAGGTAGCTGAAGCGCAAACTTGTACTTGACCTAAATTCCATTCAAATTTAAAAATTGTGGCCCGAGTCCAACCTGAATCTGAAGAAACCCAGCCCGAATTTTATTTTTGGCCGGGTTGAGCATGTACAGGTTTGAACCAAACCAAGTTGCATCCTATTATATCCATTTAGCTTGCAATTAGTTATTATATCTATTTTTTGTTTTAATTGGTTGGTCTGCTGTTGATTTGTGTTGCTATAGTTTCTATACGCTGTCCTAAATGGCGGATCAACGAAATGGAAATGCTGCAAAACCGCCTCTCAATGGGAATACTACCAAGGCAGCTGCCACTTACACAATCAATCTCGAAAATTTCCAAAAGCGGTTGAAAGAGTTCTATTCTCATTGGGAGCAACACAAAAGTAATCTCTGGGGTGCTTCAGATGCTCTTGTGGTTGCGACGCCCCCAGCTTCTGATGATTTGCGTTATTTGAAGTCCTCAGCTTTAAATATATGGCTGCTTGGTTATGAGTTCCCAGAGACCATTATGGTGTTCATGAAGACAGATATCCATTTCCTTTGTACCCAGAGGAAGGCCTCTCTTCTGGAAACCCTTAAAAAAAGGGCGAAAGAGGCCATTGGAGCTGATGTTTCGATACATGTCAAGCCAAAGAATGATGATGGGGCCATCTTG
Source organism: Camphora micrantha (assembly GCA_003546025.1). NCBI lineage: Eukaryota > Viridiplantae > Streptophyta > Magnoliopsida > Laurales > Lauraceae > Camphora > Camphora micrantha. The sequence goes on along the minus strand of QPKB01000006.1, from coordinate 26,849,977 downwards.
ATCGATAAAATACTCTCTGCTATCCATGCAAGCTCAGACAAGAATGGCCATGATAACCCTGTTGTTGGGTACATTGCAAAAGAGCTTCCTGAGGGGAAGCTTTTGGAGTCATGGACTGAGAAGCTCAAGACCTCTGGTTTCCAGCTCTTTGATACAACAAATGCCTTTTCAGAACTGTTTGCTGTTAAGGAAGCTATTGAAATTACAAATGTGAAGAAAGCTGCATTCTTGACTGCATCCGTCATGAAGCACTTTGTTGTTCCGAAGCTCGAGAAGGTCATTGATGAGGAGAAGAAGGTTTCACATTCTTCTTTGATGAATGACACAGAGAAGGCCATACTGGACCCTGCAAAGGTCAAGGTCAAACTCAAGGCAGAAAACATTGATATCTGTTACCCTCCAATCTTCCAAAGTGGCGGTGACTTTGACCTCAAACCGACTGCTTCAAGCAATGATGAGAATCTGTGCTACGATCCAAAGAGTGTGATCATATGTGCAATTGGCTCACGCTACAACAGCTACTGCTCAAATCTTGCGAGGACATTTCTAATTGATGCGAATGCTATGCAAAGTAAGGCATATGAGGTTCTGCTCAAGGCACACGATGCGGCAATAGCTGCATTGAAACCAGGGAATGTGGCTAGTGTTGTTTACCAAGCAGCAGCTTCAGTCGTAGAGAGGGATGCTCCGGAATTTGCTTCTCATCTGACCAAGTCTGCAGGAACAGGAATTGGGCTTGAGTTCCGTGAGTCAAGTTTCAGCTTAAATGCTCGGAATGAGCGGATTTTGAAGGCCGGAATGGTTTTCAATGTTTCTCTTGGGTTTCAAAACTTACACGCTGAAACCAACAATCCAATGACTGAAAAGTACTCGTTGTTGATTGCTGACACAGTTATTATCAATGAAAAAGCTGCAGAAGTTGTAACTTCTATCAGCTCCAAAGCTGTTAAGGATGTGGCTTACTCATTCAACGAGGACGATGAGGAAGAAGAGCATCTGGAGGTCAAACGTGAGGTTAATGCAAAAGCAACTCTGAGATCAGACAACCAAGAGATGTCGAAAGAGGAGCTGAGGAGACAGCACCAGGCAGAACTAGCTCGGCAGAAGAATGAAGAAACTGCCCGGAGGCTTGCTGGTGGTGGTTCCGCAGCTGGGGAAGGGCGGGGTTCTGTGAGAAGCTCAAGCGAACTTATTGCCTACAAGAACGTCAATGATATCCCCCAGTCTAGGGAACTGATGATACAGATTGATCAGAAGAATGAAGTTATACTGTTGCCAATTTATGGGAGCATGGTGCCTTTTCACATTGCTACTGTCAAGAGTGTGACCAGCCAACAGGACAGTAATCGAACGGGCTATATCCGTATAATCTTCAATGTGCCAGGGACTCCATTCAGTCCCCAAGATGCAAACTCCATGAAATTTCAAGGGTCTATTTATCTGAAGGAGGTCTCATTCCGCTCTAAGAATCCGAGGCACGTCAGTGAAGTGGTGCAGCAGATCAAATCCCTCCGTCGGCAGGTTAATTCGAGAGAGTCTGAGAAGGCAGAAAGAGCTACTTTGGTCACCCAGGAGAAACTACAGCTTTCAGCCTCTAGATTTAAGCCCGTAAGGCTGTCAGATTTGTGGATCCGTCCAGTGTTTGGTGGGCGAGGGAGGAAGCTCACAGGCAGCTTGGAAGCTCATGTTAATGGGTTCCGGTATTCCACTTCAAGGCCCGATGAGCGCGTGGATGTCATGTTTGGAAACATCAAGCATGCATTCTTTCAGCCAGCAGAGAAAGAGATGATAACTCTTCTTCATTTTCACTTGCACAATCATATCATGGTAGGAAACAAGAAGACCAAAGATGTGCAGTTCTATGTTGAGGTGATGGATGTTGTGCAGACCTTAGGTGGCGGGAGGAGATCAGCATATGATCCCGATGAGATAGAGGAAGAGCAGCGAGAGAGGGAAAGAAAGAACAGGATAAATACGGAGTTCCAGAACTTCGTTAGTCGGGTTAACGACCTTTGGGGGCAGCCACAACTCAGAGGGCTTGATCTTGAGTTTGATCAGCCTCTAAGGGAGCTTGGCTTCCCTGGAGTCCCTTACAAGTCTTCTGCATTCATCGTTCCTACCTCCAGCTGCTTGGTTGAACTTATTGAAACTCCATTTTTGGTGGTTACCTTGAGCGAGATTGAAATTGTAAATCTGGAAAGAGTGGGGCTTGGCCAGAAGAACCTTGACATGGCCATCGTCTTTAAGGATTTCAAGCGTGATGTTCTGCGTATAGATTCAATCCCATCTACGTCCCTTGATGGCATCAAGGAATGGCTGGACACTACTGACCTCAAGTACTATGAAAGCCGGCTGAATCTGAACTGGCGGATGATCCTGAAAACAATCACCGACGATCCCGAGAAGTTCATTGAAGATGGTGGGTGGGAGTTTTTGAACTTGGAAGCAAGTGATTCGGACAGTGAAAATTCGGAGGAATCTGACCAAGGGTATGAACCATCTGATGCGCAGTCAGAGTCTGAATCAGAGGATGAGGATGAGGATAGCGCATCTTTGGTGGAATCGGATGAAGATGAAGAGGAGGATTCCGAGGAAGAGTCAGAGGAGGAGAAAGGCAAGACGTGGGAGGAGTTGGAAAGGGAGGCAAGTCATGCAGACAGGGAGAAAGGTGATGAGTCCGATAGCGAAGAAGAGAGGAAGAGGAGGAAAATGAAAGCTTTTGGGAGGGCCCGTGCACCTGATAAAAAGGTTTCGCGAGGAATTCCCCCTTCTAAGAGGCCAAAGCTGAGGTAAATGCTTGTGTGTCAGGGTAGTATTGAATAGTTAGCGTGGACATTTAATAGATATTACACTTAGCATGTCCTGATGGAATGAGATGTTAATGCACCACATATGTACCTTTGGAGTAGTACTCAGGGAATGAGATGATCAATTTTCTCTGTTCTTCTTTAACGGTGGCCTTTGCATGGAATACATAAGAATGTATGGTCAAATGAGCTTCACCAGGATTATTAAAAAGGTAGAGACAGTAGGTTGTACCTTGACTTAGGATTTTAATGATTAGGCTGATGGTTGGATATTCATTTTTCATTTGACCTCGTTTCATTTTTCCACCTACAGGGAGGTAAGTCGTTTTTGGATATTCACCTTGATGGTCATTTTTTATATTCATCTGTCTTTGACACTTATAGAACCAGGAGTTGCACAGCTGGTTGGCAATCCCATGTCTTCACCCAGATGCTCGGGTTCGAATCCTATGTATGCTGCCCTTTCTATGGGCTCCTTTCCTACTTGTGTGGGCTCCTTACCCACTTGTGTAGGCTTTCTTCCTACCCACTTGTGTAGGCTTTCTTCCCACATGCAGACTCTTTTTGTGATGGCTTGGGCTCTCCCACTGTGTGTGATGTACCCAGCCCCTTGGCTGAAGTATATAAGAATTTATAGTATTGCATGAACAAACAGGTTCGCCTGTTCTGCTAGACTAATGACCGTTTGCATTGCGTGCAATGTCTCAACAAAGTTAGTTTGGGCCATTTCCATATTGATGTCATCCATATTCTGGAGTGGCAATGGTAGCCCTCTATCTCTCTCCTAGTGCAGTTCATTTGCAAGCCAAATATCTATCATTTTCATGGTGCTCCAATTTTTTTAAATTTAGATCACGATCTTTCTAATTTTGAAGATATTAAAGGGAGACATTCCTATTAAGAGTCCCCACCTCTATCTCTTATAGTGAGAGACGCTTTGATAGGAGCATTTCCCTTTAAACAATAGTCTCATTGTTGAGAAAAAAAAAATCATTTAAGGCAAATATCACGATATTATTAGGAATTGAAATATTGCCTATTTAAATGACAGCAACCTACAAATTGTGGTGTGCCAATCAACTAGTAGCTCAGTGGTGAGCCACCTCCCTTCCGCATACACAACTTTGAATCAATCCTTGGCTGCAGAACTGATACTGATGGGAAGGGACTTGGGTGGGTGTGGCTGACTGAAAGTATTTACCAGAGATAAAAAGAAAAGAAAGAAAAGGCTTGATCTGCTAAAAGTAAAATAAGATGGAACCTTCGATTTAAATACTTGACAACATTGAGGGGACTTTGGTTCTTTTCAGATTGATTGATTCCAAGGACACTTGGATCTGAGGTCAGTAGGCTCCACAGACACAGGAGTGTTCATAGCCTGGCCAGGGCTGGCTGAGACATGTTCAAGCAGGCCCCAAATGAATCTGAAATTCCTTAACAGGCTTATCTCCTTTGCAAGCACTTCCACATGAATTAAGGCTAAATAAAACACAAAAGTTACAATTTAACATAAACACTGTAAGATGATCAGTGTCACAAGAAAAATGGTTGCAGGTTGAGTGAAGAGTGATCTTAGCTTCAATATAATGCTGCTGGAATCATTTCCAGAACTGAATCATTATCAATCTAAAATACAAGAAACAAATCCAGAACAATCCCCTGTAAACCTCCTAAAAGTATTTTTTTTTTTTTTTTCACACGCCTAGTATGAAAGAAAATCAGTTTGTCCAGCCTAGGCTTTTCCTAAAATATTAGGTGGGAAACACAATAGAATACAACGAAAAAGATGACAAGAAATCAAGGGGATTACCAATTGACTAGAAAGTACAAAGATCTACCTATCCTAATCACTGAACAGAATGCTGGAAAGAAACATCCCCAAAAACAAAAACAAAAGACCACCTCAAGTGCTTTCAAACTCTCCTTTTAAAGAGACCATTGTTATAGCTAAGAGAAGGATTGACCGCAGCTGCTACCTTCTGACGAAGATTGAATCTTTCTGCGATTATTGGTCGAACATCTTCAACTTGAACCAAGCTCTCTAGGAATGGAAGCAACGAGAGCAAAGCTTGATCTGTAGGGTCATCAAACCAGCTCTCGATTGGAATACCATTATCTACTTGGAAACCAAATGCCTGAAATAAGTATATATAGGAAACATGACTTGTTAAAATCAACTGAAAAGAAGTGGTCCTTAAATTACACGGTAAATTATCAGGAATCAAATCAATAACCTGAATGAAACAACTTATTCTCCTATTTTACTCAAGGTGTTCCCTCTGGTCAAGTTTGGAATTTAAAATTTCTGACAAAGATAGGCCTCAGTCCTTGAGTTAGCACATTTGGGGCCCTAGGTAGTGATCAAGACCATTAGTCTGATGGCCTGCTTTGACGGATCACTATATAAGAAAAATATAATTAACAACAGGCAGTGTAAACCTGATTGCATTGACAGCCATCTATTTGCAGGCTGCCAATCAATGAGTTATGGCCGTTCCAAAGGTGATCTCATAGCATGTCAAGCAATCATGATACCCATTAAATCAACCATCACAAACAATCGGCCCCTCATTCCATACAGAATTCTAGAATACAATAATTAGTTATTCTCAGGTCAAGGACTGTGATTCCGCTTTCAATGATGGCATGATAATTAAAAAGTTCAACAAATAAAGGTATTCCAAATGCAAGTTAGAAAGCAGCAATTGTAAAAAGTACCTGCGGAGAGTTATCTACTATGATAACACGTGCCAAGTCACGGCCAAGAATCGACAAATCTTTAAGGTAATTTCCCTCCACAAAAACACAGGATTCACGATATACACGATGGCGGAATATCTTCCTTTTCGGATCTAGGACGTTGAGAAGCTGCTCTGCATATATGCTTTGGCTGGCTGTAAACACGATAATCTCAAAAAGATGAGATACCCTCTCCATGAAATCCCTGAGGTGGGGACGACATCTTACATAGACCGTGTGCTCTTTGAAGTTAAAATTTACAGGAAATGTAAAATCTGCATCTACACAGTGCTCAAGAGTTGAATGCACTAATGTCTCTGGCAAAAAAAAAAAAAAGAGGAACTCAGTGTCAGCAAATGCAGTTAAATAATTCTATAAGAAGGAACCGTCAGGTTGCAACATTTAGTAACAATTCCATGGAAAAAAAAAAAAAAAGAAGAAGAAGAGGAGCTATAATGGGACAAAAGACGCACTGTCAAGTTCTAAATGGAAACACGTCTATGGAAAAGTAGCATGATAAAAGTGAGACAGCAGAACTGAATTAAGTGTACCAAAAGATCAAACTTCAGAATAAATTTATGAATTCAAAATTCAAATGCATCCAGTATAAGCCTCTATAAAAATCCATGCAAAAGAACCATTAAGATACTAATGTGCCATATAAACCAAGTTGCCTAAACTTCCATATTTAATATATAAAAAATTATATATAAGCTCCATCAAAAGCTTGGCATTTGCCCATTTAGTGTAACACTTCATCAAGGAAACTTGTAATTATGCATGAGAGTTTACATCCTGCTTGTTTTAAATGCAGATGATCTTAATGAAGGCAGGAAAAATCCAGAGAAATGTACCAATAGAAGTATAGAACAGCTAGTTTTGAGAAGAACATTTTAGGATTTTCATCAAAAAACAGGGAATACTCACTATTTTAATCCACCCCCCATCCATGTACAAGCTATGTTATGTTCAATGGATGTAGAACAAAAAATAAAGAAGCAAGCACAGATGATAGTCATTTCTTCTTAGAAACCTGAATGTACATTGTTTTAATCCATCATTGCGCACCTTTCGGTCAGTAAAATACATGAATACCTCAGATAGAGCAGGGTTGGACTTTTCTAGCAACAGTCAAAACCATCAAAGAAGAATGCAAAATGTCATCGATATTTTTTATAAGGTTCAGAGGCTTATCTTATAACACTAGTATATATTAATATTCTACAAACAAAAGCTAATAGGCAGTGCAGATGTTGACAAAAGAATATTCGTTAGAAAATTAAGAAAAACAAACAAAAAAAAAAAAAAAAAAAACATTTCGTACTGTAACAAAATTAAGCACATTTATGCTTTAAAAGTAGAGTGAAGAATTACTACTCAAATAAAAAATAATAATTAAGGATGAACAATTAAATGCAAAAATAAATGGACACAATGCTGGAGTCCCTCACCATCCAAATCCAAAACTAGTGTGGTAGGAGGACAACTCCGCGTTTGCTTTGGAAGGAGCATGGGTCGAAATGCTGGGACGACAGCTGAAAGCTCTGGTAAATTCCTTATGAACAAGTATGGATCGAAATCATCAATCTCATCATCTTCATCAGCTTCAACAAAAGCTTCAGTGGTAGGCATTGAATCTTGACTCTGCTCATCAATGCACTCCAACTTCGACTGCTGCATTGCAAGATAAATAGCTGAAACTTCAGAAGAAAAGTTGCCTTCTAATGAATCCTCTTCATCAGAATGTGTGCTAGTAGGAATAGATTCTGTAGCAGGTTGCTGATGAAAAATATTCGATAAATCAGACTCATAGCACATTGAATCCACATTCATATTATCAGGACATATTCTTGATTCTTCCATGTTCACGTTTTTGCCAGCTTTTGTCTGCTCATCAATTTCAGATGAATTTGAAGTTCCTAGAGTAGGTAGACAATCCAACATATTGACCTTTGTCTCTTCACTTCCACAGTCAAGATGGTTTCTCTGTTCATCATTATTGAACAACTCAATGACATCCACTGTATCAAAATAAGATCACATTAACTCCAACAATCAATGCAATAAATTGGACATATTTAGAGAAAGCAACTGCAGAGGGGTAAAATTCAAACCAACAAACTGTACCAAGCTAATACATGCTAATGATGGAATGAAGTTAAACATAATTTAATATAAATGAAACCACAGTTCAAAATATTGATCTGCTACATGGTGCATCAGATCCTATCAAGAGTAAATTGACCTTGGCCATGACGATTCATTGGCAGGAAATGGCTGTATCTAAATAATGTCTGTATCAGCCAATTTATATATATGAAAGCGGCTGATTTCAAATGAGAAATCAGCCATGATTTTCGATTTGGTTTTGACCCCTTCAATGTATTGATATCCACCCTCCTCCCTTTAAACACTCTTTATTACCTAAACTCCTTTCTTTAAATGAATCTTTAATATTAAAACTCCTCATCTCCTCTCTCTAAATGACTTTTTATACTAAAGTTAATCGGGCCCTCATTTCCTGTGTCTCCCTCTCTTCTCTTTTCTTTTTCCTTTTCTTCATTTCTTTGTTTTTCTCATGATTTCTCCATCTTAGACAAGAAATTCAACATCAATATGGACTTCCTTTTGCTTTCAAAGTTTCATGGCTTGGTTTAGTGGTTCTGATGATATATCATTGAACAAACGAAGGGCTTTTGTTACTTTCTGGTTGATAAGTATTGAGGTACTCTTCTTCCTCAGGGGAAAGCCTCATATTATCCTCCAAATCAATATGGCCTCTTCTCTTCGTTTGGTCTTCCCCATTGAGTTAGGTTTGGGGAAGAGGGAGGACGAAAATGATGGAAAATTATTTATTTATTTATTTTTGCCTGCAGAGGGTCGAAATCGACCCTGACTTGTTAAGGGGAGGGTTGAATTAGGTAAAAAAAAAAATAAAGGATTTCTTGGCAAGAAGACCAATTCGATAGGGGGAAAACTAAAATGACTTTTTTGGTTATTTCAATTGAAATCAATCTCTAATTGATTTTGACTCCACACAATAGATTTTGACCCTCTACTAATTACTTCATTTATTGTCATTATAATTGTAGGCCCAGCTAATCATGAAGTAATTATTAATATACATTTTTCTCCATCCCCTCACACTTAATACATTTTCTTTTGGTCTTTATTTAAATTTTAAATAACCTACAATTAGATTTACTTCAAATAAACATATTAGGGAGTTACTTAAAGTAGGTTGAGTCAGCAAGTCGGATTATGAGACCCATTTTAAAAATGGGTTTGATACAGTTTATATAATTTTAGTTTAGTCAATTTAATGAACTTTTAAGATAATTTCAAAATTCATAAATATATTATTCATTTTATTTTATCTTAATAATTTATTTTCTTCAATTTTAAATACATTTTTCATTTTTAGTTTATGTAAGTTAGCTATACTTTTTTTCCTTTTGAATAAATTTTGATATACATAATTTTAAAAATGCTTAAAACTCAAGCTACCACCAATTGGTAGGTATGCGTGGTCTAGATATATCAAAGTTGGACACCATTAAAAACCATCTCATTTAAATTCATCTTTTATTTGAAGTTTATGTAAGTTAGCTATAATTTATTTCTTTTTAGATGAATTTGTTATATATATATATATATATAATTTTGAAAATGAGTAAAACTTAAGATACCAATTTTTTTGGGATTCACATGACATTATGTTTTTTTTTCAATTTCCTACATTTAAATATGACATTACTGAGATTCATATTTCTTCAATTTAGATTGTTTTTGTTCATTTTACATTTTAAAAAGCTATCTTTTTTTTAATAACAGCAACAAAGATCAGAATTTATAAAATCTTAAATTATATAAAAACTCTATATACATTTTTCAAAATTGGTTTTATGATTTTACATTTTAGTAACTTATTAAGATATGAGATGAATACTGTTTTAACTTAACATATTTTTTCTCGACTGTTTCTACATTAAAATTAATCCAAATATAATTATAGCTTATATAATTTTACAACACTTCTTACTTTTTGAATGAGTTCTTAGGTATATAATATTTTTAATGCTAAATACAAGATATATTTCTTATTTTAAACTTATTTCCTTTCCATTAATATTGTAAAGAAATATATACCTCTTAATATATTTTAATTTTTATCCCGGGCCTTTATTGCTAGTAAGGTTGATAGAACCAGATACAGACTGTGACAGCCCACTTGAGAGAGAACTTCACATTTTCCACCTGATTTCCATGGTCAGATGAATGAGACAAATGCATCTCTGAAAGTGTGGAATCAGATTTGATGACTAAAAAGCATGATTAAGAAACACCATAATAACTAACCACTTACACCGTACCAACATGAAAGTAGTAATTTCTGCAAATCTTATTGATTTAAACAGTCTTTATTCTGCATGTAGGAGACGTAATTGGACAAGCCATCCAACATACCAATTCAATATTTTTTTTAAGTTTCAACTTGCTAAGGTCCCAAATAATTACCAAAAATTAAATAAACGACAGAGAGCCAAAATACCTACAATAAATCCTAACTTATTACTTTAACAGACTAATTAATCCCTCTCCACAAAACATAAGTTTGGCCATTCAGAATTGGGAGGAAAAGGAATGCAGGAGTTGTAGCTTGCTGAGCTTCTGGAAGCAGATTCATTATGTTTACGAAAACATTATCATGCAGACTGGAGCAAAAATAAATTAAGATACTCAGGAAATGCTTTTAACCAAATTGTTTTAAGATTAAAATAGAAAAGGAGGCAAGTGCATCAGGATACTCTTGCAATGAAATGAATACATTATTGGCCAAAGAGCATCGGCCTTTCTTGTCTACATTCTAAAGATACTATTTATTAGTTGAAGCAAAGCATTATGCCATACAATCTAACAGATGGAAGAAAAATCTAGAAGATAATATTAAGTCAGAAAATGGCTCCCAAAATGCATCACAATCATACTTCTAGTTACACAATCAGAAACAAAACAAAGGACGCATGATAAAGTCACACGAATTCATACAACCTGGAGTCCATTTAAGATGCATTAAGCATATAAGTCTGGAACTTTTTCCCACATTCATTTTCAATTATGCAATGCTGTCTGTAATTTGAAAACAAACATTTCACCACCTCATATTCAAGAGTGGCATAGCAACTTTAGAAAATGTCTCTCCATTATATTATCACCAATGCAAGAATACATACAAGACGTTATCCAGGTACATGTCATAGTACCACAAATCTACATTGTCAATACCTCTATCGGAAATGCCCCCATCTTTGGAATTGTGATAAGAAGGTGAAAATATTGTCTCCAGCACTCGTTGAGTAGTTATGTTATTACATCCCTACAACAGACAGTTAAAGAAAAAAAAAGTACCAATTAAAAGTTATAAAACAGTAAATGTGATATGGTATGTTTTCCAAAGTCATGTTCGTGAATAAACATTCACAGCCTTTACCAGAATTTGTAAGCTGCAATCCAAAAGCCAAATTCAAAAAGGAAAAAGAAAAAGAAAGGGGGAGGGGGAGGGGCCTGTCTCTTGTGTCCCATATATGTGTCTCCTGTATGTGAATAGGGGTACCATTTCCATTGAAAATTTAATCCAGTCAATTCTTATTTGGATTTAGAGTATTGATTGAAGTGTTGATTATCAGAGGCGGATCCAGGTGTTAGCACACAGGTGCGGTTGCACCCGTGAAATTCGAGAAACCCCTTATATAAGACCTTAAAAGATTTGATTTTATTATTTAAATTCTTCACTTGATCATTGCCCGCACCACCACCCAAATGAAAATCCTGGGTCCACCATTGTTGATTATGATTCTCATTAGGGACTAGATTGGGCATTGGACTAGGGTATTGGTTTGTGTTCCCATTTGGAGGTTCTGCTTAGGCTTTGAGTTGGGTTTTCATTGACACTGATTGGGGTTATGATTATGGGTTTAATTAGGATTTTTGTGGGGAATTTCTTAGGGCTTTCATTAGTGATTTGATTAAGAGAGACGTTAATGGTTTTGTGCTTAACCAACAAGGGGTTTGATTGTGGTCAACCCCTTAATTTGTGGATCAAACAAAGGTATGACGATTCAACCTGTTTAATGGACAGACTGGGCTTGGTTTGGGTCATAAATCATTGTCCACATGTCTAAACCGATCCAAACCTGACCCAACCTGTTGTGCTGCAACCTTCCCACAACTGGTGTGCCTCAAAGGTGAGTAACAAGAGATGCTTAGATGGTAAAACTGGTTCACTGTACACAAACACACATACACTAGAGTTAGGGTGTTTTGTGTCTTTTTTTTCTTTGTGTGGTGTTTGGGTGACAATCAAGGTGGATAGCAATAGCTAAAAATGAATCAAAGACGAGTCAGATCTCACTATGATCAAAGAACCATATCCCTCGATTGCAATTTGCACAGCTTCAAAGTTAAACTGCTTTTCTTAGTCTATACGTTTTCCCAATTCAAATCCAATGGTGAATAAAGGTAGAATCAGTATCAAATTGGAACTAATGCATTGTGTTCATGTACATACTTGAGAGTGCATTATTCAAGTGAGAATTATCCACTCACAAAGATGGTGTGTCCTGGTCTATGGGAACAACCTCAGTGCCAATCATTGGAGAGAGAGAGAGAGAGAGAGAGAGAGAGAGAGAGAGAGAGAGAGAGAGAGAGAGAGAGATCTTAATGGGACATAGGGGTGTGTAAAATATCAACCCATTAGATCAATCTAGCCCCCTGATCTATGACCATCATGATTAATGGCTTTAAAAGGCAGCATTTTTGGGATTTCAATCCAACAGCATCAATTGGATCAGTGTCAAATTTATGCTTGAGCCAATTCATGGGGATTAGTGTTTGAGGGTAAGGATCATAGGTGAACCAGGTGGCCCCAAAAATAAGCCAAACCACATGGTTCTTGTGTGTGAACTGTAGACAATTCTCAGTTCAATATTCTGATGTATATTTATGTAATTTTGATTTGGTGTGTACTTGGAGCCACCTAACAACCCTATGATCCATTGCCCCACTTTGCACACCAAAAAGAAGAAGAAGAAGAAGAAGAAAGAAACAAATAAAGAAAGAAAGAAGAAAAAACGAAAGAAAAGACAAGCATCTGACTGTCACTCACTGTTGAATTGAAAATACAAAAATATCAAATTGCCACAGACCTAACTGGGCCCCAGTCCACAACCCTATTAAAATCATTAAATTCTGAGAGCCAAAAATCTTGGAGATAACAATACCCTATTTTCCGCCTTAACAAAATAGGTGGCTGAGGTCTTTCAGCTCTCAACCCTCACAATTGCCACAGTACTAGCTGGGCCCCACAACCAAGTTCACATCCAAGTGTGCAAACAGTGTGCAGTGGATCATTCTGCTAAATCAGTATATAGTATATACACTCATGATGAGAGACACATAAGATTTGCTGCCAATTTATGGATAGTTGTGGTGGTGGTAGGGATAGGATGGGGACCTTAAGGTGGGCCCCACATGCATTGCTCATTGACATTCCAGCAGGGGATCATTTAAATGTATATGAAAATGAAAAGGAGTTGTACCTTTAGAACCCCTTTCTCGTTTTCATACAAGGTTCCCACCTATGACCAATGCAATCCCTTTACACCAACTTATCGTGAGTTAGCATTAGTCCAAACTCGACACTGATCATACCGTTATACACCATTGATTTTGAATTTTTTTTAAAGGACTATTTAGGTCTTTAAACTTGAGGGCTCAAAATTAAAGATTTGGATAGTATAATCAGTTTGATCTTAGGCCCATCCCTAATCAGCATTATGACCTACAAGGCTATGGCCCCAACCCACAAACACCCATAACCACCAACCACCCACTCGCCCAAGAATAATTACCATGCACCCAACTTATCCTTACCTACTAAATTAGAAAAATTGAAATCCTCAAAAGAAACTAACTGCTAATTAAAAAAGGAAGCTTAACAGAACCCAAAAAATAGCAAAAAAGAAAACCAAGTAAACTAAAATAGAAGCAAATGCCACAGAACCATGGTCTTAAATTTGGGTAACAGTGACAGACTCTTATCACTACAGAGTCCAATGCAACTCTTCCAAGTCGATTCCCACTCAATCAATCTGTAAAGACCAGCATGAAACACATGCAAGGTTTAAATGTTATAAAAATTGTATCTCATCACCATAAACTATCACTTTCACATTGCAAAATTATATAGTACTGGTTGTTATGACTTATGATTATTGCCTATGTATCACACTTCCTTTGCATGGCAAAAGAATACACCACAGTGCACAGTGGCTATGCACTTAATCAACATTGGCAGTCAAATACAAGTAGTACAGATTATATGCACTGTCCAGAGCAAACAGAAACATATTGATCTTGGACCTTGGACAAAATACGATATTTTTCAAAACCTTGCAGACATAACTGTCAAGTGAAAGTCAGAGTGAATCACTTTATGGTAATATTCAAAAAAAAAAAAAAAAAGGGCAAAAGAATCACCTTATGGTTAATGGAGGCCCCATCAACTGCATCTAATGCCAAGCAGATGTCCTCAGTCTCATCTCCTGATAATATATACCTGGTTTTCAAGTTATTTGTTGCCTCTGTATCTCTACATTTCTTTGAAACAATCCCAGAAGAAACTTGCACTGAAAAGAAAATAATATATAAGTTCCCGTAATAGAAAAGAAATCAATAGGTGCAAGTTGATGACAAAATAAAACAGTACCAAAAGTTTAATATAACCATGAAGCCTTTTTGAAAGAAAGACCAAAGACCCATCACCTTTGCAAACTAACATAACATGTTATAGATCACTTAAATACTTAAGATTTTTAAATAATATATTACAAGCCTCAGGATAATCAATAATTATATAAAACCCCATAATCTTAAAATTGCATGATAATCTACAAAGACGACACATGAAAGTAGTGCCCCCTCAATATATAACAAGCGGTGAAAAAGATCAGAAGTTACAGGCTAAAAACACTATTGTACTTGGTCATGTGTATCTTGTATAGAACTAAAGAAATCCGTTCAGGTTGTGAAAATTTAGACCAATAACCAATTGGGACTGTAATCTAATTAAGGTAGTAGCAATTTCAAAGTCATGTATAAGAGACATGGTTTCTCTTGTACAGCAGATGAAATCAATATAGAGAAATTTCAACCATCTGTCCCTCTCACCCTCACTCCATGATTCTTTGATTCTATCCATAGGATTATATTAGAGCTATACAAAATTATGTACAAAGTGACTCAGATATAAGAACAAAAACAATTGCACCAAAAAAGGTATTCATATGATCCTTTTTTAATGCTGAGATGTGCTTGGATGTATGTTGCAGATACAGGTTATTGGACATGGAGATAAATTAGAAAATGGACCATCCATGTTTTCTCAATTGATGAACGGTTGGAAAATGGAATTGGTTAAAAAGCCAAAATTCAGCTCATCTTACTGAAAAAATAACAGGCACTGAGGCACCAACTATAACATTAAAATTACTTAATATGGAAATAAAGGAATCCTCATCAGCCAACAATGGCACTCCAGTGTACTACGCATTTTCTTAATGCCATGTGCAGGATTGGCTATAGTACTTCCCATATACATGCCCCAATGAAGAAATTAAAAAAAAATAATAATAACCTCTTTCTTTTCAAGTACATAAATAAAGACAGGTACGGAGCCAGGATTTTGTTCTAGAGGGGGCAAACATTAGTCATTTAGCAGTAGAGAAGCTACAATTTTTTTAGAGGAGATCGATGATATTTCTATATCCATGATGCACGGATACTTCAAAATGGACAACGTATCTTGTCGTATCGTATCCGATACTTCACTTTTTACATATAAAATCCATGTCCTTGTTGTGCCTATGGCGTATCCCTGAAGTATTTGTGCCACATCTGGGCATCATATTTCCATATTAATTGATTTCTTTTACTTGTCATTTAAAAACATATTTATTTATTTATTTCAAAGTTTTTTTATAATATCCAAAGAAGAATCTTAAATTTGAAGATACCAATTAGACCTAAAGACAATTTATCAAAACTTTAAGAATAATTAAAATACAAAAATAGTATAGCTCCCCATAATGAGTCCAAACCTCTTAAAATAATCATTTACTCCTTATTTTAGGATTGAGAGTTGTATCTCACTCTAATCGAAATCTCACTCTAATCGAAGTAGGGCCCATGCCGGATTAATCACTTGTAAATCAATCCTTCATAATTTATTTATGAATTCATTCATTTCTTGTGATTGTTTAATGGGCCACAAGCCCGTAATAGACATGGATGGTTGAAAATCTATAGATTAATGACTTGTAATCTTTTTTATGGGTCATGATGCCTAATATTATAAAATAGTTAACAGCATAGGAAGATCCATACTACTCAGAATAAAAGCTACTTCCATAAGTGGTTTCCTCAAATGTTACTCCAATAGGAGTTAGTCCCACCATAAAGTTGAGCACATAATATTTTTAATATTGTGCTCAATACGGCGGGACTAACTCCTATTGAGTAAAAATTGTGGGCAACCCAACTAAGGAGAGGGGGTTCATTTTTAACTGCTAGACTTTTTTGAGATCCTATCCCTTGATTTTATAGCCATAATGTTGAGTAGTCTTTTAGCTGTAGATTTCTTTGAGATTCAATCCAATGATGGATAAATGCTTGAAAAAGCCAAGATGCCAAAATCTAGTTGTAGAGGGGCTTCTCTCAAATTGCCCTTAAGATAAACCTATGGGAGATAAAGAGGGAAGTGATTGACTGCAAGCTGTAACCTCTCCTTAAAATTTGGAGAATCATTTACTTATCTCTTTTGAAACAATTAAAAGACAAAGGTATCCTTAAATCTTTTTAAATTCTCTCATTTTGTGCGAATGAAATGCAAGTGAGTGGGGGGGAAATCGTAAGCGACAAAAATGGCATAAAATCTTTTGCAATATCTTCCATATATTCAAACCAATACCAAGAGTTGAGAGGAAGCAAGTGACCCCACTCGACCCCCTCTCCCTCCCTCCGTCCTTGAATAAAGAGAATAAAGACAAGAAATGTCTCACATAACACATTCCTAACTATCATTAAACATTGGTCAAAGGATGTACCAAATCTCTGTTTTCTGGCACTGGAAGTGATCAGATCCGTAACTTTCTTATCAGCAAGCTGTCCACGCTCAGACACCTTTCTCTGCTGTCTACAAGACCTGGAAGTAGCATGCTCTCGAGCAGCATTCTTTGCTGGAAGTTTCTTCTTGGTTTGCATTATTAGCTCAACAATATAACTTGATTTTTAGCTACTTATGTAGGAGTACTGTCCTCAAGTACTAATTAGCAATCATCACTCCCAGTCTTCTGGAAAAATCATATGCAACCACGTTGAAGCAGCTCAATTAATCAACAACATGCAAAAGATGGAAATCAATCATATGGAGATAAGGAAACATGCAAATGTCACTTTGTAGACACAGAATTAGACACAAATAACAGGATCAGTTTTGGCAGATCAAGACACGAAAGCAAGCGGAGTTTAAATAGCAGATCTAAAAATAAAATCATGACAACTTCTTCAAAGTAAACTAAAATTTAAATCAAGCATAATCTATGATGCACAGATACTTCAAAATGGGCAACGTATCGTGTCGTATCGTATCCGATACGACACTTTTTGTGTGTAAAATCCGTGTCGCTGCAGTGTGTATGGCGTGTCCTTGCCGTATCTGGGCATCATAGAGCATAATAGCTCAGTCACCACTCACCAAATAAATTATAATGATAGAGGATCATGCTCTGCAGAAAAAATGCACAGATACTACAATAGATAAAGATGATAGTTTAAAATCTCAGACAAAAAACTCTACTTGGTTCAATCAGAATCAAGTCAATTCAACTCACCGATGCAAACAAGAGAGTTCAAAATAACTGAGAAGAACAAGTGAAATGCCCATCAAAATCAAACCCTAATCTGAGAAGAAACACCAAAAACCAAAAAAAAAAAAAAAAAAACCCTAATCTGAAAAAGGCAAAAACAGCTCTGCACACAACATAGTAAAACCCTAGTAAAACATTGTTCCAGTTCCAGCAGCTTACTAAAGAGCAACTAAAAACCCTAAAAACGAGAGCTGACCAGATACAGATCTTGTCGCAGCAGAAATGGAAACAACATGCAGACATACATACATACATACATACCTTTGAAATGAATCAAAAGAAGCAGCAGTTGGCTCTTGCCTGCTTCGATCGAGTGATGATGATGGAGAGAGAGTCGTTTTTATAAGGAAAAATCAAGAATCCAAACCCTAATTTCTTCTTCTTCTTCCTCAAATGGAAAGACCGGATTGATTTTTGTTTCCCTCCAAAAGAGGGAAATGAGGAGAGAGAGAGAGAGAGAGAGTGTGTCCTAGACGGCCAAAATTTCATTGAGATATTTCGTTGCATTTCATGTTTTATATATTTATTTGTGTGTAGTAATGAGGAATACAGTACAGTACTCCGCGAGAACATTGTAAATTATTTACAAGTGGAGTGGTGGCATGGGAAAGTAAATTATTTACTGCATAAATCTTATGCATTCAATGTAAAAAAAAAAAAATCATCCCTATAGAACTATTCTAATCTTTTAGTCAGATCTCGTCCTAGAGCAGAGGCGGACCTAGGCACAACCACGCTGGTGAGACCGCACCTGTTAAAGCAAGGTGTATTTAAAAAAATTCAATAAAAATTAAGACTCTATCCTCAAAATCCATATGAAAATCCTCAGTTTGCCTTCAAATCAAAAACTATCTATTAAGGTCATGAAAATCCCCAGTTTGCGCTCAAACCAAAATCTATCTATTAAGGTTTATACCCTTCAAATGAAAATCCTGGATCCGCCACTGTACTAAAGAAAAGATAATCACTACCTAATTACATTCGCGAAGCAATAACTGAAGACCAGATTCGAGCTGAGGACTACGCCAAAACTTCCTTTTCACCTCCCATGAAATCACCAGCAATCTTTCACAAGCCAAAACTCTAGGGAAGCAGGTCCCACTGGCGTTCACAGCAGTAGACGTCGCCAACTCTTTTATCTCAACTCATCTACATACGCAGTCCACACCATGCAACAACCTGATGAGACTTCCTCCGATAATAACACTGAAAGAGGCATCAAGTGAACAAACCCCCTACATAATGACAAGCCGAATACAGTGTATCCCAATCAATGCTACTGGACTACTAAAAACAACTTTTACTGTTTTTGGTGTTTTCTAAATTAGGAAGGCATACTACAGTTCACTTATTATCCACTTTAGTTGTTTTCTTTTTTTTTTACCTATGTCCATGTAATCTAGGACTGCGTCTTAAATTGCGTTCTCTTATAGCTTTCAATGTATAAACATCCTTTTTTCCAGCAAAAAAATAATTATTCTAACTTATTTGAAAAAAAAAATTCTATTTTTTGATTTAACGGCCTTTATAAAAATTAGCATCTCTGGGGTTAAAACTCATGAGAGCACCTGCACATGCACACATAAGGAAAAGAGCATTCACACGAAGAGAGGACACCTGCAAATGTAGGAATGAAAAGAGAGGGAGCGATCGATGGACTGGTCCCGGTCCATTTGGGTGAGAAGAGAGATTTCATAACCAATTGGATAACTGCTCATCATTCCTAGCCTTAAAATTTAATGACATGTTGGTCTAATATTTTTTAAGATTCAATTAAATAGTAAGAATAAGTTATACGAGCGCAAATCTGGATATAATGCTAGACCATGGAAGGATAAAAATGTGAAAGATCATTTACTTTTTAGAGAAGTCTCCTAGCTAGTGACAGAAAAATCTTGTGATATAATAATGTCGGAATATTGAATGGTTGAGAAGAAATAGAGTTTTAAAGATCATAATGGAAACCAGTGGGACTTGGAAATTTGGAAAATAACTTAAACAATAGGACTACATCACAAGCCGAGTCAAAATTTACACTACTTAAAATAAATTTCGGTTTTATATTATATCACAAGCCAAAATTCTCTATCAATTAGAGTAAGGTTCAATACATGGTCGGATCATTCATTGAGGAAAGATTTTTAGCTAAATGAGATTGATAAGTGACCCCTGCTGTGTGGTGCCTTTTTTTTTTTTTTTTTTTTGTGTGTGTGTGTTGGAGATGGAGGCCCACCATTCCAGCGGTCGGATTTAATCTGCGAATCGTGTGCCTGTGTGCGTACACTCACTTGTAGACTTGCGGAGCATAATACAATTCTTTGTTGTATGATTTTCCCCACTCAGACTTGTTTCTATGTAGACTTTTGGACTCATGTTCAGTGTTAGTCTTGCAAAAACTAAAAAACTTTGTGGAAACTAATCATCTATCCTATTGCCATGCATTTCACCAATCTGAACCCTACAATGATGGGCCATGGTAGATAGGTTACATCAAGAAAGTAACAAGATGGGAACAGCATCTTAATGATGGCATCGAAAGGACAGGTCATACAGATATGGTAAGAATTAAAAACCCATCAAAGGACATCTGATAGTGATCGCCCAAAAAGAGTGGCTGATGATGGGTCCATCATTTTGATGGTATGGTATTGCAAATATGTGTGCAAGGGCACCATGAAAGTGTGGTTTTGTGGGGATTCACATGGTCGGCTGAAAAAATAGAAATGAAATGGTGGAAGAATCTTTTTTGAAAATTTTAAATTGGGAGAAGAAAGTGAGTGAGAGTTGGAAGATTAGTGTTATATCTTGTATAGTTTTTGGGAACAATTGAGTTTGAATTTTGAGGGGTATGATTGGGAGGCAATTTGAAAATTTGTGGAGGGAGATTTTCAGAGACAAGTGGGCACACTTTTAGGGCTCATTGGGCCGAATCTGGAATCGGGTAACAGACAGAAGATAACGAGTCCTGTCGAATCATAAGCTTATCTCGGGCCTGACAGCTGGGCTTTTCATTGTGTCTGGATCCTATGAGTCTCGACCCGGTTAAAATCTGAGGACCCTCAATGATAAAAATCATACACGGCTTAACTGCATTTCACTAAATAAAAATTTAGTTTAATCGTGCATAAAACATGTGAATAAAAAAAAAAAGCAGTTATTTTGAGCGATTTTATATATTCAATAATGCTTCCCACCAAAGAATTTCACAAATTTCTTAAACTTCAGAAGTGGCTCATGTGAAACCATGGGAGGATCAATTGTGGCCATATGAGTCAATTGGGTAAGCAAGTTTGGATATTGTACATATCATTGGTATAATACCTTAAACCAAAAAATAAATTTTACACTTTTATGTGGAAAACTTGGTTTTTTGCACCAAATGAAAAAAAAAAAAAAAAAATCACTGTCACAGGATTTTTTATTTTTTATTTTTTTAGTCCTTTCAAATTTTGTGCAAAATGAGTTCCTTTCTCGGCATAAAAGGCATGTGCATACAGATTGGGAACTAGGGTTTCTTCATGCACATGTAATTCTGTATAGTGTATACTCGAGAAGTGTTCCTTCATTTTCAGAGCCATTGAATCTTAAGTATCAATGTTGAATTGTGGATCATTCAAGATTTTCTTTCTCGAGGACCTAGATGTGAAATCTTCAATGGACTTGAACCAGCCCGTCTGAGTTTTGGGTGGGCCCGGACAGGCCAAACCCCAATCCATGTTGAGGATCTAAAAACTTTAGTGGGCTGGATTCATTAGCAGTTAAATTTGTACAATGCCAAAATCTAAGGGGTAACTCAGTTAGCTTAGAACTACGGTTTACACCTGAGGGTCGCAGGTTCGAAACTGTACTACCACACTAAGGTTACAGGTGTATTTACCCGACTACCCTTTTGGATCCGGAGAGATTAGTACAGCCCAAAGCCAAAAGGTGATAAAAATGTCTCCGATCAAGCAAATGTGCGACCCACAGAGGCCATTAAAAAACTATAGAGTGCGCCCATCCATTGTGTCCACTTACACCCACATTAAAATGAGCCATTCAGATAAAGCTAAATGAGCTACACTTTCGTAGAACTCAAAACTACCCTCCCTAGTCGCTAAAGTCAAGAAAAATCTTCACAACCCTTCCATGAATTGACTGACACTCCAATTGTGGAGGTGAGATTAAGGGTGTACATGTTACTATTGATATATTTTAATAAAATCAACACTTTTTGAGGAAAAAGAAGCGGATGTCTAAAGATAACCTCATCTTTGATATAAGAAAAGAAGAAACTAAACAATAATTCATGAATACATAAAATTTTCCTAATAAACCAGCATTTAGCCTCCATGAGATGTTCTCATCTTCTCATCCAATAAACATCATAACATGATGGGTAGAGCAACTTGTAGAGGCTATAATTTTCAACGCACCATCCTTGAGAAACTAAATGAAATTACTCCTCGGATTGGAGATTTTTAACTGCAAAGTTACTGCCATTTGGAAAGGAACCTGGAGGTTTGATTTTACTATCTGGGAGGTGGCGGAGGTACATGGGATTTAGCCATCCCCAGCCATGCAACAATGCCAACTGCAAGGACTATCCAGCCTAAGATGTCGTACTTGAGGTCACTTTCCTTCTTTTTCTTCAAGCCCTGAAAGAGAAAATTCAAGAACAAACCCAATTAAAGCTTCTTCTCAAGAAGACCCCAAAACAAGGCAGGCAGTGTACCACCCATCACATTTAGGGAGTATCTGGACTAAAGATGCTACAAGAGCTGGTGAATGTGATGTTTGTCCCCTAGATTCATATCCATAATGTTTCGGGTAGGACGGTATATTGATTCCAAGCAGGATAGCTGGCAGCGTGCCATCAAATCCCATTATATTCCTGCACAGCCAACCATGCATGGCGTACCAAGTAACCTCTGTTCTGCTTAAATGTCCATTCTGCTTGCAATTGACATTTAACAAATCCAAACACACTCGTTAAGGGTATGAGCAGGTTACTAGAACCAATAAATATGGACATGACACTGCAAAGTTATACGCTGATTAGTTTTGCTATGCTATGCTCTAAAAGAGTCCTTACAAATAATTCGCCAGTAAAAAAAATAAAAAAAGAAATAAATAAATAAAAATTGACAACTGATGGGAATTTCACCTTTGCATTAGGAGCTGCTGCAGTGGGTTGATTGAATCCTTGCCTCTGGATCTCCAAATGCAACTCTGGAGCCTGAAAGGGATGGTGTTATTAACACTACAAATGTATACTGACATTGAATTAGAAATATGACTAAAAGACAAACTATAGATATTGAAGTATTATACATCAATTGTAACACGTATCCAACACAATTTTATGGGATCAAAATCAACTGCCTTTATGGGAGAGAACATTTTCACCTGTTCCCATAGTAGCAAAAATCCAGACACAGGCTAAACCACTGACAGGTCAGTGGTAAAGCCATCTCATTCTCTGGTGACAACTGGATGCCGATCCCTAGTATCCCAGATTATACTTACCTTCCTTTACTCCTGTTCCAAAGTAGCCAAAAAAAAAAGAATCCAGAGACAGACTTATATAACATTAATGTCTCCCGTCACTTGGACAAGGTCACAAGATCTGACTTCTGAGGCAATAGAAAATACGACATGCTACATTTACATGGCTGCCAACGTAGTAAAATTGCTCATGAACATTGAAGCCTAAAACTCAGAATCTTTAGGTATAGGCAAGCTAATCAAGCTTGAGCAATGGGTATTGTGCAACAAACAAAGATTTTAGAGGAAATGTAGATCCAGTTGAATCATATTTTTCAGATTATGTCAGGGTGCATTTTGATGATGAAAGGTCAGGTTGAGTAATCAGAACACATCTCCTGAACCAATTGAAGAACAAAACACAAGATTAAGGTGTTGAGGCAAAAGATTCTCTAGGCAAAGAGTTCAAGCATCATCACCCGTGTATATAGTCGCCCCGGAGTAAGCCAAGATCACGAAGTCCCCAAAGTTCTAGCTTGATATCACATACTTCTAGTCTCCTAGATGAAAAGATTCTTCTTTCAAAATTTTCACTTGAATGTTGGGAGAGGAGAAAGGAGAAATGAAAATTCAATGGGATCAGATGTAGACGCCCCTTAAATTGCATGGGAAACAAGCGGTGCGGCTGCCAACAAGCGGCCCCAACCACGCCCACCCCCACCCCCACCCCTACTCGCAGATAATTGTTGGCAACAATGATGGATCATCAACTATTACCTTCTCCTGCAAATGCATGACAGGTTGTGTCCTAGTTCTTTTCAAGGCAGACCCTAAAATCTTGTCAGACAATTTTTTGTGGCAACAGGCTGTCCAACATAACCTTTTCCAATATCGAGACCAGCACAATCCAAGAAATGAAAAATGGCAGTTGAATTAACCAAACAAGGACAACTGTAACCCAGCTGATGTTTGCATGATGAAGGGACCATTGAATAGGGGACTGAAGAAGGAAAGGCTATCCTTGAGGCAGTCAAATCAATAAATTAAAACCATCATGAACAATGCATTGTTTTGACTAAAAAGTCGGACTTCCCCAGTTCATAGCAGGTTTGTGTCGACTCTTTGGCACCCGAAGGAGGCCTTCGAGGGAATCATTTCTGGTCCTTCCCCTGGTTGGCACACAATGACTCACTCTTGCCATAGGAGTAGCTTGAGCAATCCATCGACAGTCAACGAGTTCAGGCAGGGGGCCCCCATGTCCCATCCCTCATTCAATCCTTTTCCTTGGGCAACAGAGCCATTTCACTGATTTCCCGAGGATACAGATTCTGTCTGGGAGTCATTTTGCCACCCTGCTATTGTTTACAAGAAACAAACAGCAAGCATATTATCTAATCTAAGTGAAGCTAGAAATTGGATGTATTATTGAAGTTAGCAATCAATTAAATAAGGGAAGAATATTAAAGTGTACGCTAACCATACCACTTTGAGTGTATTCTAGAATGTCCAAACCTCTAACCTAAA
Organism: Camphora micrantha; assembly: GCA_003546025.1. Taxonomy (NCBI): domain Eukaryota; kingdom Viridiplantae; phylum Streptophyta; class Magnoliopsida; order Laurales; family Lauraceae; genus Camphora; species Camphora micrantha. The sequence continues at coordinate 26,825,457 of QPKB01000006.1, read as the reverse complement.
TCTCACAGCACAAAATTCCTAGCTCTCCCAAGACTCTTACTCAATTGAAGGAAGTTGTTGAAGATTCCACCTACTTTATGAGCATTCAAACATCTTCACCCTCCAATGCTGGAAACAAATAGGGGAATAAGAGTCTTTATCCTTCAAGCCCTCTGCCTCGCAACCTCATACCTTGAGAGATTGAGACACTTCCCTCTACTATGCACTGCAACCATAACATTTCTAATTGCAGCTTAACGTATTTCAAACCTTTAGATCGTTCTCATTAAAATTTTCTTAAAACTAAAACTGCCAATCCAAGTAGGTCACCCATTCAATCTGAATCTACCGATATATATATATATATATATATATATATATATATATAAAGAACTTCTGAATCCATATCTAAGCATCAGGAGGTGAACATTTTCCTTTTAAAGCCAAAGGGGAAGCAGCTTTCAACAACATTTTGAGAAGTTGGTCGGAAAGGTACATGGATAGCGCTCGACTCCTCCACAAAGCCCGTGTTGGAAGGCACTCCATTCGGTCAAGTTTGATGGTCGCTCATTGGGGGGCTTGGACCTGGCATACTGGAGTGGAGAAACCATCAAAGTTTCTTGGGTTTTACTGGTCTGGAAGGTCCAAATGAGGTGGAAATTAAAGCTCTACTCTGCGGTATTTCCATTTCCTTCTCCTTGGATGTCTGCATGTGTTGAACTATAAAAATATATATATGGGTAGAATACATCTGAAATTTGCATCACTTTCAAAATCATGTTGCTTCTTTCTCCTATGTTTTAAGAGGAGCATATTTCAAGTCAGACTCTGTAGCTAAATAGGCTGTTTACCACCCCTTACCTTGGTAACTTGTTTGTTCCTGAAGCTGGAATTCTTTGCGTTCTTCCATTAACTCATTCATTTCTAATCAGATAAAAAGAAATCTTACAGACAACAATTTAAGCAGACGGTAAAGAATCTAGAAGCCTAATGTACGAAGTCATATAGTTTCACTTATATGACCGAAAGTGAGGGAAAGATGCAATTATAAACTGGAGCATTACAGCATCGTAGAAGCATCCACAAGAATAATTTCCACAGTCCACACACCATGATTTGCTGTGAAGGAATCCTTTTGCTGTATTTTTAGCAATGGATTTATAGAGGAAAAAGTGAGCTTTCAATCACATTGAGCATTTGTACACCAAAAAAAAAAAACCAACAAATTGCAGAGAGGGTAAATACCTTAGCTGCCACTTCTAATGACTTCAGATAAAGGTCATTGCCCGGATCCTACCAGAGGGGGAAAAAATTCTCAAATTGTCTTCATAAGAGGGTGAATGTTTACATGCAGATGAACAAGGAATATATGGAACTAGTGGCTACAAAAATACCTCATCTACAGCTTTCTGGAATAACACAGCTGCCTGTTTAAAAATAACATTTGCGGCATCAATATCAGGGGTAAGGAAAGCTTGAGATGTGAGTGCATTTCCTAAGCACCAAAGTGTGTCATGCTTTTTAGGATCAACTTTTAATGCCTCCTCCAACTTCAAAATGCCATCTACAGAAGACTAGAGACGATCAAATACTCACAAACTAGGAGAACAAAAGGGAAGAACATAATTACATCAAAAGAATTGCAGTGCAGGCCAAGAGCTACTCCTGTTCAAAATTGGCACAAAATTTTGGGTTGGCACATTTTTAGGAACAATTGCCTGTTGGGCACCAACATTTATCCTTTTTTGGGGCTTGGGACTGGCACATGCAAAAACACGATATGTGCCTAAGCATATATTGTTTAGAGCGTCCGGGTAACAAAGCAAAGAATAATCCTCATTAGTGGTTCATTCAACACTTCAGAAGCAAATATTAAATCTGTTAGAAACTGTCGAGAGGTTGATCCCAAGTCCAAAAAGAAATGCATTCAAGAGCTGATAAACTTCGTAAGTAGGAGCATATAGTGCAACTACCAGAACAAGAAAAAATACTTCTAAGTTGCATCCCTGATGTAATATAGACCTTGGGAGTCTCATGAAACTTGTTACATCTTCCATCCATAAAGATTGACTTTAATTGATCAGAAAGAGGGTTCAGGTATTGCCTGGATGTACCCAAATTGCAAACTGAACAGAGGCAGAAGCAATGATCGCCACTCACCCACTGTGTTTGGAAATAGCAGAAAACTGGAAGTACATTATATGAACTTCCACTTCCTACACTTGTCAACACCAGGACCCAATCTATAAGCATTTTTCTTCCTGGTCCTGAACAGATTGAAATTTGGGCAGAAAACCATCCATTCACCTACCACAAATAGGACATATATGCATTCTTAATTCTTATAAACATTAGACAACTTTTTAACTTGTACTAACATAAAAGTTCCTTTTTTCGACATAGAAAGAAGTACAAGCAAGCAATCACTTAAAAACTTCTACAGCAAAGAACAAGTATATGAAGTGATTATGAAATAGAAAATACCAATGCAATGCAAGATAAAGATTAACAATACCTGATATCATCTTCATGCAATCGGGACCGTTCTGAAATTGAGATAGCTCGATCAGCGCCCCTCCCCACCTCGTAAGATTCTGAAAAGAAGAAAAAAAATTAAACAAAACCCATAACATCTCGAGAACAGAAATGTTAATCGAACATGTTAAAATGAGCACCCAAATATGAGTTCTACCAGACGTTAGGGTTTGAAGCGATCGAACAACTCAAAAAAGGAACACAGGAGAATTTTGGGGGGAGATGAATAATAGATGAGAGAGGATGAGATTAGGGTTTTGGAGGCGTACGTCTGCATCGAGAGGGTTCTTGGCGTAGTTGGATTCGGCGGTCTTTCTGGTGTGCTCGAAGAATAACAGCCGATCGAAATCGTTCTGAGACATTTCCATGATTATAGCTCTTCTCAGATCAGATGCAAAATCTCTCTCTTCCTCACTCGTTTATTTTTGGCTTTCTAGGGTTTGTAGATGTAAGAGAAGAAGAGGTGGTTTTTCCGCTTTCGTCGAAACAGCTGGCGCGAACGAGTACATCAAACGAGAGTACGTGCGTAGACCAGACATTTGCCCTAGGTAGATTTGTAGATTCTCACACGTACACCCAAACACCACTTGAGCAACTTGATTGTATCTATGAACACGGAGGTTATGTTGATCCCGTTTGGATGTCCACGTAATAAAATATTTGTTGATTTAAATATTATAAGAATAAAATAGTATTAAATATAATATTAATAGTACAATATCTTTACTGTTTGATAGATTTTTAAGAATATTACAGATTTTAAATTGAGTTGTTTGGAATATACTATGGATAAAAAAGTAATGTCGTAAAGTACAGTTTAATTTTTATGTTTTTACCATAAGTTTTTTTTCTTTTATCACATAAAATAATGGTAAAGTATAGTAAAGTAAAGTCATTAAAAAAGAACAACTACTTTATAACTTTTGCTTCCACTTTGCTTTACCGCATACTTCATCTGACCTTACTTTACCTTATCTTTTACCATATATGACATCAATCTTTATTTTACTTTATCACATCTGTAAACAAGTCACTTTTTATTTACCATATAAAATTATGATAAAATGTAATAAATAAAAATAAAATAAAATAAAATAAAATTACTTTACCATTCCTTCCCTCTTTAGTTCACCATGTACTTTATCCCACCTTTACCGTCTTGTGAGATTTACTTTTCCTTTACTTGATTATATATGTAAACATGCATATCATGATAGATTTGGTAAACTAAAGTCTTTACTTTATTCTATTACTTTATAGTTGTCATTTTGAAAGATTATTATCTTTGTAGAAAGTTTTCTACAAGGTGGAGCCGTATGAGAGAATATTAAGCTTTTTGAAAAAAAAGAATATTTTCTTCAATTTTTTCATAAGTTACTGAACGTACAAGATTTTCTTCTTTAAAAAAATGAAATATTATATTTTATAAAATATTATTTTATTGTATTTTCTTGTGCATCTAAACAGAATGAAATGTGTCAATAACACTCAACCATGAGCGCATTGGCAAGACAACATTCTATTGGTTTCTCATACTAAACCTTGCTTGTTATAAAGTATTGTGGAGCCCCATATTAATAGTCCTGCTAAGTAGGATCAATGGACGAAATTAATCCACATGTCACTCATCCAACAGTCGAGAACCTCATAGACTCTATTCTATAATTTTAAACAAAACTCTACCCTATTCCTAGATCCATCCACACTTTTTTACGACACTCAATAAATTTTAGTAAATTTTTAGAATTTAGAATTACAACCTTTTTATTTATACATAATTCAAGACTCTCCCAGAGTAATCCTTACTGAAAAATAAGACAAATATTAGCCAACAAAGAGAGCTCCACATGGACAGGTACAAAGATAGGGCTGCACAAAAAAATTCAGTGTCACCGCAAAAACCGAACCAAACCGATCGAACCGGACGGTTCGGATCGGTTTTATGTAGATCGGTTCAGTCAACAGTTTGAAAATCATAGAAACCGCCTTACATCGGTCGGTTATCGGTTTGAACCCATGGTTAACCGCCTAAACTAAAACAACCGATCTTATGTATTAACTTGAGTATTGAGTTTTGACTATTTTAGCCTTAAGGGAAGCGCTTGTATGTTCTACTTGTGTGTTACATGTTTGATGAAAGTTCTACAAAAAGCGTGCATTATTAGATTTTTAGTAGCACTGTCCAGGGATTTGGGCTGACCTAAGAGAAAGTGAACCATGAAGAGGCCCATCTCAATTAGTTTAAAATTGGGGATACATTCCACTTGAACCTATCTTGTTGGCCAAAAAAAAAAAGCGACAGAAAAACATCAGTTCTTTTTCTTTTTTTTTTTGTGTGGTGTTGGGAGAGAAATACGTACATGTCGGACCATTTTATTGGTGTATTTACCAGAAGATTTGAACTGCTTCAACTCATTGGCCTGAAAAGTTGCCAAACTTGGCCTGGTCCATTAAATCACGCAATCGAATGATGGATGGAAAGAGTTCATCCATTGTTTGATGTATGCTTTCTTAGTTGAAACAAATTATGAAATATATTTTGGTGTTCATTATAGCTTATCCTTATTCCATTTGATAGACTCAGTTTGAACTGTAATTTTTTGATGAAAAAAAAAAAAAAAATCGATTCGGTTCGGTTTGAGCACATGAGCGGTTTGGTTTGGTTTGATTTGGAAAAATAAAAAACTTATGGGTTCAGTTTGACTGACGATTTCCCCTCTAAACTGATCCTAAACCGCCCATGTGCATCCCTATACAATGATGGGGTTCCTTATGGCTGAACCTGTTTTGGTCCTGCCTCAAATGACTTGTATGGAGTAAATGTAATGACCCCCCCTGATTTGGAGGGGGAAAAACCTGAGAAACACCCCATTTATGTGGTATGGAACGAATCCCACATTGATCATTATTGTCATCATAGCTTTACACCATCATCACTATAGGGAGAGCTTCTTTTGTGTAAGTATTGCATAGGCTGTGGACGGCAGAACCAATTAATTTAGTCACCCAAGGTGTTATATTGGTTGCTTCTGTCAAGGGTATAAGGGGTCACCCGCATAATCATCTACATCAACATGCCTTGGAGATGAACTACCAAAGTGAGTTTAAGGAACAAGGGAAAAAACCGATCTCACACAAGCAAAGCATGTGATGGAAAGCATCCAAACAGTGTCCCTTGATTAGTGTCCATAAGAAGTGAAATTCACATGTCCTCTTCCGAGTTCGGATCCCCAGTTTCTACTATTTCATCCTAATAACATTCGCCAGTTGTATAAAATTTCACGTCGGCTAATACACCCTCTTAGTTACTTTTTTGGAATGAAAAAAGAAAAGAAAATTTATATAACTGGTGAATGTTGATAGGATGAAACAGCATCTCCTTGTTTCTCCGAACAGGGATTTCCTAATCAAGCTGATTCACATGCACCTCAGGAAGCAAGTCCAAACAAATACTACATGCCTCCAATAAGTTCTACATAACAAAAATGAACTCTCAAGCCATGCAAGTTACGTTCCACATTCCTTTCTATGATCACATCTAACTATCTATCAAGCAAATGTGCATTTAATAGCAGTTGCTTTCACCCAAGAAACATCTTACAGTTCAGTCAACATCTAAGACAACATGGTCAAAATAAATACGGCACAGGACGGTTCGTACTCCTCAACACAGCATACACCATCTCTACCACTTGATCACAATATGTAGGACATTATCAATAAGAGAAGCTTTGGTGCCATTAGGCATCTTGCACATGAGAAGATGTCAATGCACCTCAATTACTGCAACGTTGTTCTCAGGAGACATCAGATTGCAGCCGACACTAGAAAAGCTCGGATGCGCTGCAACAGTTCAGCCTTTACGGAATCAGGGACGGAGGCTGCATGAGCAAGTGGCATGGAAGCACAAAAAACACAGTAAGGAATCTCCATAAGAGAGTCTTTTTTTGGTCTGTATGCTTGTGTAGAGGACATGACTGAGTTCAAATTGAATGTAATGCATTCGGTGCCCTTTACCCAATTCATCATCAACAAGCACAGGATTTGTCTCAATAATAAATATAGAGGTTAAACTGTCAAACATGAGATCAACAGCCCATTTGGATCTTCGTAAACTGGGTGCAGGTAACTCAGTTAACACATAAATGAAAGTCCATCCATTGGACAACCTGTGCCAGTCATAGCTATTTCTAATAGAGAACATAACAAAGAAGATCGGATATGTTATGAAAAGGACGAGTTCATCTCAGATTATGATTATAATAGACTTGATTTATGATATGCATTTCTAGATACAACTTTCAACTTTTTGAAGGTTGTGCACAGAAAATGGATCCTCACCTCTGCCCTTAGGTGTGATGAGATGTACAAGTTCATCCACAGTTACGTTGTTTCTTCCTTTCTTCTTTGTAAAGGCCCTAAAATAGAGAAAAGAATAAGCCATTACTTTGAGACATTGAGAGAGAAACCAAATTAAAGATAACATTATCCATTTCATTTAATAATGTCTGCAAATGTGGCTATGACAAGACTGGAACACATGCAGATTTCAAAAAAAAAAAGGGTGTCACTCCAATCCACTAAAAGGAGACTGTTGATTTTATTCTGCTGAATATCTGTTTTTTTTTTTTTTGCAGACGAGGGTGTCCGGCCTCTTTGAGAACCAACTATTAAGACTCCAATTATCTAAAATCTTTCTATCAATAGCTGCAGAATGTATCTCATTGGTTGTAACTTGTAAGACTTCACTATTGTGGTACAGATGTCATCAGGACAAATCAGCTCGAAGTCGGCTTGAATCAGCTCAATTAGGCTTGAACTAAAGCTCGATTCATTGTCTCATAAGCCAAATCCAAGATAGGTCCAGCTCAGCCCAAGCTTGATTTGTTAAGAGGATTGACTCAATCTCAGCTTGTTAAGCTCTCAACCTGGTGCCATTTTTGTACATCATAACTATATTTAACAAATAATATAAATTTTTTGATGAATATTACATAATATTGTTAATCCAATTCAATAGGAGTATACAGGTAAATAGATTGGAGGCATAAATCATAATACATAAAATTTAAGTTTGTTTACAAGATTTTGAAAAATAACTCAATAGGGAACAATAACTTAAAAATTATCAAATCTCACAATGAAACGATCACATCCTCCTGAAATGTGTGTCTGACCCAATTTTTAACACTTCTTCCATTGTTGAGGCCTTCAAATCTACACTTAGTGACTTCCAACTAGGTTGATTTTAGGGTATTATTTATCTGTGCATAGGCCTTCTGTAGCTTTCTTCCTCTTGAATTTTTGGTAACCAAAAGCGGACCCCAAATACTGGTGCTCCCTATATTTGATATGCTTTGACTTGAGCTCAAACTTGATATGCACCATTGAGGCAAGCCCAAGCCTAACTTAGTTGGGCAGTTGGGCTTGATTCCTGTTCAAGCCTGAGCTCTAGATCCAGCTCGGTTTAGTACTACTAGGTCTAACTCGGCATAATTCAAGTAGGGACGTAAAAACGGCTCAAGTCCAAGGTGGACTCTGGCCTGATTAAATGTAATAACCAAAACCTGGACCGACTCAAAAACTGTAAATATGGTAAAAATAAATTGAGAATGGTATCATGGCTAGAACCTATGACCGAGTAATTGTGGGACCAACCGTCTGCCATCAGTCCCAAGCTCTCCCTTTTAGTCTATATTTTTAAAATACCAATAATAGTATATTTTTAAATGATATTTATTAGCATCATTTTTATAATATATACAGTACTTGTATAGTTGTATATATCATTCTGTACATGGTTGTAAAAATATGGACCCAACTGGACATGGAGCTGATCATCAATGGAATCCAAAAGAGGAGGCCCGTACGAGGAATTTTCAAATCAGGTCCTTCAGGTAACCAGGTTACAGAAAAGACCATATGAGCCAGGCAATATGGAATTAATCCATGTTACAGAAGAGGCTGCTTGTTTTGATGCCTCCCCATGGAGCCTAGTCAATTTGATCTGAATGTATGAAAAACCCTCTAGGGAGGCACTTCTAATTTGTCACATTTTTATGCTGTTGCTATTCTTTGCCTTTGAGCTTCTTTAAATTAATTGCCTTCAGCAATAGAAAACAAAGGTGAAAGAAACTCTCCACATTTTCTAACACATATTGGTTCCATATGGGTGAATCGCCCAAATGAATAGCAGTCAATAAATATCAAATAGATCCAAGTTCCCAATAAGCAAGTCACCTTTGGTTTTTCTTTGCTTGGGAACTTCAGTCAATAGCATGAAAGAATATAAATCAAACTAGGAAGATATCTCCTAGAATGTGGAACATTACATCGGTCTAAACAGTATTGCATCCTAATACGTTATAAGTTCCACAAAAAATCAACCATCAATCCAATTTCCAAAGGTTTTAAGCCAAATAATTAAAGTCCCCAAAGGTTTTTAGTATGGCATATTGATTCATACAGCTGAGCACTGATACTGGTACATATTAGCGTACTGGAATATTGGCCGATAAAGCAGTTGGTCTTTGTTGAGTTTCTAAACCTTAATAAAGATCGATATAAACTGACACATCAACTGAATTTTTGCTGGTATGACTGCTACATACAGGCAAACCACTGTATTTCCACTGATATCAGAAAATATCAGCAATTCAGCATACAACATCAGTATATATTGACCGATAATGTGCAAACTACATTTCAGATGAAAGTTGACAGTTGACACTGGTCTTATGGGTATATTTTGGCTGTTGAAAGAACCTGCACAGAGCTTTCATTTCATCTCTCCAACCACATTCAATGAGCCTTTCCCTCAAAAGCTCCTTCAGTTTCTCCTTTTCACCACTTTCGATTAACTAGGTAAAAAAAATCAAAGTCAGAAAGTCTACAGAGAGAGAGAGAGAGAGATTACAGAATATCAACAAAAGGTATTCTCGTTAAATTTTCAAACTAAATTCATAAAATTCCAAAATGAATACACAAAAGAATAGAGAAAGGTAGAACTCAATTACAGAATGTTTTGACCAACTTGCATATCCTTTATCTTTTGTTTCTCTTTCTTTATTCTTTGTAACAAACAAAGTTTAATTCATATAGACTAGCAGCTATCATTACTCATTCACGAAGGAAAAACACAAAAGAAGAAGAAGAAATAAAGGATCACAATCTAAACAACGCGGGCTTCTGGGGAAAAACATATATCCATCCTTTTACCAAATATTAACTTAATTATCTGGATGATCTTCTAAAATCAGAAAAAAGAAAGAGTAAACAATGAGAAACTTTACTTTCAGATTACCATTATCATACAAATCCATAATATTAAAAAATAAAAATAAAAAAGTTTAAACAAAGACAAAACAATATCATCAGATTTATTTAACCATCTGGGCCATCTTCAACAGTTCAGAAAAACCCCAATAATTTTCACGTGATTAACAAAAACCATTTCATAGGTCCCTACAGAAAACAAAGCTCCTAAAGAACATTTTCAAATTCTTTCAAGTGTATGGTTTGTCAATCATATTGAGAAAGATAATGAAATCAGCTCATTTTATATCTTTTTCCATCAGATTCCGGGTGATTACGCTAAAACCCAATCTACAACTTACAACCAACAAAAAATTCAACTCGCCCATCTGGTTCATCTACTACAACTGGAACAATATTTTAAAAAATGCAAAAACATACAAAAATTCAGTAAAACAAACTAATTTCACTTTCTTTTGCCATTATTGTTTCTCCTTCCATCAGTAAGGCTTTCTCTTTTAATTATCTACAAAATAATCTGATTAACTGAACTCAAGTCAAGCAAAATCCAAGAAAATCGTTTAGGGGAGAAAAAAAGCAACTCTCAAGTAATACTCAAACCAACTGCTAGGCTACACATTACAATTAAATTGCTTTCAAGTCGCATTCAATGCAATATGGCTATGATTCCAAAGTTCTTCCTTGTTTTGACTACAATGCGACTGCAATTCCCCTATTTCCACTTGATGGAGGTAGTCTTTGTGACCCAAATCACCAGCGTATACACGCACAGCTATAATCATCACCACCATCTTCCAACACCTACTATAATCAATTAATCATCACCACAAACCTCTCTCTCTCTCTCTCTCTCTCTCTCTCTCTCTCTCTCTCTCTCTCTCTCCACTGTTACAATTATAAACAGATAAAATTTCAACAAAACCCAATTCAGAGAACAGCACAAAGAAACAAATAATCTGAAATAAAACCTTAAATCTCAATTCCAGAGAAACCCAACCATCTCTCTCATGTATATGTCCATCTACAGATGATTTTCATCGAAACCCCAATTCACAGAACAGCAAAAAGAAACAAATCAAATGAAAAAAAAAAAAAAAGTATCAATCTTTGACTCAAGAGAAATTCAAAAGAAAAAAAAGTCTTAATCTTTGAGTCCGGAGCAATTCAAACAACATCAGATGAATTGGGGGTAAAAATACCTTAATGTTTATGATCTCTGGGAGGGTCAGCTCTTGCTGGGGATCTTCGTCTCCGTCTGGGGTTGGGGGTCGATTGATGGAAGAACGCCTTACATTAAAAAAAAACACATATTAATCATAGGATGAATCAAAGAAACCTTTGAAGAGGAAAAGGAAGAAGAAGAAGAGATTGGGCTGAAAAAACACACATTATTTTCGAGAACTTCTATCTGGAGTTGGATTTTGTAGCAACTTTTTCGTGAATGCGTTGGTCTTTTGAGTGTAAGTATGTTGATTTTGGGTTGGTTTCGTTGGAGATTGTTATGCTTCTGCTTCTGCTTATATATATGATATGCATATCACGATTCAGGAGGAGAAGGAAACTCTTCTTTTTGCTCTTCGCCCTTTGCTCATGCCTCATGGACGTATTCAGGTTTACAGTCGAGCCCGACTTTAGAAACATGGGCCTACATCCAGCCCAAGCCCAACACAGGCATTTATTCATTAATGGGGGCCCCAAGACTGCCCGTTTAGTCAATTCAAGCTTTCTAGCAATTATTTGGATAAATTATTAATAAGGGCACACTTATGTAACTCTGAATCCGGAATAAAAAAGATTAGATTTTTGTTGTACATTTTTTTTTTCTGTATAATTGTATTCCTTGCAGAAAATCTAATTAATTTTTAGGGCATCAAATCCATTTTGAGATAAAATTTTTGAATCTCAATACTGTCTTAGTTTTTTTTCCTTTTTTATCGGAGAGTTCCTAACCTTTTGGGTCGGACTAATCCCTTCGGGCCCAGAGGAAAGCCGGGTAAACTCCTCTGTAGCCCCAGTGTGATAGTGCAGTTTCAAACCTACAATCTCCGGATTCAAACCGTTGTCATAGTCAAACTTTTGTATCTATGGAATAGAAAACTAAATTCTATATTTCGCAATATCACACAAACAAGCTTTAGATTACAAGTGATTCTTATTCAGACCGAGCCAGATTAGGCTTGAGCTTTCTATTTCTTAATATTAGCTTGACCCAAAAATTATATCACTATTAATTTAGGATATATTGTCCATAGAGTTGCCTTTATCCTGACATTTGCATTTAAACGGTCAAAGTTTAAGTATTTTCCGTTAAGCTATCTGTACGATATCCCAATGCCGTGTGATATTCTACATATCACCCTATGTGATGTCCTAGGGTCGTGCGATATTACAACGTTATCACTTAAACAACTCTCCCGAAAATATTTTAGGGCAAATGTAAGCTCTAAAAATCTTATATCCTAAACTATATATATCAAAAAGGGGCCCAAGGCATTCTAGGCTAGGACAAGGCTGACCAGGCCCACGAGCAGCCCCAAATATAGGTAGGTCAGGCCCATTGAAAGCCAGTCCTATTAAATCCGTGTGGGCAGATCCGTAATTACCTCCTCCTCCTCTTCCTCTCTCTCTCTATATATATTCCCTCTTGCTTGCGACCGGCGAGGGAAGAAGACCTGAGAGAAGTAGAGAGAGAGAGAGAGAGAGAATACAACAAACAAACAAGAAACAAAGAAAGATGTCGGACCTCGACCCTGCTACAAGGGAGGCCCAGGCCCAGACCCAGACCCAGGAGGAGGAAGTGGAGGAGGAGGAATGGGAGAGGAGAGCACGAACATGGCTGACGACACTTCCAAGGCGTCGAAACGTGACGACGGACGAGATGGATGTCTGGATCGACTCCAATCTCTCCTCCATCCCTCACCAACTCATCTCCAACCCTCGCTCCCACCTCTACGGCCGCATCATCTCCCTCCACAAGCTCATCCGTCGAGCCAATCAGGTCCGCTCCATTCTCTCTCTCTAATGCTCATTGTATCTACTTCTACTTCTAGGGCTTTACATACTATTTATGCTCCATCTAACTACAGGTATGGATTTTTTTTTTTTTGGGGGGATGGAATGCGGGGTGTTCTGGATGGAGGGGGATTGGTGAGGTGATGATGCAATGTGGGTTAAACCATGTGATTAGGGCACTGCAAGCTGGAATTTGATTAGGGTATGAACTATCAACTGTCCTGGATTTGTGGACTTAATTTTAAATTGGGGATAAGTAATACAACTATGATTTTATTTTGTATTATTATTGACATGGTTGAAGTGGAGAGCTGCTTCGCGAGCGCGCTTATGACCCCCCGTGGAGCAAAAAAAATGTTAGCAAATCAAGAAAGTGTGGTGGGGGAGATGAGAATGTTGAGATGGATGTGGAGTAAAGGTAAGAAAGACAGAATTAGATGAAACTTATTTCAGATTGACAACAAGCAACGGTGTTGTTGTTGTTGTGGAAAATCTTTTCTATGGTGGACCCACTAAGGAAAAAGGGGTTGGCTAAAGAGAGGATATCGATGGAGGTAGTAACGATAGATTTGAACAACTGCAACTTGTATGGTGATTTGGTTGATGGTAGATTGGAATGGAAGAGAAATATAATTTATGTAGCATTGGGTGGGAGAGTGGTTTTTCCTTTGTTTTGCTCGTTGTATGTTGCTTTGTCTTCTTTATTGAAAGTTGCTTTTACTGATCCAAATAATAATAATAATAATTCATATAGCTGACCCAATATAGTTGGGAAGGCTTTGATGAGGTAGAGGTCATGTAAAGACTTTTGAATCTCCCAGCCCTCATGATTGGCATCCATCCAAGTGGGCTACACCATCCTAGCTGTTTCTTGCCCCATATTGGCCAAAAATTGCCCTATAAATATATGCATACATACATATAGACATATATATATATATATTTATGTGTGTGTTAATCCCTTCATTCATGGCCTCAACTTTAATGGTCCTGCAAGACGTTTTTTTTAGGATTTCAAGCCAACGTTGAGTAACAGTTGGATGAGTGTTAAATTTTGACTTGTGCCAATTTATTGGGTAGTTAGTGTCATATACCATGTAGCGATCCAAAAGCTTAAACTTATTGGTGGAAGGCTCGAACAGGTATATGAAGCCTTGTTCAAGGCATTAATTAGGTGATGTGGGACTTTACCAACACTTCCCCTCATGTGCAGGCCCGACATATTTCATGGACGGGCCTGCCATGTGGGCTATACAAGAACGACGGGATCGGAACCCGCTCTAATACCATGTGCCAACCCAAAAGCTTAAGTTTATAGGTGGAAGGCCCAAACAGGTATATGAAGCCTTGTCAAAGGCATTACTTAGGTGATGGTGGGATGTGGGACTTTACCAAAAGTCGGTGTGACGCGGTAGGATTGATCATATCCCACATTCTAAAAGGGGAGTGATTGCGGATAATGTAGATGTATATATCCAATATGCCAACACTTTTGTTGTATTTCTTTTTGGGATTGTTGTTAACATCAGGGACTAGCCGATATCTTATTTGATAGCTTATATATTTCGTTCCCCCTTGTACCTTTGCATTCTGTGTATAATTATTATTATTATTATTATTGAGTGGTTACATTTCGTGTATTAATAAAGTTAACGAAAAATACATAGTGACGAAACGAAATGCCTCCGCACAAAAAATGTTCCTAGAAAGACATGTTTAGTTTGAGTGTAGTTGCAAGTTGAATACATCCATTCATGTATACACTGTATTTTATCTTTCAAAAATAGAAAAACGTATACACTGTATTTTTCTTTATGTTTCTTTTTCATTGCAGGCGAGTGATGTTGCCGAGGGTGAGCTCCAAAACGTCCGTTTCAGCGTACTGAGCAGTGGATACCTGTCTATTCATGGTTAGAATCACTAGATGCAAATGAGGTAGTTAAATCTAAAGCAATCAATGAATGGCTATCTCAAAACCCCAAAGTCAAAGAGCAGTTATTTGCAACACATTCTAGTTATCAACTCATGCACTACATCCGGAAATGCCATGCAAGGATTCTAAGGAAAAGGGGGAAGTTACAGAAGGTATTTGTTTCATAATTTGCTTTATTAATCTTTCTATTCCATTTGGGGGGTGTGCATTGAGAATATGGCTTGTTGGCCGTTTCTCTTGTAATTGTTCATTTTTCTCATGCAGAAGTGGTGCATCAGGTGAATGTATCCACTTGATTTTTTGGCAATGGAATGTTAACGATGGTCTCCAGCCCATCGATGAATGGTAGATATTGCAGTTGCCATGTTGGTGCATGAGTTGTGATGATCCTCTTAGTCATTCTTACACAGATGTTTTTTGTATTTCTGTAATTATAAGAGACCTGCATGCTACCTTAGGTTAGACAGTTCATTGCTACACTATCAACCATTTACAAAAAAAGCAAATGCTCGTTTCTAGATCACAAGGCTAGTGAGTTGGATGCATGGAATGATTTTTCTCCCACCTATCCATGTCCCATCCACTTCCTGTGAATTGGCACTGGCCTGGGTGGGCCCTACAATTTTCATTGCATGTTTTTACATTATCACTCTCTCTGCATACGTACATGCATGCATACATATAATGTAGTTAAATGTTCAAATGAGGGTGTCTCATTTATAAGTTATAACTTTACATAATGAGCAGTGAGGACAATTGTGCAATCGTGAATGGGTTCCATCACAAGAACAGGCCACTATGGTTTGCTGTAATCGTGCAGATCTGAGCTCTTTGAACTGTTCTTTTCCATTTTCCAAAAAAAAATAAAATAATAATAAATAAAGAAAGAAAGAACATGTGTTTTTACATTCTACTGCCACCCCTCAGTCACCTTTTCCTTTCTTTCTTAAATGATGTTGATCTTTGGAGTCTTAGATTCTAACAAATTTTTTTTTTCTTTTGATCTGAGTATCCCCGTGGTATATTTACCTAGCAGGACTATTTTGACAAGATCTTTCCTTTGACCATTGACTGCAACATGCTTCCAATAGTTGATGTTGCTATTTTAGTTTATGATTGGATATGTATATATCTCCGTTAAGAAAACAGGAGAGTGTTCTTACGACCGTTGTTTGTTTGTGTAGGCCATACCAGCAACAAAACCCCCAACCACTATCACTCCAATCAATGACCATAATGCTGGGCCAATACCAGTAGCAGTTCTCCCACCCACAATTACTCCTGTGAAGGACCTCAATACTGCGGTATTGCCAGTAGCAGTTCTTCCAACCACAATTGCTCCTGTGAAGGACCTCAGTACCCAGGTGTTACCAGTAGCAGTTCCTCTAAATACAGGTTTGTATTTTCATCTTACATTTTGAAAAGTATATTTCTCCAACTCCATTTTGAGATCAATGAATAAATAGTTCAAGCACATCTGGGCTAGCCTGATTTCACAATGTCTTGTATCATTTCAAATCATAATATTTTTATATCGGCATATATCTGGCCCTCTGAACATGTAAAAGAATATTTAAAATTGAGCTTTCAATATCGCAACATATTATGAATTTATGATGTTAAATATTCAACTATGGCCTACCTAGAATTGCAGTATTTGGTTGGAGGCATTATTGACTTCAGTTGTCAGTTTTGTTAAGACCTCATATTATTGTTGATTCTAAACTGAAACAGTTTAGCTGTTTCAGCATTTTGGTGTTTCATTTTGGAGTCCGTTTCAGAAAAATACTATATATAACTTATAACATTTGAAAATTTTGAAATAACTTATATATAACTTATATATAGTTATATATAACTTATAAAAATTTGAAAAATATTAAACAGCAAAAATGACATGTATAACACATTTATTTCATTCTACTATATCAAAATGCAATATCTTATTTCTGCCTGCCAAACTAATAATTTATAAGCCAAACAAATGATGTGTACATGACAATGTCAAATTACAAAGAAGCAGCAGAATGAAGGGAATTGTTTCCAGCATAAGGCCTTGAAGGGGATAAAAGCCCTTACTTTTGAATGTAAAGGACAAGAAAACCATGTTTGTTCAACCTTAATTGGGGCATATTGGTCAAAACCTCCTTGGAGAAAAAAAAAAAAAGAGAGAAGGAAATGGGATTCTTTGGGAGAAACTCATTGAATTTGGACCTAATATAGAGATTTCGGCCCTGAACACCTCTGACGTCATCTTTTGTTTCTGTTCTTTCTTTCTTTTTTGGGTGGCCACAAAACGGTTATGTTTCATCCAGTTAACTGCGAAGGCTGAAATGAACTGAAATTCACTTTAATGTTCTTAACTATTCCTTGAGGTTGTCGTTTTCCAGGTTAAGGACCTCCTTTAGAGGGAAAGGGGTTTTTGGTGAAGGCTTAACTACATGGGGCAAGTTTGTTGAGATTTTAATGCTGGACTCTATCTTGGATTCCTTCTATGATATAGGGTGAGGTCCTTGGAGTTGCACGTTGGTCTTTGCCTTGCTTGATAACTCAAGGGATCACAAATGGGAAGGTGACCATGGATTTACACCACAATTAGAGGATGGAAATGTCCAAAGAAAGAAGAAACTGAACTCATATATTGGTCTGTTGTTTTAATACAAATATGCAGACCTTGCTCGTGCTTGAACAGGGATAGAAATCCGCCATCATCATGTAGTTTTACCACTCAAGATCTCCTTATTTGACTACTATTGCTAAAGACTTAATAAAAGACCTCCTGGGACTCTTGACTTGAAATAAAAAAAATGCCAATTAGGACCCAATTAGTATAAAAAATATCTAAACAATAGGAAGTGCTTGATTATCTCATGCTTGAGCTAGGAACAAAAAAAAAGAAAGGTATCACATGAAGTGGGGTCCATGGGTGGGTTGTGGGGCCCTTTGGATCTTTTAAGCAATTAGAATGTGTCATTCTAACTGTTGCAGCCGGTCTATTTTTCTTCTCACCATCATTGGGTTTGCTTTTGCTTTTGTGTAGCTCTTTTTTTTTTTTTTTCCTTCTTTTTATCTTTTATATGTCAGTCCTTGTCCTTATTTTTCCCCATTTTCCTTTCTGATAACGTTTTCTTTGATTAAAAGAAGGAAAAAAAAAAAAAAACAAATTTTTGGGGGCAGGGCTTGAAACTTGCAGTGTCCTATCTTTTGCTCAAATGAAAATTAGGTGTTTGAGGTTTTTAAAAAACAGTGATTAGGGAATCTTATTTGGTGATCTTCTTCTTTATTTATTTTTTTTGAAAAATATGATCTTCCTCTTGATTAAAACTTGAAAATAATATTCAGCACATCATCGTTATCATCTTAGACTTATCCCAGTTCCCAATGATTTGGGGCTGGCTGAATATGCATCTTATCAAAACTTAAAAAGAAGGAAAGTTCTATTTCCTTGCATGATTTTCTCCTGATTGGTCTTTGGTAGCCTGTATAGAGTTTGCCTAAGGGGTTCTTGTGAACCATTTGTGATGTTCTCCTTGAGCTATATCACAGAACAATGGTCAATGAGCTTTTGTTGATGATGTGTGAGGCTTGGGTAATGTGCTTATTGGTCATGAATGAGTAGATCCTAGACACATGAAAAGATGGTCAAGTGTCCAGGATTTCTTGGTTGCTCTTTCTATCAGTGGTAAGGTTGGATTAGAGAGGTGAAATAAAATTTTCTGTTATAAGAAAAGGTTGGATTAGAGTTTTTTTTGTCTTTTTTTATTTATTATAATAGTAAATTTTATTGCTCTGAAAGAGAACTGGACTGAAAAAGCACAAACCGGCTCTAAAACAAACAACTAGAAACAGAGACATAATAATCAAACATCATTAGACATCAAAAGAAACAAAATCTAGAGAAATCCCTCCTTACCGAGACCATCGGCCATTTCATTAGCCTCTCGGAAAATATGGTGAGAAGACGCATCGAGCTGAGAAGAGTGTTTTTTTTTTTTTTTTTTTGGTCTTATGCTCTTGTTTTTTTAAAGCTTGTGAGGCTTACTTACATTAAGGCGATCCCTTATCCCCTCTTGTTTGTGATTGTGGACTCACCGAGCCGTTTGTTACTGTGGTTGAGGGGCTGGTATAATTAGTGGATTTAGGATCTAAAATTTTGACATTGAGATTACTCATTTTCCTTTTGCTCTGAGTGCGTGTTTTTTGCTGTAACTAGCCAACAAATTGAAAACTTGTAGGTATGGTATAACAATGGTTTGAATTACCATCAGGGTTTAGTGGTAACAACAGTGAATGTGAGCTAATGGTTTTCAATTAGAGATACAACAAGTTTAGTCTTGTAGATCTTTTTAGGTGTCATGTAGATCTGTGACATTGGGACTCGGGGAGTCTACAGAAGCTATATATGATTTGGTCATTGACTGGTTTGAAGAAATTATCAACTTGGAAGAGTTGGTTCTTGTCTCTTGGTGGTATAATCACTTAGATTAAATCTTCTTTAGCAAGTTTGTGTATTTATTTCTTTTCCTCCTTTTGTTGTGCTGTTAGTGTGCTTCAAAGAAATGGAAGATTTGAAGGTGGTTTGTTTTGAAATGGCATGGAAGACCATTGCAAGTATCTTTTTTTTTTTTTTTTTTTTGTGAGTTGGAAACATGTAATTTAGGCCTACCAAAGTAGAGTTGTTGGGCTGTTCAACAAAGAGAGTTAACTTTGCTCTTCTTGGTAATTTGTTCTGTGTGGTGATGAGGGTGAAGGTTTATGGCAATTGATTATTACCCATAAAATTAACCTTGAAAATAATGGTTGGCAAATCCCTCAAAGTTTTGGTGTCTTACAAAGCTGTTCTTAGTATGTCCGGAGGAATTTTAATATGCATCAACTATAGAGTATGAGATTTGTGCTTCGGCAATCAGTTGATTTTGTGATGCTTTTCCTATGCTTTGTTCCACTAGAAGTCTAGAACAATTAAGTTGTCCTTAGTAATGGAGTATCTTGATACATCTGGTGGGGAGTTATTTGAAATTTGAATCACTATGTTTCATCATAATCTTTAGGATCATGAGATGAACCCCCTTTTGACTTGCTTGTGACAGTTGAAGATACTTTGTTCCATTTATAGAGGTCTTGATGTCCTGTTGTGGTGTGCTGGATGCCAAAAGTGTTTTTTCAGTCAAATCTTTTTGTGGGTGCTTGGGTTGTGTGTGTGTGTGTGTGTGTGTGTGTTTTTTCTGAATGGTAACTGAATTTTATTAAAAGCTAAGCAGCATAAAAGCAATATCCTGATAAGCTCATTTTATTAAAAGATCATTTTCATACAGACGATTCTTTAATTGGGGATAATAAAAAAACTTCGCATAGTATTGGTGTCCAGTGTCTAGGAAAGATTGGTTTAACATTTGCTATTATTTCCTTTCCATATTTTTAAACGTACTCTTTTTGGACCCTGATATGTTTCTTATGGTCTATACTCTATGGTGTTGAGTTATGACGGTTTTGGTGAGTTGTAACTCCATAGATGTTTCACTGTCTTCTCCGAGTTCTGTTTTCACTGTTCAATGATTCTCTCCAAAACCAAGCGTTAAAACATTCCACAATCTTGCACATATATACAGTAGGAAAGTCAACTTCCATGTACTTATTTTCATTTCTTTTCTCTTTTTAGTTTCTTTTTATACATTTTTTAAGAAGCACAACTCCCATACAAAATTTGTCCGATCCCATGCAAAACTTGTCTGATCACTCCCCATTTGGCACAAAGAAGTGACCATCTACTTACGAATTGCACTACTTGGTCAACATGTATTTATTACAGAGCCAAGCATCTAGGGAATATGTTAACCAAAAGAAAATTTGAGTGATATGTTCAGAGTCATATCAAGAGAGCTTTACAAGCTGCCATTTTTCAAGTCAAGGTAGGGTTCATTTAGGAAATATATTGACCAAAAGAGTGATTTTTCCAGCGAATAGTTGTTTCGACAACCCTTTATGCGATACCATTTGCTGCTAATCAAGTCATGATACTTTCTTTTTAGCTATGATTCATTTAGGAAATTTGTTAACCAAAAGCAATGTTTTAAATGCTGAGGTGTGAGGCGAGGCATTCTAATTGCTTGTAGCCTAAGATATGATCTATCTCGTGTCTGGTACTGCATGGTTCCACTCTGCAAGAACTCCGAATTATTCTCTTGAAGCTCATCAGCATCAAGGAGCGGGGTGAAGCCTCAGCCCTCAGGAGCATACCTTTTTAAATAAATAATAATTATATACTAATACAAACCATCGAAATAATATTATTACTAGACATAGAAATCCGTTTCAGTTTGGTTGTTATAATAAGACTTCGAGTTTTTTTAGGGTTGGCTTAATTTAATACTAGTTTTAACAGTCTTAAATAAAAAAATCTTTTAACTTCTTAAAGTTACAAGCTCTCACTTTTCTTAAAGAAAAGGAGTGTAGACTTCGAGTTTTTTTTTAGGGTTGGCTTAATTTAATACTAGTTTTAACAGTTTTATATAAAAAAAAAGCTTTTAGTTTCCTAAAGTTACAAGCTCTCACTTTTCTTAAAGAAAAGAAGTGTAGCCAGATGATATGGACTGTGACTGAAGCACACACTTCAGTGTTGCAGACTCTTTAAATATGCATAATAGGGTGAGGTATACGCTCCAATTGCAAGCTACAACCCAGACTTAAGCCTGGGGCAATTTTGAGATGCCTTGCTTCAAGGTGAGCCTTGAGGTGTCACTGTGTAAGGCCAGATTCTTCTAAAAGGATTGACTCATGAGTGATATGTCCAGTGAACCATTGTATCAACAGACCTTTCCAGGGTGCCATTTGCAGATCAAACTAGGTTTGGCCTTTGATGTGTTGAACGTGTAAAAGACAACGTTATTTCTGTGCAGTAACTGAATCTTGCAGATTTTATCTTGTTTAAGTTTGATTTAATTATCTTTTTACCACTACTTTATCCTTTTATGTTTGCTGTAGGCTGAATTTAAAGACCCTTTTTCTGTTTTTCCCTTTTCAGGTAGTCTCTCATGCAATGTACCAAATGATAATGATTTCAGTTTATCAAAAAAGAATGAAGCTTTTGTTAGATACGAAATGTAAGTGACAAATAAATGTCCTCTCATGTTAAGTATATTGTGTTCCCTTGTACTTATTTTGATTTTCTTGTGCAGTTTGACAGATTTGGAGAGTCAGCTAACCAGCATCCTCTCAAAGCATAGACAAGTAAATGGCTCAAAATAGTCTAATCAACCATTATTGCATTAACAGAGATCTTCAGCTTGACGTGCTTATTTTGTTCATTTAGTGGATAAAAAAATGCTGTGTATGCTATATTCTTAGATAATTAGCAGTTTCTAATTTATGGGTTGTGAGGAAGATTCTTCTTTGTTTCTCAGTTCTTTTTTATTGCAGTATTTCTCTCTTATACTGTTTCTGAACATTTAATATAAGTTTACCATTTCAAAAAAGAAAAAAAAAAACTTAAAATATAATATCAAGGTAAATCTAATGACCAAGTTGATAGTTGGCTATGTCTAATTTTTTAAAGCTTGATTACATTGAAGAACTAAATTGGTTGATTTTCCTAGCCATTCAAGTTTAGCTCAAGTCTCGCACTTAGTGGAGAGCTTCAAAGTGGAAATTTTCAGTGGAGGCTTTCCTTGATTAGGGATGTAAACAGGTAAGGGTGGCAAAAACTGACTTGGTCTGTGAACATAACCAGGACTGACATGCGTAATCCAATCCAGACTCGACCCACGCCTGGTGCTGGCCAACATGGTCAAGGTTTTTCTCACCCACCATTTGTGGGTCAGGTTGGCGTTCGGTTGGCCTTGACCTGTTGGTTCATGCCCTGCACGCGCCCCCCTCCTCCCGCCCCCCTTATTCTTTTTAATCATAATATGCTTCCATCCTGTTTTGTAACCCACTGCTGCCCTCATCTCCCTCATCGATTATTCCCTTGATTTAACACTTCATCTGAAGCCTCATCTAAGAAGAATTCATCTTTGTAACATATCCAACCTCATCATACTCCACCCCCCCAAAAAAAAAAAGACTCATCATAGAAAATTCTCGATCACCTCCCTGCAATCATGGGTTATCTAATGCCTGGTTCAGGAGTCTGGACGAAATACGGAGATACTGTTTTCATCTTGCCAACATTCGCTGGCTACATATAAAACTTCCTCTCAATTGCTTCCTTGGAAGTTTTTATATAGCCGGTGAATGTTGATAGGATAAAACAATAGCTTCTTCTTTCAATGAAAGAGGGGATCTGGACTCCTGGTACAATAGTAGTTGATTGGCTGCTTAAATTGATTCCCAAGCGACATGTTGAGTCATGAAGATATGTTAAGTACTTTTAGTTTGGTAAAGAATACTTGAAATGGCGTAACTGGAATTGGGTAGAGTTAGAGTAGCTCGTTATTGATCTCTTATTTCAAAGGTCTCTCAGTGTGGCTTCTCTTGCATCTCTTCAAGTTCTATATTAACTCGAGGTAAAGTTCATTTTGGTTGCTTTTAGCTGATCCTGACTCTCAACTTCTACCCCAGGCCTAAAAAAAACATTGAAATATTAATCAGGCACAACTTCATGTTCTTTAATACAAAATTATCAAAATTTTGGTCATGATAATGCTATTAAATATGCTGTCCAACCTGGTGGATTATATCATGGGTGAGGCTTCCAGATTTTGTCATGTCAGCTGCTGAGACTGGTATGAAGTCAATCTTATGAGCGAGCAATATCTGGTCTCCAAAGGCTGCTGTTTTTAAGCCCCCCAGAAAAAAGAATTTATGGCCACTAGTGTCACCATTTGAGCTGATGGAATTAGCAATATTATCTGTGTACGCATTGAACAATAAAATAGAGGAGACAAAATTGTGAATACTCGTGCAGCACTAAAAGTGGGTGACAAGATTGCTTATAGTCATGATCTTTGATTTAGCAGTGGAAGGGTAATTAGAAGAATTCAAAGAGTGTACATCAGGCATCGCTCTGAATTTGGAATCAAATAATGTTGGCGTTGCGTTAATGGTTGATGGTTTGATAATACAGGAGGGAAGATCTGTAAAATCCAAACAGGAAGAGTTGCTTAGATAGATGCCAGATAGAATGAATGATAATCCTTAACTGATTTTTGGCTGGAAATTCATAGAAACATTACCCACCTGATGTGATTTCAGGTTTCCTTGCCGCCCACATTCACAGCAGAATAAATCACCATTTCTGTCATGATAATAATATCAACTTGGGGCCAAACTCCCACTAAGCGTGGAATAGTTTACTAGAAAACTAACATTCATGTGATCACATTCCTCCATGACAAAGCTCCAAATTTCCGCCAGAACTGAAGTTAAACTAAAACCTACTACATTAGATGGCTTCAAATCTTTGTTACATGTCTTCCATGAATCAAACATCCTTATATCTTTTTCCCTTAGAATTTTGAATGGACTCTGCGTGTGAGTTTTTTTAAAATCAGTGTGTAGTGTGATCTCATTGGTTTTGATTTTGATTTTTTTTTTTTTTTTTTTTTGTGTGGAGTCGATTTCTGATGCTGTGCAATTTAATAGATGGTCTACGAAGTTGGGAATCATGAGCATGAATTGCTCTTTACTTTTAATCCCAAGGGGTTTGTCGAGTGGTCAGAACCACGGTTCCTCCCTTTTTCGGAGCTTTAGGTCTTGGTATCGTCCCTGGGTTCCCTCCTTATTCAGGAATCGAAGGTTGAGTTCACTTATACTACCACCTAGGGGCCACAGGGGTTTTACCCGGCTTCTCTTTGGGCCCGGAGGGAACAGTTCAGCCCAAAGAGTTAGAAACCCTCTGTTAGTTTAAAAAAAAAAAAAAAGTATTGCTCTTTACTCTTATGATGAGTTGTATGCCCAAAATATCCTAGATCAGAAAAATCTGAGCCCTTTGGTTGATGGCCTAAAGATGGGTGATAAGAGATGAGCAGATGCAAATTAAAGGAGTCGATGACAACTAATGGGTCCTTTGATCTAGGAGATTTTTATTGCATTCTGCGTAAATGGTTGTTGGGCCATAAGATCAACAGTATGGAGGGCTAAAATGTCTCACCCACATGGGATTCCGCACATTTGCATGTCACATTCGCTGAAGCTTCAGGAAATGATCTTTTTGAATGACAATTTTGATATATAAGATTCCTCTTGTTTCCTTGTTCTTTCCTTTTGGCAGGGGTGGACCTAGGACAGGTATGGTGTTTTGGCGGCACTCCCCCGAGCATGCAAGCCCAAACATGGAGAAAGAGCCCATGTCTCTATCAAAAATAAGCCCTCGGTCGAAATGAAAATCCTGAATCCGCCCCTGGTCAACTGTTTTATATGATTTTACCAAGGAGTGACTCAGAGAGTCGGATTGATAATCAAGTCCAGACCTAAATGTCTGAGTGTATAATGCATTTAATGCATAATTATATGTAAACTTGGGCATTTAGTTGGGTCCGAATCAATTGGTCTTCTTGGAGTTGGATCTGGATCTGATACCAATACGAATTTTAATTGTTTGGAGTTGGGAATGATCATACTATTTGTTATAGTTTAATTATGTGTCTATATCCAACATCGGATCCAATTCTAATTGGAGTAAAATTTGACCTAACCAATACATGAGAAAATGGATTTTGAGCCGGTAAGATTCTAAAAGTGAGACCCGATGGGAAGTCAACTAAAAATCATCAAATAATTATAGATGTGTTCATATTGTGTGGAAAAAGAAATTTTCACTAGAACATGAGGAAAATAATTTTTGTGATGTGCTAGATGGACTTATTGCAAAATATTACCATGTGAATAAAGTACTAAAATTCGAGGGGACTTGAATGGTCATGTGTGGAAATTAGAATAAAAAAGAAAAAAAAATAAAGAAAGAAAGAAAGAAAGAAAATAGTAATCCCTGACCTCATCCAGTATCATTTGATTTGTGAGATGAGATGACTCATCTCCATAAATGTTGACTGCTAAGAATAAGATGAAGTAGCTAGGATAAGTGGATATATTAGTTTCTAGATATTGTGGAGAAAGACCATTTTGGAAGACTATGAAGCCATATTCTAAGAAACACACCCCTTCTATTATTAGCATTTATAAAGTCACCCTTGTTTATTTGTGGGCTCCCTTGGGAGACAACCCCATGTCGAAAAAAAAAAAAAAAAAAAAAAAAAAGGAAAAACATAATCATCACTTGGTCATGTAGACATTGTAAGACTGTCTTTGTGCATTTTTGGTGTGCATGCAGAAAATCAGGTAGTGGACAACTGTTTTCATATTCTATGGAAAAGAACATGTGAAAACCCCCTTCATTGGAATTGGTTTTTCCTGGAATTGTAAAAAAGTCAAATGATTCTTTTGCCTTTTCTTATGAAAAAGTGACCATAGCAGACATTGAGCTTTCAGTACCCCCTAAAGGACTTTGGCTTTTCATGTTTTCTCTACGGAAGAAGGTAGCCACGCAAACATTGCCCTTTGCTTTGATATGGGGAAATTCGAAGTCAAAGAGCGACACACCACGGTGGGGCTCACATATTTAAAATCCATACGGGTCGAAATAAATAGCCTTTTAAGATATGATATATCTTTTAATATTTCTTCTCTAATAAGAGTTGGTCCCATCGTAAAATTGATCATTTGATGAAACATGTGATGAACATTGAGGAAATCTAAGACATGAAAATCTTCACCTAATGGGTTCCTTCTAGATGGTTAGGATAAATGGGTTGCATCTGCTGCGTTCCATTTAGATGGGCGGTTGACTTTCTTGGCTGGTGGAGTTTTAGTTATCATCTATAGTGGGCTCATGTAAAGGGGTGGTTGGTGGATGTGTTAGAAAGTGCCATCACATTCCCATGTAAGGTGGTCGGGCGGGTATAATTCTAAATCTATAGTGGATCCCACCTAAATATGATCCATTTTATTCCTTGAACTCACCAATGAAACAGAAATTTGTGGAATGCGAAATCCCCTACTAACAAAAGTCAGTTCTTAGAGTGTATTTGGGCAATGAGAAAACTCGTACTAAAGAGAGGAAAGTTGTATATTCCAATTTCTTGTGCAACTCATTGTTGCATTATTATTTATTTATTTTTGACAACAGAAACATACATTTAGGAAAGAAGGTTACTGTTTCATTATTTGACATGGCACACTTTCTCCAACTGTTCTCATTTCAATATTCTTCTTCTTACCAAAAACTTAAATGACAGATATCTGAATTATACTAAATATTTATGAAGGAAGGTGCACTAACTAGCGTTTAAATCATACACTCATAGTTTGGTGGGTTTTTTTTTTTTGCGGGGAAGGGAAGTAGATTAAAGGGAAAAGAGAGAGAGAGGGTTTTCTATTATCTCAAGTATATACAAATACAAGAGGCCTATTTATAGGCAAACTAACTCCTTAATTTAAGATATCTAATCACAATAAGATTCTAACCTTAACTCATCTTAGGTGGGTATCTACCTATGATCCATATCTTATAATAGGAAGATCATTATCCTCCAAAAGAGGTAATAATGTGCGATGAAATTTAAAATAATTTATAAAATATAATAAACTGATCAACAGGTCCCCATGATAGACCCAAGACCTATTAAATCCAGAGCTCCATGTACTTCAAAATATGCAACGTATTATATCGTATTCAATTTTCATTTTTTTCTGTGTAAAATCTATATACCTGCTGTATTAATGGCATAATATTACTATTCCCTTCCTATATCTAATCCATATCTTTGCCGTATTTTCTAAATCAATGTTTTAAGGAAAAGGCCAAATTAACTAGTACGTTTTTCGATATGCACAGATTTTGGCAATGGTTGATACATTGTTGGAAAAAAATGTTTTAAAAGTTTAATTTCAACCCTTTCCTAATAAAATGTGAAATTTCTCGAAAGAGAATGTAGAACTAAAATTAACTAGCAAAGGAGGCCAGGGCTAAGCCCGGGTTGGTACTAATAAATAAATATATATATATATATATATGCAGCTAATTTCAAATTGTAGCCATTTGGGCGGTTTAAAAAAAATTGAGAATTAATTACAAATTTTACCAAAATATATTAACTTTCATAAAAATAAATATATCTTAACTGGAAATTTGTTAAGAATACAACGATTTCGCTTTTGAAGAAAATGTAAAAGCCGTAGAATATCATATTAGTAAATGAAGGTTGGTATAGCCCGAGCCTAAGTTAGATCAATCTACAATCGTCATATTGTAATTAGATGAAATATTATTTGATTTTTGAGTAAAATGAAATTCACCACATGCATATATAAAATAAAAAAAAAAATGCAAAACCTTTGTATTTAAGAAAATCCATGTGCTTGTCATAGAAATGGAGCATATTGCGGCACAATCCCTTTCTTTCACCGACTCGGATAACAGCTTACTACTATTTTATAGTCTTCTTATAGCTCAAGAAAGAATACCCCAATGCCACTGAATCCTCTATAGAGGAGTCTCAAGCCATGTGGCCAACATGGTATTGACAAACTTGACCTGTTAGTGACAAATTTACGAGTGAAGTTGCTAAGGGTTTAATCAAAGACGAATAACTGAGAATTAGAGGATATGCTCATTGTTGGAATCACTTGGAGAGAGAAACCCTACATGAAGTATTGCACAATAAGAATATGAGAGGAGTGGGAAAACTTTAATGTGAAAACCGTTTTGAAAAGTTAAAGAAGGATACAACGTGAGAGGACGGGAGTGGCTGAACTTTAATGGGGAAATGATTATAAGGAGTAAAGATGGAAGAATAGTCAAAATTAAATGTATGCGGTCAAAATCAATTTGAGAATTGGAGATTGAAACCAGTACCTTTCATATTATATAATTGGCATTTTCCAGTCAATTAAGGTCCTAAATGAGATTTTAAAATAAAAAATATCGTCATTCATAAAAGTAAAAATCCAAATATACTTTGGATGCCCCTATAAAAGATCTGAGCCAAACATGATAAAAATAGGATGGCCCCTATCAAGGTTTTCCACAGTTATGAGTAGCTAGCGGAAAAGTGGAAATTTCAGGTTTTCTGCCGTTATGAGAAGTAGAAAAGTGGGAATTTCAGGTTTTCCACCGTTATGAGAATTGAAAAAGTGAAAATTTTAGTTTTCGGAAAGAAAAAACTGCAATTGAGGGTTTTCTGCAGGTGTGAGCTGCGGAAAAGTTGAGGATTTTCCATCTTCACAACTAGGGGAAAAGCTGTATCCTACTTCCTTTTCAATCAAAATACACAATTAATTCCTTTTCCATCCCTAAAGAGAGAGCTAGAGAGAGAAGATCAAAACCTAAAATGATGTGGTGAAAATGATGCAAAATTTGCCAAAGATGTTGATGAAATTGAAAATAATGGATCTTCCATCCTTCTAGATCTTTTCCAAAGTAATTAGAAGCCTTCTAGCTCTTTCGGAAGATGTATTAGCCAATGCAAGATAATGGGCCTTCTATCCCATTAGATCTTTTCTCAAGCAATTAGAAGTCTTTTTTCTAATTATTCCTCTCAAAAGATAATTAATTCATGTTTTGGGTGAGAAAAGGGGTTATTAAAGGCATAGGTAATAGAGGTATTTACGAGCCGGATTAGTGAGTCGGGTTGGGCTGGGCTGACCGGCCTAACTAGTGTAACCCGCCCCTTTTGATGAGCTGGTAAAAGATGATAGTGCTTGAAGCTCGAACTCAAGACCCTTTGCTTTATAGGCAAGCAACCTGACAACTGCACCAACAAACAGTTTTTTCAAACAAATAATCATCCACAAAATATTAGAAGTAATTTGATGAGGAACCATATTAGGTAAGTATTAAAACTACTTTGAAAAATATTTATAAAATTAACTATATTTTTTAGAATATTGACCTCTATAAGAATTATTGTTATTATTTTTTTCATACTTATGCATTGTATTTTAAGCATGGGCGGTCAAGCTTTTGAAATAATCATTATTATATGACTAATTCTATAGTCATTATTATTTTTGTGATGGGAAGTAAAATAATGGCTCTTCTATCCTTGTAGATCTTTTCCATTTAGAAGCCTTCTAGTTCTTTCGGAAGATATATTAGCAAATGCAAGATGATGGGCCTTCCATTCCCGCAGATCTTCTCTTAAGCAATTATAAGTCTTTTTCTAGTTTTTTCCTCACGAAAGATAATTAATTCATGTTCTGGGTGAGAAAAGGGGTTATTAAAGGCATACAGAATAGGGGTATTCACGAGCCGGATCGGGCTGGGCTAAGGAATATCCATGCTTGGCCTAGTTTCGAAGCTATAGGCCCAATCCTAGCCTAGACATAAATCTGGCGATAAGTAGCTCAGCCCTCCTAAAATAGTAAGCCCTAGCTCAGTCGAAATTAGATGCACAATTTAAAAAAAAATAAATAGAGTTTGGCTATACTGTCACAAGTGTAGGTCAACTAGTTTGGTCATTGTGTGTGTGTGTAGCGTAGCAAACGGGTATCCCATTCTCTAATTACTTGGAAGTTTTAGCCCGCAAAAAACCAGGTTCGGAACCTATTTTATGTGAATTCTTCTCTTTGTGACTTATACTTCCATTAGATTTTTTTCCATAGTGGTCCCCACTAATTTGAAAATCAAAACTCATCTCATGGCCGAGAAACTTGGAAATTACTTTTAATGCACTTAATCTGAATTTTTGCATAACAAAGTGGGCCGTACAATGGCTGCCCCTAACTTGGGGGTTAATGCCCAATGTAATGTGGGTCCCAAGGTTGGCTTTTTAATGAAGTCTTTCTTCTTTCTCTCAAATTTTATCTTTGCGGGTCCCAAATTTAGAATTGTACGTCCAACATAAAAGAGTGAAACAAAATTAGAAAAAGAAGAGGAAGAGAATAATGCAACACACGGGGCCCAATTCACAGCGTATTGAACTCATATGATTACAATGCATTCATTGATTTAGAATGCAATGATGTAAAGAAAGTGTAGGAGCTTACGTTAGAATCAAAAGTTATTTGAAAGGATAATTAGATAATCAAAAAGAGTAAATTCATGAAAACCATGCAATTATGTGAAATTTGACTGACTTCGACATGAATTCAACCTTATATGCTCAAATGCATGATTTTATGAAATTCAATGAATTTATCCAACATAAGTCCATAAAATCACATGGAATAATGCAAGAAATACTCAATTGTACGGACTTATCGCTTTTCCTTAAGTCTACTTATTTGTGTAGGGATGAGTTAAAAGGATAAGAGTCAGGGTCACTTTTTTATGGTACCGGAGACATTTCTAATTTTGTGTATCAAATTCTATTAGTAAACTTTTAAACAGGGTTGGTTTAAGGTGCAAGTGCAGCTTTTCCTCCACTCTTAGGGGAGGAAATGTTGCAAATGCATCTTTACCGCCATATTAAGAAGTGGTAAAGCCTCAAGGGCAACTTTTCCTACTCTCTTAGAGGAGGAAAAGTTGCAAATGCATCTTTAGCACTGTACTAATCAGCGGTAAAACCTCAAGCGCAAGTTTTTCTCCCTTCTTAACAGAGGAAAAGCTGCAAATGGCGCATATCATGGGAGGCTTCCCGACAAAGTACTGTTGGGCTCATAGTAACCTGAATCTAAAAAGGACCTTGGTTCGATAAGGGTTGAATCCTTGCTTTAAATTTTTATTGATATATTTAATCTATGGTCCAAGATGACCTCTTCTTAGCCAATGGTACTGTTGTGTCTTGGCTGCACCATGGTCTCATAATCTACTGTAAGATTGTACATCAACTCCTAATCCTAGTAATTCCTAATCCAATATTGTCCGCAACCAATGTTCTCAATAGTGGCAGACTCAGGATGTTCGTTTGAGGTGTTTGGACCCTAGTAGGTAGTTTGGTTTTGGGGGCAAAAATGAGGATTTTCATAAGGATATTGAGGGTGGACCCATTATTTTTATTGGATTTTTTGAAGTGGACCCATAATTTGCATATAAGTTTTAGAAGCGCTTCGTGATTTGACTGGTCCGATTGGACCCACGTGCTTGTATATGCGTTTGCTCATGGTTCTCAAAAGTGAAAACTAATCCTTTGGGCTGGACTAATCCCTCCGGGATTTGGAGGGAAGCCAGGGCCATGTAAACTCCCATGTAGCCCCAGTATGGTAGTGCAGTTTCGAACCTATAACCTCCGGGTGCAGACTATGGTCCTAGGCCAACTGAGTTACCTTTTCGGTTTAAATTTGTCTACACAAAAGTTGAGAAAAGTTCATTTAGCTATAAAAATGTAGTTCTCTCAGTTAGCCTAGGACCACGGTTTGCATCTGAAGGTTGTAGGTTCGAAACTGCACTACCGCACTAGGGCTATAAAGGAGTTTACCCGGCTTCCCTCTGGGCCCAGAGGGATTAGTCTAGTCCAAAGGGTTGGGAACACTCCGATAGTTAAAAAAAAAAAAAATAACTCTACGTAAAAATAAGCTCCACACAAACATATACAAAACCCAATTTCATGGGTTTTCTGCCTGTACGTTATACTTAATTCTCAACAGCAATTGCAGCAGAAGATGTCACTAACTAGAAGGTGTCGAATATATCTCTCAATTAAAAAACCAAAGCGTGCAAGTTGCAAATTGTTGCACAGTTCTTCCCTCTTTATCTTTGACAATAGATAAGACTGCCAACTGGAGTATGAATGGACTGAGGTGACCACTTGTTTGTGGACAACGTGCGTAAAAACAATCACTTTTGAGAAAATCTCCAGGTGTAACGGTAAGCTATAGTTATATGGGAAAATTTCATGTGTGTTAATGGGCTGACTTTATGATACATCCATATTTTTTTGCATGCCCGAGACCCTATGAAGTACACTCGATCTATCAAGTTTTTATCTATCCTAAATGAATTGGATCGTTGGATCGAATGTCAAATTATTTTCTTTAATATAAAGTCATTAAATTTGTGGGCCACGGATGAAGGGGTTAGGGGCATGAGATTGACCCCAAACATGATATATGAGTCCATCCAAGATGTCTCTTTCCATCCTCCGATTCCCATATTCTTGATACACGGCGTATTCTTTTCTAATGAATTCACACTTAGTTCTGCTATCGAGATCTTTACTTTGGTGTGTTAATGAGCTTTAAATTGGTGATTAGGCTTTGGCCATTTTCAAACTCGCAAGCTCATGGATGCCCTATAATCTACACATCCACAGTCGAATCTAGCTAGGGTGGAGATGGACTAGGACTCATCGATTGTAACTTGACTTGAGGTCAGAAATGTATGATTTCCATTTGAAGCCAACCCACTGATAGCTCTAGGCATGTTGACACTTGGGTTAATAGGCCAAGCTTGAACAAGCATATCTTAGCCCATGTGATATAACCCATTTGACCATGCATATTTAGGCTCAAAGTCAAGGTTGGAATTGGATTTTGAAGCCAGAGTGAGATTCGAGCCGGGCTAGCATGATCGTATTTGGGCAGAAACTCCAAAACCAAATTTGTACATGTACACACGCAATCTAAGGCTAGGGTTTCAATACGGCAGTGTAATTTTCTTTTAAATTCGAGCTGTGGAGAAAGAGGAAGAAAGAAAATAGATAAGGGAAGAGGAGAGAGGCAAATAGGAGTAAAAAGAAAAAAAAAAAAAGGAGAAGAAGAAGAAGAAATGAACGGTAATATTGCTATTATTCGGCAAACCATGTTTTCGCTGTACATGGGTAAACAAGCAAAAAGAAAAAGAAAAGAAAGAAGAGATAGGAAGGCCTTTGGTGTCGATGTTAGAAGTTCGGGTCCTACCATTGTTTTTTGGTTTAAGCGGGGTTTTTTCTTTCTTTTTTTTTTTTTTTTTTTTTTTTTTTTTTTTTTTTTTTTTGTAAAACCCCTATGAAAAACTTCACTTTGTTATGTAGAAATTTCATTGCACTAACATATACTAAAAGTTTGAATTATGTTAAAAAAAAATGTTGTGATAAGGGCTGTAGTTTCATGTGCGTGGTATTTACATATGCATTCACACAACAAAGAGAGAGAGAGAGAGAGAGAGAGAGAGAGAGAGAGAGAGTACTGACTTTTTTTAATAAAAAAAAGGTAGATTTTTTTTATAATGAGTTTTCATTAATCAGAGATAATAGAGCTATAACATGACAAGGAAAATAAAAGAAAACGAATCTAGTACAAAAAAGTGATGTTTTTTTGCGGCATCATGAAAATTGTTGCACCAACATCTGTGTATCCACTCTCTCTTTTATAAATTTAGATATTCTCTGCATAAAAGTGCGTTGCACAAAATGTGATCTTAAGTAAACTTAATATCAATTTTGCTTGGAACACAAAGAGTTGGGTTATTGCGAATATAAATTTAAAAAATTCATAAGCAGAAGGGGTACACTAAAAACCTTACTACAAGTGTTTACATCAAACAAAAGGCCCATTGGAGTTTCTATACCCTAATTTATCTGATCTTTGAGGAGTAACAGATGAAATTATTGTAATGTATATTCCTATACAAACAATGCTTTTCTTGAAAGTTCAATGATTTAGAAACCAGAGTATATTTGCATTTGATTCAAGATATGCTCAAAGTTGTCAGTTGATTTCTCTATTGGATGGGTATGCATTCCTTCGTAAGTGGTCACCACAATGCCTTCATCTTTCGATAGGCGCTGAACTTGCTTCTTGACATTGCATCCTTGATGAGTGCATCTGTAATAGCTTCTGCAATCAAAGAGAAATCAATATTAATAACAAAGAAATTATTACGCTTTTATGATGCAATCTTGTTTATACAAAGCTTAATTTTGCATATATATATATATATATATATATACATGGGTTTGTGTGATGACCCTAAACCCTAAAACTTAAGAAAATCAATGTTAGTAAGATGGAAATGATTATTCTTTTATGATGCAGTCTTGTTTATACAAAACTTATATTTGCATGCATGGTTTTCTGTGATGAAGTTGCTGAAAAGGGATGGTCTGTTGCTCTCTTTCTTTTCTTTACCGAGAGTTTTTTTTTGAAAAAATAGAAACCTATTCGATCTTAAGTTTCATTCTCTAAGAAAACTTTTACATATCTGTCTTTTGTTATAATTCTTATTCCATTATTCTGTGCAGTATATGTGTGTTCTTGGCTTTACATATTTTGTAATTATGAAATGTTAAGTCTTTATTTGTTTACTTTAATATATTTTCCTATATTTATGAACTAAGAAGACTAAGTTTATAAAGCTTCTATCATTTTTTCTAAGTTTAATTTCTTAGATTCTATTGGAAAAAGTAACTCAATTATGGAAACAATCCCCCATAGTTTCTAATCCTATTTCAATTGTCCTAATCTTTTATGATTTGGTTTTCATTAGATTTTAAGTGTCTTTAACCCTTTTTAAGCTCTTCTTGATTGTCATAATCTCTTATGATTTAC
Source organism: Camphora micrantha (assembly GCA_003546025.1). Classification (NCBI taxonomy): domain Eukaryota; kingdom Viridiplantae; phylum Streptophyta; class Magnoliopsida; order Laurales; family Lauraceae; genus Camphora; species Camphora micrantha. Next base: position 26,790,323 of record QPKB01000006.1, on the reverse strand, counting down.
ATTTTTTTTTAGATGTCTTTAATCCTTTTTAAGTTCTTTACTTCTGTTATTAAGCTGACCTCTGAAATGATAGAACTTTGATGCTAAACAAGGGTAAATGAACTTCATTAGATTTGTAAGGTCGCGGCACTCATCATTGAAAGTTAAAAATCTGAACAATCACGAAGCCTACTCATTTCTCTCAATTCTACTCTCCACAAAAGGCGTCTTGGACTAAATCTACATCAGAAATTAAGCCAAGAGGCAAGAGCTCTATATCAGGAACGGTGAATGGGATATGTGCTAGCTATTTCATGTTTATCCTGATACAAGAAGGGTTGTGGCCTTGTGGGCAAGATTTTACCAAAATATGTGAACTCCATATTTTATTTTATCTATATATGCTTATCTTTCATGCAGATTTGGTAGAATATTAGATTGAGACATGGCTTGACACATGACTTAATATACAAACCTTTCTAATTAGTGCCAAATTAACAATCAAAGAATTAAGGAAATCCCACCAGAGGGTCATGTCTAAATGAATGCTTGAAAAAACTGAGCCCCTTTCTTCGATCTTACAAAATCAATAAATCCAACGATAAGTCCATATACCATGTATTGTTCTAACATTAATGTCACATCGAAGTATAACAAAGCTGCACGCAAAAACCACCCCAAAGCAAATAACTTCTCAATCCAAACAACTACCAAGAATTCTAAAACTCCACAACCTAATAGAGAAACTAGCAATTGCACCAGGCCCTCTTCCCTTGGGTTCTCATCTATTACAGCTACCTATGTTTCATATATAGCAATATTTTTAAGTGGGGTTCTTTTTTTTTTTTTTCATACTATCTCATTTCCTTCATGAAAAGGGCATGTATTGATATTATTGCACATATGATAAAGAAACCCATCTATATTCTATTAGATTGAGTATGCTTCTAATTTGATCTAGTAAGTACGTATACCTTGAGCTAGAAGTGAGAAATCAATGGTAAGAATCCTCAGAATAGTATGCTCATATTTCTCTCATGTGTTTACTATATATCCAGGTATAATATTGTGGTTGAGATGATTGCTATTAGGAACTGGGGCTCATTTTTATGACTGTTTTCCATTTATCATCAGTTTTGGGTGGGTATCTGTTTTTTGCACAGTCATGTAAAGATAAGGATGTTATTTGTTATTTGTTATTTGTTATTTGTTTTTTAATATAGCAAGTGAGATAAGGATGTGATAATGGTGTTAGGAACACAAGAAATGATTTCAACCAAACCCACAAAGAGAAGGCCCATCAATAAAAGTAAAAGAAAGAGAAAGTGGAAAATCAACTGACCTTGGATGTTTGTTATTCTTCACAGCCTTCTGCCCATATTTCCTCCATCTATAGCCATCATCTAGTATGTCCACATGACTCCTTGTTTGGAAGGCATATCTAGGCCTCCTAACCTTCTTCTCTCCCTTTTTCTTCTCCTGTTTCACCTCATCTTGAGACCCCACAAAAGTTTCATGTGGGGCGGTGTTGTTGGCATCTGATTTTGGAACATCAACATCTGTCTTCAACCCCCAAAACCCATTTGAATTGCCATTTGTGTTGGTGAGAACATTTGAGTTTTGCATGTTGGATGATAGGAGAGGGAGTTGGGTAGAAGAAGAAAGAGAAGAAGATGATGATGAAGGGTGGAAGAGGATTTGGTAGTTTTCCATGAGAGAGAGAGAGAGAGAGAGAGAGAGAGAGAGATGTGTTGTAGATAAAAAGAGGAGGAGGAGGAGGGGTTGGTGAATATATATAAACAGGGATAAAGTGAGATTTGTTAGAAAGAAAGTGAGGCGGCTGGCGACGTTCTAATATTCACATGAGGGGAGGAAGAGAGTCAGTAAACAAAGAGTAGATGTCGTGAACGGCACGCAAAGGGTAGCACTGCAGAGGAAAGTGGCAGATGTGCCAAAAGAGTGCACACGTGCGAAGGGTGCGAGCCTTTGATTTGGTGGGACCCACTTTGAGTTATCCTCATCCTGATGAAGAAATCTGAATCGTTCAGACCATGGGCAGCAGGCGGTTGAGGATCTTGTTTCAACTCCCATTTCCAACCCACCTGAGGAGCAAATTACTGCAAACTTCGACTTTTGGAGGTAATGTTTATGGTGGGCTTACTAATTACTGTGCCACTCCCACCCTAACTACAAAATCACACTCACACCCACCCTAAATTACTACAAGAGTACTGCTGCTTGAGACTTTGTTGAGACTTGTTATCTGATGGTGGGGTCATGTTTTGATTGAAGTGAAATTTGAGTTAATCATTTTTTTTTTAATTTTTTTTCTCAATTCATCAATTCAAACGTACTTTGGATGAAACATCGGTATTTGTTTTTATAGAACATGAATCACCAATATTAAACATGAACAAAGAGATTATCAAAGAGATTTTCCTTTAAATAAGTAGCCTAGAAAACAAGTAAAAGTAGAATTGGAGAGAATAAGGGCCTATTTCTTTACTGAAATTTCAAGAATTCATGTTCGGGAGAATTTCAAAATTTTCAAAAGTTGTAACTTGCAATGGAATTCAAAATCCCTTCTCTTAGTGGAGCATTTGAAATTCCAACAAAATACATAGAGAGTGAAATTTGAAGAATTTTAAAAGGCCATTTTGATACCTTTTATGCGGATAGATTTGGGATTCTGGTGAAAAAAAATGTCATTTCAAATGTCAGGGGATAAGTCGTCACATCATGTCCAAAAAATACTCAACATGTCAAATCCTTATCAGAATTTTTAAAAAAGAAATAGATCCCCTAAGGGTACGTTTGTACAAATTCAGGGAACTACATTTCCCTCTTCTCGCTCAACCTTTCTGTTCGGTGCAGCATAAGTTGCTGTGGAAAATTATAAAGAAACAACCATTATTTTCTTATTTGCACATAAATTAGAATACGATCACTCCCCGTAAAAAAAAACGCGGTTTCTCAAATGAAAGAGGAACACGTTTCTCTTCAATCTTTTCCAGACGTACACAAACGTGCCTTACAAGATCATCGTTAATTCATTCATGTGCATTACAGCTAGCTAATACATATTGAGAGCGTAGTAAGATTTCGCACTCAAATGAATGATAGAAAAAGTGGACAATGATCCAAGGGCTAACTAATGGGTTGATATCATCTGGTCAGCATTAATCAGAGTCGGCGTAATTGTTTTAGTGACTAAAATTCATGTGTTATGACAAGTGGATAAGTTGATAGGGAACTGTCTTCACCCTTCTAGAAAACTAATGTTGAAATTTGTGGAGGTTTCATGATGAAGTATGTAACGAAAGTAAAACTTGGGATGCCAAGACCCACACCCATTATCTCTCTCACTAGGATTTTCTTAATGTTTAAGCAAGGATTCAACAATGATGACACAATCTAATAAAGACCCACATCCATTATCTCTCTCACCAGTTTTGAATTTCTGACGCTTGCTTTTATAATTCAATGTCCAGAATTCAAATATATCTAAAACCGAAATATGTCCCATCATATTAGAGACATAATATATTAGATCTAAAATTTGGGACCAATTTTAGATTGAAAAGCATTATGTATTTGCATGAGCAATAAAAGAAGATGAATCATCTCATCCTAACCTAGCTAATCACTCACCAGGATGATTGAGATGAGGTGAGTAACCCATAAACCACTGACCACAAACTGTGATCCAAAACGAAGTAGGCAAGCCTAGTTTTTATGATGCATAATTCCAACAAGTACACCATGTTTGTAAATATGAGGAAAAGGAACATGTAAAACCAGTGCAAAGAAGAAATGTTGATCCATATATATGTTTGTATAAGGAATTTGTTATGCCATAAAAACCAGTTGGATTTTCTACATGTGCAAATTTTTGCAGTTGGATGCAGTATTTTTATTTGTCGATGATGAATAAATTGAACTAATTTTCTTTGATTCTAAAGAACCCATTCCTATATCATAAGCGCATCTTAGAGCAGGGGTGGGGTTGTTTATAAACTACAATTCATACATACATAGAAAAATATAAACTTCTATGAAACATAGGACCCCAATGTTGTGCAAACAAAGCCATAATTATAGAATCATAAAAAAACTACCAGAGTAGACCCATTTTAAGTTTGCACTGATCTCACTGGAAAAGCATGTAAATGGTTCACCTCAAAATGAGTGTCTTTTCCTTTAAATCCAATTGAAGATTTCACTTAAATTTTTTTTTTTTTTGAAATCATTATAATCATTAAAGGAATCTATGACATTTTCGAAATATCTTCTAGATCTTTTCTTCATCGAGTTTAATTAATTTCATATTTGTCGAAATTTAAAAGTTAGCTGTCAAAATTGAATTGAGAACCTTCCCTCCAATATATTATAATTGCTTTTACCTATTTATATTATATAATTGCACTTGTTAAAACAGGGTTTGCAAACAAGAAAATTCTCAATCTTGTCATCAATGGAAGCTTGTATTGTGGATTTGTCATTGTTTAAGTTAAAACAACGAAACACGTGTAGAGTTAACTATCTTATGTCAATTTGTCATCACGGAGTGTACGTTCTAAGATGTGGTCTTTGTCGAGGAGAAAAAAAAAATAAAAATTTGCAGTTGAACGCAGTCAGTCAGTCATGCATTCAACTGTTGTTTGTTGAGGGGAAGAAAAGGTGGAAGTATATAATTCTAGCTAGATTCGCAGTCTCTGGACATTTTTATTGGGTCCACCAGTGTCATGGATTCTTAGGATGATAGTGAACTCTACCATTTGGAGGATTTCCATGCAAGTGTCTTAGTTTGACCAAATTAAATATTTGAATTTGACAGTAGTAAATGTAATTACTAGCCAATGTTATACTTCTCACAATTCTTCAGAGGTAATTAGATATTTAAGTTCCGACTGCAAATCAATAGTGGGAGGCTATTGACATATATCAAAGGGTAGCGTGTCATATAAGCAACTTTGATCAAGCAAAGATAAACCCGTGTACTAAATTAATCATGAGGTAAGCTATCAGCGCTACAAGCACTAGTTGCGTGTGAGATCATTTTCCCACTAAATCCAGCGACTGATGAAACTTCTTATATTGCTTTATTGCTTATAATGGAGATACCAATCTAATACTGGAATGTTGGAAGTTGGGCTGTAGTTTCATCGGTTAATGCTGTCCACCTAATGCCGTTCTCACCCCCTAGACACTTTCGAAATGTGGAAAATGTAGTTTTCATGTGAAATGTCTCCCCTTGAAAGGTGACTTGAGTTTCAATATCACTTGGGAATGCAGTATTCATGTGGAATCATTGCCCCTTTGAAAGGTCACGAGTTTCTTTATCACTGTTGATCATATTCACAGCAATTCAGAGATAATCACGCCCTTTTGTGTGGTGACTCATGAATATCATTGTATACATATGTCTGGCTCATTCTATATCTTGAATGCCTACTTTTATTTTTTAGATTGGTGGTCCACATATGATCAGTCTGATATACCCACCTCGCCCTACAAATTGGCATGAAACTTGCACTGTTCCACAGTGATTCAAGTCTATATGCACTTCTTGTTTTGCCGGCTCATATGGACCCTCAAACATGAGTTAGGTGTTTTAGAAATAAAAGTATTACTATTCCTATGCATTCAATTAGATGAAACCAATATGCCCATAATGAAATACAAACTCAAGGCCTACAAGCACCCTTTCCATTTTAGCACCTTTTTCCTGGACATATAACCACTTAACCAAACCAATCTCCTCCCAATAAATCTTCACTAATATCTAAATAAATAATCGTTTCAGTTTGAGCAATCCAATCTCCTTGAATTGAAAATAATCGTAGTCCTGACACTAATCTCTCTATGTATGCAACCATTGAGTTCTTTATCACAACAAATTTGCATGATATATAGCTAAAGTTTGAGGAGTTAAAATCAAGGGCAAGTGTAAATGATAGGGCTGATGCCCTCTTCATTCCCCTCTTTCTATTGGTTGTCATGTGTCTAGATAGGCCTTGTAAGAAGTGGTAAATACATACACCATATTATTTAGGGGCTATTTGTTTGTGCAATACATAGGAAATTGAATACTTAAGAATCTATGGTCATATCATCTCTATCATGAGATTATTAAAGAGGCGAGAGGTGATGGATGAAGAAAATAAAAACCCATTTTTTTTTTTTTATTGTAGTCAAGGAATATATGCGTTAAGAGAAAGGAAAAAACATGGGGCAAATTGCCGCCAAAATGCCAAAAGGCTATAGCTACAAGCTCAGCTATAAGCCAAAAAGAACTAAAAGCCTATGCAAAGAAAAACTTAGAAGGGGCTGGACATAGTAGTCCATTAAAACTTTCTAAAGCATGAGGGGGTATTCCCTTTTTTTTTTTGGAGAGCCAATATAAAAAGAACAAGATTTCTTCTTCTACAACAAGAGGGGGTTTTCCTCCTTTTTTTTTTTTTTTTTTTCAAGGCTTTTGTTTTTTGGGATGGGGGACTCTCGTTCCTCCTCTGCTCGCATACGTTGCAAAATAAGAGTACTCAGTTTAGAGGGGGAAATCTCCCTGCTGATGAAGGTGAGGATATATATATATATATATATATATATATATATAGAACATCGACTTTTCTAACATTTGAACCAGTACGCTCATGGCTAAGTATTCATTTCTAATCAACTTTCGTTCATTTTATAGTAAGGGGAGGTTATTTGATGTCATTTATGGATATTCACATTTGATTATTCATTTTTAACCACTTCAAAAAATAAAATTCTAATAATCCAATTACATAACACAAACAGGTCCTTGCCATTGTTAATATAAAATCAGACATTAAAGTCTAAAGATTATGATTTCTTTGTTGACATAGTAGATGAGTTGCTTATAAAAATACAACATTCATTTGAAAATTCTATTAACTTATGCACAATGTCAAAAGGTTACGACTCAATGGTCAAAGTAATGCACCTATAAATAAAAGAAGTAAAAAAATCTTACTTTATAGTATTAAAATTCCCCAGAATTTATGTATAATTGAAAACAGAAACTTATATGACTAATAATGACACAAAATGGGTTGAGTGAATACAATCTAAAAATCTTCCTTCTTCTGATTCCAGATTTTTTCTATAAATTCTTGTGACATATTTCTCAAATGACAACTATGTGTGAAAAATCAATGTTTAAAAGATTACATGAGTGAAACCAGTACAGAGAGATACCAGCATATAAAAAAGCCTGTTTGGTAGGCCGTGGGGTCCCGACGTCAAGTGGGTGACAGGGGCTACTTTATCCAACATGAGCATGTGCTCTATTTAGTGGCTTATGTGTATCCAACAGCATGTGGTCCAATAAGTGGCCAATTTGTGTCCAACAGATCAAGTGCATCTAGTCCATTAAGTGGCCCAAACTGCTTTGGGTGAGTCCGGATCCTCTAAAAGCTCGGGAAACTCGATCGCAAGACCTCACACTGGAGCCCATCTATTAGAAATCTAAATTGCTAAAAATAATATTATCCCGTCATATGAACTATTTCTGAATTTTACTCTAATAAGAATTCGGCTCAAAGTTAAGTGATGTTCTTTTTTTTATTTTTAATTTTTATGATATCGTATTCATGTATTTTATGTATGATCAATTTTACAATGACCTTAACTTTTAATTAGATATTTTCCTCGTGCTCACATGGGATCTAATGAAATTAGGGAGAAGGGATTGTGTAGGAGTCCTCATTCAGGAGTGCACAGATGAGAAAATCTTCCATTATTTTAAGCTGTTATGTTTTAATAAGTGAGCTCATCCGTGAAGACTATATACTATGAATGTTCTAATGAGTCCAGACTCAGAAGATACGAACTTGCATTGGGTGCATGCGGGCGGCTGCTGGGAGAAGAACACGTGGGATTGAATGGCTCTGGTCAAACTGGTAGCAGCCATGAAATGATATTTAAGGCAGGAGAAGAGTCTCTTCAAACCTGCTGGAGCTAATTTTTGCTTTTTTCTGTCAAAACAAACAGCAAGAGCAATGAAAAGGAGGATTCTTTCTCAAGAGGGAAGAAAGTAGAGAGAAACTTCCTCTCACTTCTATTGACTGACTTTACCTGATTACACCAGCACCTCTAGTGAGAGGCTCCAGGCTCTTTACTATTGCTATAAAAGTTGATTTGATGTATCATGGTACTGAACATGTGACTATTGGGCATTTTCAAATTTGATTTGATTTGATTTTTTTTTTTTTTTTGAGATATCATAATAATAATAATGGGAAAGTGTAATGAAAAATAAATTGTGGGGATTTTTACAGAAAAACCACTTAAATATGTGTCTAACTGTAGAAATATTGAAAATATCATAATATTATCAGGAAAATACCGTTTTAAATACATATCATGAGAACATGTTGGAAATATATTGCGATCTCAGATTAAAAAAAATAAAAAAAAAAAAAACTATTCTTGGCTGATGTCGCCGTATTATCATGGTCTGGGCTTTGGCCTGGAAAAGCCTAAATCTTGAATAGGCATGGTCTTGAAGCCTGGCCCGATCCAAGCCCAGGAAATGGAATGATGATAAATAGTGTAATAAAAATGGTTTAGTGTAGGAGATTTTGGGCCATCTTTCATTTTTGGTGAAACCATGTCATCATATGGATGACCCAAACCATTGGCCCTGTCAACCATGAATAAAAGAAATAGGAACTAGGAGAGAATGGCCAGGGCTTGCAATTCAAGACATGACCTTTGAACCCAAAGCATACAATTCAGTTTGGGTTAGCAACCCAAACATTAAATGGGTCAGGACGGAGTTAGAAGGCCAGACATACTGTCAACAGGCCAAACCTATCAGAATCATCTCTAACTATTTATTGTACTTCAACTGTGATCGGGTCTAGGATATCAGCTCAACCCGAACCATACCCGACCCAATTGCCACCATTAAATTCCCTCTAAATAGCAATCATATATAGCCGAATGAAGAAAAAAAAAAAAGAGGAGGAGTTCTTGAGAAACAAGCATGGCACTTCATAACTTAATAAGCTTATTACATTTAGATGAGAAATGTAGGGAAGCCATTACTATTAAGTCTTACTACCTTCTCACCACAGAATATTTCAGTTTCTCAAATACCAGTCACTCACAACAAGCATAGGACACACACAGATGTCATCAAACACATCACTTTAAAAGGACTTAGATCATGGAGATGGCTGCTCCTTCCTGTCTCTACAGCTCCAACACTAGGTCTACAACGACAATAGAAGAAAAGTAAAATAAGTACCAAGTATATGATGATAAACGAGGTGGGCCATGCTTTTTGATGTGAGGCCCACTTCAGAAAATGGACCCCACTACAGATAGCGGCGATCTGTACTGTTTTAATCTATAAAAAAAAATGATCCTAACCATTGCAGAAACAGCTAATTAAAATGGAAATTCAGTCTTTCTGTGGGTTTATTTGTCACCTGATCAGATTGACTATCGATGGATGGTGTAAAAGATTGGTGCAAGAAGTTATCTAGGGCCCACCTGGTACGGTTAGCAATCAAAGGGGAGAGGGGTTGTAACGTCTCAGCATATCATGGATTGGGTGGACCTTGGTGAAAGTCATCGAAGCCCAGCCCGTTTAGTTATTGTGCTTAATATTCAGGCCTGATAAAGGGTCAGGCCTGGACCATCTTGAAAAACTATATGCTCAGCCAGACTAGGTCCACGTAGGGATGTAACTGGGTACCTAATTCTCCAATTACCCAGAAGTTTCGACCAGTTAAAAACCGGGTCTGGATCCCCATTTTGGGCCCCGATAAGTAAATAGGTCTGGGTCCAGTTCCACCTTGGTTCGGACCCGTGGGCCCTAGACCCGACATATTACCTCAATTTTCGAAAAACTCCTCTAAAAACCATGTCTTTTTTAATATCACTTTCTACCTAAACGTGGACCCGGATCTAGACCCGTCTCATATATAGTTCTGGTTCCGATTTCGAAGCCAAGAAACCGATTCCGAAATGGTTCCAAGTTTGGATCCGGTTCCACCTTCTCTTTAACGGTTCCAGTTCCAGGTCCACCATGGACCTGGACTGGAACCGACCCATTTACAACCTTAGGTCCACATGGGTAAATTATGAGGCTATTTAACTCTCACTTAAAAAAGTGGCCCGAGTGGAGCCCACGGGCCTAAGAATACAGCTAAGCCAGCCCAGTCCCAGGGTGGTCAATCCCACAAGCGTCCTTTCCAATATTAGAAAGATGGCCATGGCCCAGAAATCAGCCACATCAGATCATGAAACTGGGCTGGGCCACAGAAATCAGCCACATCAGATCATGAAACTGGGCTGGGCCACAAAAGTACTCTCACGTGCAAGCATTTACTATACCACAAAGTATATACACCAAACTTTAGTGTATATCCCCTTAAGGCCACTTGCACTGTTGTATTGGATGCATGAGGAAAAGCAGAGAAAATTATCCCTCAACTTACAATCTGCATCTGTCTTGATCCAGTATTCTCTGTTCCCATTTGAGTCACTGCCGCTGAGTGCAAATGGCGGCGGGTTCGAGCGGCATTTCTGCCGGCGCACACCTTCTTTTCGAATAGCTCTTTCAGGGAAGACTATAATGTCATGATCAGGGATCAATCGATCTCCACCATCTCCTGCACCATCGTTGCGAATATTGCCCTTCATATCATGGCCCTCAGACTTTGAGCTTTTTTTCGCAGATGTGGAGCTTTCAGGATGAACTTTCCGGTGGAAGATATGCAGGATCTGCGCCACATTACAAAAAGAGCAAGAGCATTCTATATCAGACATTGAATGTAATCAATTAGATATGATCAGACGGTTGCTGATAAGCCCATCCGCCACTAGCTTACCTTATCAGGGCCCACCCATATTGGTTTGGCCCCACTTACCACTATCGTGATGTCAAAATACACAGGGCCAATGGCGTATACGCACAGAGCCAAGTGTATGTGCCAGACATCATACACTTAGTGGTTTGGTTAATATGGTTGGCTGAGTGGGTTACCCAAATATGAAAGATAATTGTAGAAGATGGACTAGGAATGGGCCAATATTTTGCAATTCAGGTACAACTTCTAATCCACTAAGTCAACACGCATGAAATCAGGTCCGATTTTGAGTTGGTAATGTCAAGTAATTCGTTGTTAATTTGGCTCTAGATTCAAATCCTTTGGTAGGGATGTGTGTAGTGTGCATTGGGCAAAAAAATAATACATAAACTTTGATTAAGGGGCAATGGTCGTTTACCGGTTAGCAGCAACAAAAAGGTATTAGGTTGGATTAGACTCCAAACTGTAACCAGGCCTATAACATAAGATGTCAGAAAGGGACCCAAACCGAAGCCCAATTCCTACTCTCTTATACCCAGATTTTAGGTGAAGGTCTAAACCAAGATGATGAGCTGAAGAAAGGGTCTGGACCCATGCCCAAATAATTTTCTACTAATCAATATACTTTAGATACTTCATATATGTACTTTTGGGCTTGACCAGTTTACAACCCGATTATTACTTGTTACCTTATTGAGTTTGGTTTCGGCAGAGACCGAGTCACACGTCCCTTTGACTCGCCGCTTCAGCATCTTCTTCACCAGCTGCACCCCAGACTTCTCTCCACCTCCTCCTTCCCTCTTCTCCTCCCTATCCCACTTCCCTCCACCTCCACTGTTCCTCCCTCCGCCGCCTTCTTCTGCCATCCTACTCCTCTGAAACAGCTCACCCAGCGACGTCCGGTGCTCCTTCGCAGCCACTTTCGCCTCCGGCAGCTCTATGGGCGATCCAAACAAGTACCCCTGCAGCGGGCACACAGCAGCCGCGTTCTCCGCCGAAGCCGCCTCCACCGATGACGGCTTCCCGCTGCTCACCGCCACGATTGCCACGTGGCTGTTTCTCCCGGACGACACGTCAGCAGTGTCGTCTTTGACTTCTTTGACCACTTCTTTGACTTCCATTCCCAGCACCTTCTCGAGCTCCTCGTTGATGAGCTTGAGCTCGTCGGGGGTGACGTCGGTGTCCTTCTCTGTGATGGTCTCGACGGAGGCGCGGTGGTGGTCAGCGGCGCCGAGGGAAGGGTCAGAGCCGAGGGTTCCGATGGCGAGTAGGCCCTGGAAGAGCTCGTCTTCCTCGAAGGGGTGGTGGTCTTCGTCGTCCTGGGCGGCGGCGTTGGCGTCGTCGAGGCCGGCGAAGGAGTTGCGGAAGTGGTGGCGCTGGTCCTTGGAGGGGCGCTTGGGGAGGAAGTGCTGGTGGTTCTGCTGCTGCTCGTGGAGAGACGGGCGGCCTGAAAGACAGTTACAGGAGTTACCTGAAACAACCCGGAGATGGAGGTGGGTGTTTTGGCTACGAAAGCTGCAGAGGCTGGGAAATGTGCACTCTAGCAAGATGGTGGTGGGAAGGCTAATGTGCGCGTGGGTGCGCACGTGACTGGCTGGCTGTGGAGTGACAGGGTTCGGTGTTGGTCAGTCCATGGTCTACCAGGAACCCTACCTGATATGGACCAATTATATATTGGGGTTTGATCTAGTGCAATGAATCAGGATGGGTGCAATGTACCCTATTTTTACTGCCCACCTGCACCTAGGCATATGGCAATCTTGGTGGAAGTGGTGGATAAGAAGAACTCAATGAGATTTTTTACAGTGCAAAATATGCAAGTTCATTGGATAATCTTGACTCTTTAATAGACGTCCTAAAAAAGATTAATAATAATAATAATAATAATAATAATAATAATAATAATAGAGGCTGAAAAGAGCTGAATGAGACCTATCTTGTTGCAAATTGTCAAGCCTATTAGATTATCTTAACCCATCAATCTATGGCCCTCAAGTATTTTGGTTTGGGAAATCTTCATTTTTTGAATTTCAATCAAACGGTGAGTAAAGAGAATAATATATTCCAAATATATAGACGCAATTGATCTGATGGGGTTGTCATAGAGTGGGGAGTGAGATGAAGGGTGCAGATGGCTCATATGTGATGAAGCCAACCCCTCACACAAGATGGACTTAGGGTATAATGAAGGGGTAAGGTGGCTCACTTGTTATTAAGTCCACCTCACTCTCACCATCTCCCATTGAATTGACACATGCCCATTTTTTTCTTGTTTTTTTAACTCTCATCCAACTATCTTTCACCTTTGGATTAAAATCCAAATGCATGATGCCTGCACATTCGTTAAAATTGAGAGCCATAGATCAAGGAAAATAAGTTTAACATTTTACGCACTAATTGATATCATTGAGATCTTTCAATCCTCGACTTGTCATGGCCCGTTTGGGCCATACGTGGTTCTTGGGCCTTTTTCTTGGCTAGAGTTTAAGAAATTCTTATGTGAAAAATTTCTGTATTCTCTGACATAGTGGGATTTTTGGATGTTTCCTTACACCTGAGCATTTAGAAATTCCATAAAAAGACAAAAGAGCCGGAATTTCTGAATTTTCAAAGGTCATTTGAGACATTTCAGTAGCTACAATTTTGAGATGCTTGTGAAGAAACATGACATTTGCAAATAGCTAAAGACATGATATCAAATCATATCCAAGTAAACCTAGCATGGTAAAATTCCTATCAGAAATCCTAGCAAAGAAATAGGCCCTAGTTTCCATTGCAACACTTATACAAACATTCTCTCCCTCTTTCTTCCTAAAAACCCACATTGGACGGATCTTTTTTTTTTTTTTTTTCAATTTTATTGTCATGGCAAGGCTTGGCCATTCATGTTGTGCATCATGTCTTGTGAGGATGTAAGTAGTCATCGGCAAATCAATGAAATTTGAAACAAAGAAGATCAATGAAAAGTATGACTTGAAGGTTTTCTTTTCTAATATGGCCTCATCGGATTGGAACACAAACTGACATTGAATTCAGAAAATGATAGCCATTTTTCTCTGGAAATCTTTGAGATGACTGCAGAATTGAGGTAAAAAAGACCCGTAAAACATGGGTTTTGAATGAAGAAGGGAGAAGGAAAGTGTGGATTTTGGGGGAGAAGGAGAGACAAAAGCCTTATTTTCTAGCTTTCAAAGAGTATTTTCATGAGATAGAGAGTATTTTCATCATTTAATATTTTTTTTATGAACAGATACCACTAGAGAGGACTTTTATAATGTTTTATATAAATAAATATACAATTTTAATTTTGTGAAAATGAACAAAAAAAATTATACTATTTTTGAAACTTTCACATATAACAATTATATTAATTTCTTTGCACCTATAGATATGGGGTTTTCTCCCCCAAGTTCAGTTCTGATATTGTCGTGGTTGTGGGTTCAAAACCGCACCACCACATAGGGGCTATAGGGTAATTTTACCCTACTTTCTTTCCTACGCCCGTAGGGATTATTCAGGCCTAAAGGGCTAGAACCATACTTTATATATATAAAAAAAAAGTCCAGTCTGACCTTATGGGGACCCCTTGATCCATCACCATGCTTAATTTTATGCTCATTAAGTCTTTACTCACTGTTGGATTGAATCCAAGAAATAATTTATGGTTAAAAAATATTAACTTTTTAAGGCTGTTAAATCATAGGCTAGGATAATGTGATGGGGCTAATATCTTCTCATCTCTTATTCATAAAAAGACCTTTCCATCCATCGGATGGCTAATGATAGGTAAGCATTCAAGCGCGCCACATGAGTTGGATTGCAAGATTTGTATTGTGGTCTGCTCGTTGGTGAAAATTCTCTGTCCTCATATATGAAGAAATTTCATTTGTGAGTGAATTGCATCCTATTAACATGAGGCCCATCCCATGGGGCCGACCAAATGAATGCTCATAAGTAAAGTGGGAGGATAGAAAGTTCTCATTTTGGATAAAGGTAAAGCAAAAAAATAAGCTCCAACCGATTATCTTAATCTTTGATATAATAGCCTTAAAAATCTAATGGTTTGTTGTCTATAATTCTTGTGATTCAATTCAACGGTGATTAGAGGTAAAAACAAATGCCTAATAATTTGGCCTAGTTTAGATCATGAGGGATGGAATGTATCAGAAAATTCTCTATTTGGCCTAATAACAATGGTCGGCCCAAATGGGAGCCGGACTACACTTGTATTCCAGCTTGTACGAGAAAATTCTCTATTTTGCATAAAAATATATGTAAAACAAATGCAAGTGCAATGCAACATTGTGGAGCCTACTTGGACCTACTTTTAAATGCTAGTGCAATGATCCGAATAAAATCGACTATCAGATTAAATTCGTCAGTTTTACCAAAATATAAAAAAAAACTCATAAGAAAGAAGGATGTCTTTTTAAAGCCGTTAAAATTATGGGCCATGGATTAAGTGTTAGGATGACCCAAAACTCACGTTCCACCCCCTACCTGACCCAACAAATGATATGAAACCCTACGACTACTAGAGATCCGATTTGGGTTGGGCCAAAGCAATCAAACTTTCATGGCCTGACCCGACTAAAATGTTATATTTGGGTTGAGTTGGCTTGTGCCATGATTTTAGAACATGCATGTAATATTTTCCGGGTCGAGCACCAGTTTACCTCCAACCTGACCCCAGATTCCCCGGGTCAAGCACCAGGCTTCACCTCTTGAGTTGGTTTGGTGGCTCAATGATTGACTTCATCAGGCAAGTGGCCCTTGGTGCATGTTAGCCCTTGGGTGGGGGTCAGGTTTGGGTTACCCAACTGTCTGCTGTCGGCAACGAACAGACGACTAAACCGAAAGAGGGCTGTTGGTGGGTCCCACTGACAACATACACTATAATGGGGTTATTTACAGCCCTAACCTGTAGATCAGATCCACCATTGGTTTTAGCTCCGATTAAGAAAAACAGACCACATGGCCGTAAATTAATCTCAATCTAGACTAGATCCTTTGGGAACAGTTCATATACAAACCTTTGCCTCCCATGCTCTAAATCCATCGTTAGGGCCTAACTACCAAATTCAAATCGCTTAAAATCAGAGTTGATTTCATTTTGTAAAATTGATCGTGTAATTTGAGACCTTTCGCCTCCTCTTATTTTAATCACAGTTTTTCATACTATCAATTTGATAGTGGACAAGGCTTCCAGGTGAGTGGAACTTAAAAGGTTGTAACGCATTGGAAAGAAAAATCATTTTTTTTTTATTATATGTAAGCATTACATATGCAAGTATTACATATGTAAAACGCATTGTCATGTTTGTCAAGATTATGATTTCAACATTAGTAAGTGAGTACGTTTAATATTTTTACATGTGTTTGAATATTTTCAGTACTTTTCACAAATTTCTCAAAATTTATAAAGACTTTAGATATAATAACTAAACGTCTTGATGCTTGTCGCTAATATGATAATATTGAATGTTTGGGATCATAAATTAGATGTCCACAAAAGTGGATAAAATTAAATTTATATGTTGGGACCTTTTCACAAATTACTAAGAATTTATGAATATTTATGATAAATGGATTGAATGTTTTGGATTACAAAAGTGGAGCCTACAATAATAATAAAAAAATAATAATAAAGGTGAAGAGACTAGTGTCTTTTTTATAAGAGGTGTGAGAGTGATTTTCGCACCTTTTTAGTTGTGAAAACCTAAGTGTAAAATGTAAATGACCTTATGCATACGCCATTTTCACATTGAAACTGTTGCATATCTATTATATATGTGCATATCAATGACCCCTTATCATGTAGTTTGGATTGTAACAATGTTTCAATTTACTGTGATGGACTTGGTGAATGCCTAGCCATGAAGGGACTGATCCATAAAACCCATGTCTCTGTCTATGGTATTCTCTATCATTCCTGAATACTTCAAAATTGACAACACATGGGTTGTGTTGTCATATATTCTATGTGATGGTGTGGGCATCATAGATGATATACACATGGGCCACACCTTGGTGAATAGGATTGAGAAGCATGTACTGCCAAGAATGCATACCTAATGCAAAATCCTTGAATGGATCCACGCCATTATTCTGCCGAAATTTGCGGTGCATCCACCCGAGTAACTGTGTGAGAGAGAGAGAGAGAGAGAGAGAGAGAAATGAGAACATAACTTTAGTGGAGTTAGAAACTGTGAGCCATTTTCTTAGTAAACCATTTTTCTACCATTCACCGCAGTAACAAAGGGTGAAATTGAAGAACCAGTCCAACACCACATGATGACCTTTTACATGATACAAATGGTCTCTAGGCAATCGAGGCCTATGGGGACAGACAGTTCACCGTTGTCACGGGTACAATTATTTTCAACTCAGTTCTGTAACAAGCTATACAGTGCAGGGAAAACGTTCTCCTATCTATGGGACCCACTTGGGCCTAGCTTCGATCAGTGTACCCTCTGATATTTTTGTCATTCCATGATTTGGCATCAAGCCTAATTCCACACTTATCAAACCTTCACTCACTGTTGAATGGAATTTCAGAAAGTTCTGTTGAGTTCCATTAAACTTTCAAAGATGTTAGATCAAGAGTTGGGATAATCTTATGTAGTTGACTTCTTTTTATTTTCCCTTGTCTGTGAGGAGACCTTTCCATCTGGCTTCCCTCAATGAAAAGATATTCATCCAAGTTAGCCCCATGGATTAGACTGCATGTAGGCAATATGCAGTTTGCTACCAATGAAAACGGTTAAATACAAGAAAGTTGGTTAAATACAAGAAAGTTGGTATCTAGGTAGAGTTCTTTGTAAAAATAAGATACAATAAATGATTCTTGGGTGCCTTTTGTTGGAAATCAATGAGACTTAACTTCTCCACTTCTTCATCTTCATCCAATTTCATTCTCTTCAATTGGATGCAGAGTAATGTTCTGTTAGGTTGACTTTTTATAGACCACACAATCCAACCAAACCTCTTTGTTATTATTAACAATAATGAGCTAGAACTCCATGCCACATGTCCTGTATTTTAACTGTTATCTCTCTTCAAATAGAAAAAAAAAAAAAACTGTAATCTGGATGACAACGTCCATTACTCTAGCAAGACTCTTTAAAGCATAGAAGCACAGAATATTCCTAAATTAGCTGCAACCACACAAAATAGATATTCAAAGGTTGCCTGGCCTAAAGAGAAGTGTATCACAGGATACATACAAAGTTTTGGTCATGACCGATACTGATTTGATACATATTGTTTCAAAAAATGAATCTAGTCCCAGCTTAAATTGTATCCATCCTTGCAAATTTCACATTTCACTTTGTCATCTTGTTTACATCTAAAAAACCATAAAAGCAAACTAAAAATGAAATATCACGATTTTCACAAATAATTTGAAAAGATTTCTTTCAGAAAAGAGCCAAACAAAATGAAATGTCATGAAAGGACCGATATATCGGCCGAAACCATTGCCAAAAAGTTTCATCTTAGATGGTATCAACATCCAAAACTGTGTTTTAAAACCATGGTAACGAAAAAAAAAATAAAATCATTTCCAATATACCCAAACAACACTTGGGGTGATTAGTTTCATTCACATGTGATCGTGATTATATATATGGTGCATCCAAACGGTACCGAAATTAAATGAACTGGAACTCACCTTCATCTTGGTGCTTCCTTGGATTGCTTGATGGAGTATGGAGAGAGTGAAAGAGGGAGAGAAATGCTGGGGCTGGTGGGTATTGTGAGGGAACAATGCAATGCAATATAGTGTGGCAGAGAGGAGAGGAGAGGGTCGTTATGATATGAATTTGATAAGTGGATGGAAAGATCGAGATGTTTAAAAAAGGAAAGGGATTTGGGTGTTTTCAGAGAAGGTAGGTAGAGAAAACACAGAGAAAGTTACAATTCTTGGGCTGGAATTTCTTTGTCAAGATCAAATCATTTGTACCCAAACAGGGGCTTGTGGGTTCCAGGTTTCTTTCAGCAGTGTGTCCATAATTAGAGTACTATTCTCCTGACTCGGATTAGGGAGAAATTGGTGAGTCTCTTCAGTTGCTCAAAAAATGTCATTCAATTTATATAAGCCACTTCCAAATTTTACTTGAAAAGGAGTTTAGACCACTATATGATTGATCATTATCGGAAAAGAAGCATTGTTTTTTTTTTTAATTGGATGTTCTATCCACAATTTTATGCTCTTTTGTTTTTTCCGATGTTCTATTCACAATTTTATGCTTGTTGGAGTTATTGGACATTTCATCTTTTTACTCTAATGAGATTAAGGCTTTATCTTTTTTGCTTAAAGCATCTTTTTCTCATATGGATTAGTTGGCTAATGGTATGATTGATTCTTTAGCCAAATAAAGGGTGGGCAGTAGAGCTGCTCCTTTGGTTGTTTTCTTTCATAATTTGTCTTCCGGTCTTTTATATATAAGGCTTTTCCACCAATTCCTTATATGTTGTATTGGCCTTCTCTTTTTCTTTATTTTTTTGTTTGTGCTAGTTGTACTTGATTAATCTTTAATTAATTTCATGTTACCAATAACAGAAAAGAATAGTCGATCATTTGACCATCATCCTAAATCCTATTAGAGTAAAATATGTTCTAACCGTATCTTGCTTATCTTAAATAAACATCATGTTCCCAACCAAAAAGGAAAAAAAAAAAAAAAAAAAAAAAACGGAAGAAGAAGTGGATCCCATCATCCGGATTCCCAAAAATTACTTTCCTCGATTTAGATTTTCAAAAATTAAAGTTTATAATATTATAATTTATCTTCCGTGGAATTTTTTTTTTTCTCACCCTCCTTGGAAAAGGCTCTTTTGAGGAATCGCGTATCTTTTTTTTTGTATTTTTTTATATTTTTCATGCAGAAAAGTCGCCACACCAAATAAAAAAAAAATTCTGCTATAAAACGTTGTTGGATTTTCCATGCCTTGTCCGCAGACAAACGGAACAAACGAGCCCTTAGAGTCCAAGGCTAAGACGACGAGACTCCCATAATTAAGCCACTTGAGGTGTGTGTGTGACTGTGATAGCACGTGTGTGCATGGTTCCAACACATACTCTGCATGTGAATATGTCCGGGCCGCCATGGCCACACTTCTACTTGTGGTGGTGGCACCAATTACGAGGACTCAATTATAAATGTAAGAAATTTAAAAATACTATACTTGCATCAATAAATAAATATTAATTCAGATTTTACTTCAGCTATAGAGTGATTTGTAAATAAGTTATTCAATTTATAAATCGCAATTGTTTTTGTTTTTTTTTTGTTACTCGGTTATAGGGCCGGGGATGGGACCTTGCCCTTGCGTAAGGTGATGGAACCCTCGGGTGAGGAAAGTAGACTTCGGATGGGGCGAGAGAGCCATCTAATGAGAAAAGGTGGCAGGTCAGAATAGACACCTTTCACTTTGGTAGATCGGGTAAGATGTAAGAGTTTGTTCTTTGTAAAGTGCAATTGTTAATCTTTATATTTCATGTCATTTAACAGGACTACCCCTATCCTTGGGATTGAAAAGATAATTTGGGAGAAAACATCTTCATTTGGAGTGCATGATATTAGAAACTTATATGTCAAAGGTCAAATAAAAGTTGTCAGCATGAAATCTCTTGGAGAAAAGACATTGTTGTTACATGTGATGTTATATATTATACTTTTAAATTGTATCTACATCACCCTCAGAAGCAGGGATTTTCTCTTTTTTTTTTTTTTTTAATTTCTCTGTACACCCCTCGATTTTTGCATATTTTAAATAAGTCCCCAATACAGTAATATATCAGCAATTATTCTTTTTGGTAAGAATAAATCGACAATTATGAAACCTGTGAAATGTTCAAAGGAGCATTGATTGTCGGCCAAACACTCTCGTATGGGTTTAATGTTACACCCCGACCCAAACTAATCATTAATTAAGGCTAATTAATTAGGATTAATGCTAATTAAGCATGGGTAATTGGGTTAATCAATGTTAATGACCAAAGAGAGATAAATTAGTCTCAAATGATGCATTAAGCATAATGGAATGAAATTGAATGAAATTGAGTTGGTTAAAATGAGTTTAGACTCAAACAAGGTAGGCTAAAGACTTTTCCGTAAATACGGGTTTTCACGTATTTTGTCAAATACGAAAATTCTTGATACCAATGTATGTAGCTCGAATAGTACATTAACTTTCGTAATAGACATGATTCCGTTTGACCTCAAATGGATCAAATGAGGCTTAATTTGACTCAAAATGTAATAAGATTTAATAAAATGGGGTTTTAGTGTAAGGAGTCCTTATATTAGAATGAAATAAGTCATTCACTCATTCTGCCTCAAGAAACCCTAGGCTCATCTTTATCTCCCTCTTTTCTCTTCCATTCTCCTTTACTAAGAGAGAGGCTAGGAGTGATTCAAGTGGTTTTTGAGGAGTGTAGTTTCATTTTCATCTTCTTCCTCAAGTCATTTTTTCCCATTGTTGAAGTGTAGAGCTTTGGAGAGATCTCAAGATCTCTTTGCTTGGAGCCACTAGGAAGTAGTTGGTCTTATCTTAGGATTTCCAAGTTCTATTGAGTAGATAGAAGTAGTGTGTAGCATAAATAGCTTATGAGTAGTGTTTTTATGTTTTCATGGAATTAGGGTTTGAGATTGTAGAATTTCATCTCAAAAGCAAGCTAAACAAAAGGGCTTTAAGTTAATTAACCTTCAATAAGGAAAGTATAAACATTTGCTTGTGATTAGTGTTAATCATTGAAGAAATTTATAGAGTTTCCATGTATTTTGTGCATTTTCCATTGAGTTTTGGGATTTGTTTATGGATTTAATGAGGTGGTTAATGGATGATTAGAATTAATGTTTTGTGGATGAATGATGCATGAGGAGGGAACAGGAGGTTCCAATGCTTAATACAGGTTGTAAAAATGTAATGGAGAAAGGAGAGTAGAAGAAGAGAGAGAAGATCAATATTTTGAACTGGAGAGAGAAGATCAATATTTTGAACTAGAATTCTGATGGGTTTGTTCGAGCGAACACCTTTCTAATTGGGTCCGCTCGAGCGAACAATAAATCCGCTCGAGCGAACCCCTTTCTATTTGAGTCCGTTCGAGCGAATCTGATATTGGTCAAGATATTAAGTGGTGACCGAAGTAATGACCGAACTGGTGACCTAGGTGGTGACCGAACTGGTGACTGAACTGGTGACCTATGTGGTGACCGAAGTGATGACCGAACTGGTGACCTAGGTGATTACCGAACTGGTGACCTAGGTGGTGACCGAACTAGTGACCGAAGTGGTAACCAAACTGGTGACCTAGGTGATGACCGAAGTAGTGACCGAACAGGTGACCGAAGTGGTGACTGAACTAATGCCCGAGCTGATGACCTAAGTGGTGACCGAACTGGTGACCGAAATTAAGAAAGATTATAGATTGAATTTTGATTTTTCTGAATTGAAAGCCTAATAATTAAGGCAAGTATTAATGATATCTAAACATTCGTAAGTGTTAGCTAAGGTTATCTGAATGTACGAATCTAATTAAGGTTATGTCATTCACAGTAATATGTACATTGATAACGAACGTTTCACTCAATTGTTTGGTTTAGATAATTGTTTATAATTGGAGCATGATTGATTAAAATGACTAATTTGATTTGAATTATGAGTTTGGCACTACATAGTGATTTCGGAAGCTCGTCATTGAGCCACACTGAATTAATAATTGAATAATGATCAGTTATTAAAGGTAACAACAATCCTACTGCAGTAGATATATTTAGGGCGTTCCGGAGCTCCGTGATGATACCAATTGTCCCTGCTCGAACACTGGTAAGTCCCACAATTCCAATCATATTTATGAGTATTGATTGATGCATTCCAATTGGAAAAAAGAATCATTCCTTTAAGGGAAGATGGTAAATGAAATGAAATGAAATACAATGAAATGAATGCTATGGTAGTGACCATCTTGTACATGTCTATTAATTGACTTTTTGTGTTGAATCGTCGTGTTCACGGGTGTTATTGATGGCATTACAGGCCCAATTGCCCTTGCCGGTCCCGCAGCGACCCCGGCGGCAGCGGATGAGACCGCTTCGGTTCCTCCAGGAGGATTGAATGAATGGAATGGACGGGATACCATTTGATATGGGTATCCGAGTGCGTGAAGGAATTAGCACATTTTGAGAAGTTATTTTGTATATTCATTTTGGAACATAATTAACTGTCATCTGCATTGTATTTTGATTATGCAGTGATTGACAAGCAAATGATGGAAATGATACATGTATAAGGACTTTATTTTTATATACATGTAAATCGTAAATTGATATTGTCAAATATAAATGTTTTCGCAAAAAATAAAATAAAAAAATTATGTATTTGATAGGTAAAATTGAGAATGTTATCCCATGTGGATTCTATTTTAACTACGGTTAATTCGGAGTTTACAGGAGTAAGTATGGGTTCACGGATTAGGGTTATCAGATCTTGGGCCCAGGTCGTGACATTTAATCAAATCTAACACCCTTTTGAGAGCATTTTTTCTCAAAGAAGTATGGGCATCTTGGTCTTTTAAGAATATAATGATTTGAATGTGTTAAAAGTCTTACAAAAATAGTTTGATTGCCGGTCAACGTAACTTTTGAACATTTCAATTAGGGATGAAAAACTCGTTAAGTTGACTCTTAATTGGACCGAGTTACCTCATTTTGTACAAGGGCCGAGTCAAATTCAGGTAAGACTATATAAATATAAATTAATTAATATATACATATGAAAATAATTTAAATAAAGAATGACTCTCCTGGGAGACCACATTGACTTCTTGAGTCAATTTTTTTATTTGGGCGAGTTGAGCAAAAAAGGGGGAGGATTTCTTTTACAATAATCTATTTCTTTTTGGGTTATGCAAATAACAAATTGACATGAATATATGAAGAAAACCCTTTTTATTAGAAATAGAATTATAATAGAAAAGTAAAAAAAAAAAAAGAATTCCTTATGGAACCATGATGCAAACACATGACTGTGTTTACATACATGTGAATACAAAAACACAGACATGCTGCATTGAGTAAGTGAGATGCTTTGTTTGTGCAAAAGAAGTGCCACACCTAGGCAGCACACATGCACGGAGACAAGCACATGCCTGCAGCAGAGAATTTCATTTCTCCTACATGGGACACCAGAGCTACGACCTTCATATACTCTTATAATTATTTGTATCATGAGACAATAGGTCACATGAAGACTCCCACATGCCCTAAAGTGAGTATTTTACTAGTACAATGAAAACCCACATGGTCATGAAGATATTCTCAATAGTATCTACAAGATATTTCTCTTTTCTAATCAGACAATGGAACAGCTGTTGAGAGATTTTTGTTGGTTTGGATAAAAAGAGTAGTCCTATCAAATAATATATATTGTCTAAATATCCATTGCTATTTTATGAACTTTAAGGCAGCTTAGAAATATAAAATCTTGTTATCTCAATAAGCATCTTTATAAACAATGCCACATTCCTAAATTCATATCAAAATTGCTTTGTGTCCTTTGATAAAACGCACATGCATAAATTCATTCATGACTATTGTCATTTAATATACAACTAAGCCAGTAGCCAATATGTAAAATACATTTTTAGTTTAAGTGATGTCTCTAATTTGTGTGCATTTCTGGAATTGACTTAGATTAATTCCAGCATAAATTTCATGTGCACGGGTAAGCCCAAATGTGAGTCAAACTTTGAACCAAGCCTGAGCCTGGGCGATATTTATGTGCATTTGATTTTATAAGATTTAAAAATGAACATAACATATAGTGGCGGACCCAGGATATTCGTTTGAGGGGTGTGAATCTTAATTGGTAGTTTGGTTTGGGGGCAAACTGAGGATTTTCATATGGATTTTGTGGGTAAAGCCCTCATTTTTGTTGGATTTTTTTAAACACACCTTGGTTTAATGGGTGCGGTCGCACCCACATGGATGTGCCTAGGTCTGCCCCTGATAACATATATGTAATTTAGCTTAGTAATGACTAGAATAGCAAAACAAAATTCATTTAGCTGATACCAATTATGTTGAGACAAGACTTTGATAATAATAATGATGATGATGAAGTGTAATTTTGGTAACTGTAATCATTGGAGGAACCAAAGGCCTGAGCAAGTTAGCTGGAATTCAAATCATGTTCTGGCTAGGTCCAGTCCAACCTGCGTGCCTTTTTGTGTACTAACAGAGCACTTGGTTTCTCATATATTGTATCATTTGCATCAAAGAAAGCAGTTGAGTTTTATATACACTAAAACCATGAAAGACATGCTAATTGGGGCCATGGTGTAGGAGAAATGGTTACAGATCCTGTTGCTTCTCCTCAGGGTAGAGCTTTACAAACAAGTGCCACTGCGATCATCAAAAGCCACCCAATCTAACCCTTATATATTGATAGATTCTCTAGTATCCTCATTTGCATGAAGACAATTCAGATGTTGGCTGTGGCAAAACAAGGTTACCCCACCTTCACCTTTTTCCTGTTGAAAGTAGCTGAAAAGGGGAAAGAGTTCCAAGCTCAGAGACAAGAGGCATTGCAGGCCTATTGGTGGAAGGGGTTCTCTTTCTTCCTTATGGCCCAGTTATGGATAATCAGGACTGCACAAGTCACAAGCTTTAAAAGAACTATGGATGCAGGCCCAAGTTCTGGTAGAAAATACTCCCTATATTGTTCCTAAACTACAGTCATGTTTATTTTCTGTTGGCACTCCCTATTTTACGCACGTGGGCATGTCTTGATTTGATAATTTTATTATTTTTGTGCATGATCAATTCAACAATAATTATTACTTTAACAAAATAAGATTCTCGTGGAATTTAACGAGGCAGCTCACCCCCTTGTCACCGAACAATGTATTGTGTTTGGACTCTTTTTTCGGATTTGGCTATGTAAGCTGGTCCCTGTTTCGTAATGGTTTCTTTTTGGGTACCAATAAAACTTTTCCTTACTAAAGAAAGAAGAAAGAAGAAAGAAGAAAGAAGGAGAAAAAGTAAGACTGAGGCATCTGACATTTCAAATGTGGCAAGGATTGATTTGATGGTATAAAATTAAAATAGATGTGTCTACCATTATGAGATATAGATGGGCCTACCGTCGTGCGATGGAAGGGGTGATCCATGTTGCAAATATCACAGATATTTTGAATTTTACTACAATAGTATAGTAATACTTTCTTAAGCATATTTTGTCGCGATATTATCAAGATAAGATTAATTTATCATCACCAACTTTTATATTCTGACATTACGGCATTGTTGTCAGGTGATGGATGATGATATTATAGCTTCAAAAGAAGAATATGTGCTTTTTGATGGAATGTAAGGGTAATTTTCTTCCGAGGACTTTCCCTCTCATAGACATGTTATATTATTACAGTATGAAATTTTAATGGGTAGTTTAGTTTATATAGGATCACGATTTACATCTAAAAATTATAGGTTCAAAATTATACTACTTTAATAAAAACTGCACTGGAGTTAAAGGGAAGTTTGTCCGACTCTTCTCTGGACCGGAGAGTTTAGTTTAGTCTGAAAATCCTAAAAAAAAAAATAAAATAAAATTATAATTATAGTATGCAGCTCATAGGTTAGTTGGATCCTCTTACTACTAATTATCACAGTTCCCTAATCATTTGAGCGGGAGACTCATGGTTCCCCTTGATACCCAATGGAATAAGGACAACTACTGTTCGTTCTATGTCTGTCATTCATAGCATGGAGCATTTGGAGGAATTCGACATGTTGTCACCGAAGTAGAATTTACAAATATTCAATGCAAAAGTAGCATTATGGAACTCAAAATTCTGAGGATTTTATTGGCCACAAGAACTTTCCTTTTCATATGTCTAATTCTTACCATTGAAGGCCAATCAAGTAGGGGACTCGGAATTCTTGGGGACATGCAACCTCTTTATTTCTGAGAGGAGTGGAATATTACTATAGGCTCTATCTTTTCTGATAATCAAGGTGTTCAAGATCAATCTCGCTTTAGCCTCTTTTGGGAAGCAGAGATTTGGTGCTTCATTTTAATTAACATCCTAAAAGGCTCTTTCACCAAGCATCAGTTTTTACGGAGAGCCATTTGAATTATCAAGTGGTGGGACCCAAATTTTGATTTGAACATTTAAGTGGGCCCTTTCTAAAATGACATGCAATTCTAATGTTGTTCTTAAAAACTTCTCCATTTGGAAGTAAATGAGGAAAATTCTTTGCAGTCTTGTAGGAAGAGAACACACCCTTTAGGGCACATTTGATAAGGGTTGTGGGAGAAAAATACCTTGAACTTTTCCTCACTAGCAAGGGAAATCTATGTTTGGTAAGCCCATGAAAATCATAAAAAAGAGTCCTTGATTCCTTGTTTCCAATTATTTGCAAGATTCAACTTCCCCACATGGGCCACATCGGAAAAACTGAATCAATGGAAGCGCTGAAATGCGGAGCTATATATAGTGCTCTAGACAAGACATAAGGGGTTACCCTTTTTTTTTTGGGCCCCTAATTCAATATAGAAACTAGTAATCTTGTTTGATAGGCTCAAAGCAGCTAAGAGTCAAATTTCAGTTTTTGATTCCTCATATATTTTGAGATATTTATAAGAAAAAACAAGTCTAAGACCATTGAGCCATAATTTTTTTTAATTTCTTTGGGCCTCATTTGCAAAGTTTGAATTGTTAATTCTCTTATAAAGGCCAAAAATGGCAATGAGATCAAATTTGGTACCATGATGTATCATGGTTCATGAAAAAAGGCCGAAAAAAACTCCGACATTTATTTACCACCACGTAAAAATGAGATTGTTTGGCAACCTTTTTTCATTCTTTTTATTCCAATGGGCTACAAAATCATGATCCAAATCATGCATCACTTCCAAAAGACCAAACATATTTAGTGCGCAAATCTCAGCCGTAGATCCCTCATGAATTTCAAGATATTTGCGAAAAGTCTATACTCTAAAATTGAATCTTTTTATTCCTGTGGGCCCCATTTGCACTATTCGAGCC
This sequence comes from Camphora micrantha, assembly GCA_003546025.1. Classification (NCBI taxonomy): domain Eukaryota; kingdom Viridiplantae; phylum Streptophyta; class Magnoliopsida; order Laurales; family Lauraceae; genus Camphora; species Camphora micrantha. The sequence continues at coordinate 26,762,438 of QPKB01000006.1, read as the reverse complement.
ATTCAAGTTCTCTAGGAAGCCAAAAAGGGCTATGGGGAGGAGGTGAAGGATCAAGTCTTGAGTTCCCTATTAACGGCTGGATCACTCATTATATGGATAGTAGGAATCCTCTCAATTTTTCAACATCGAACTCTCCTAAAAAAATCCTCTTTAAGGATAGTTTGGTTCCAAGTGAACGGAGGAATCCTCTAAATAGAGAATCCCTCTCTATTTACCAAACCAAACGCGCCCTTAAGATCCTTTGAACTAGGACTGAAGTGAAAAAGGGAAACAAAAGATCATCAACCGACATTCCATCAATTGCATACTATGGTTCGTCCTTCAAAGGATATTTTTTTGTGAGATAAGCAATAGTGACGTGCACCATTATATTATATACTTTAACAAAGTGAACAATATCTTATATCAAGACAGTAGCTTAATAACAATTTTGATTAGTTAATGAATGAACATTTCTAAAGAACAATTATAATCATATAGATGTGAGTAGCTTTCGACCAAAGAAAAACGAAGATTAGACACCTGCTGATCTAATGAGGCTTTAGATTAATTTAACTTCAAATGGAATGAAAGATCAGAAAACAGGGTTTGTTTTGGATGGCCAAAGCATTTCTTTAAAACACATTGTCGAGAAATAATTTTATTCCGCCATGTGCACATGGACCAATTTAATAATCAAATGAAGTATAAAGACTGCATTAGATTAATAGCTCACTCGAAAGGACTAACCAAACTATAGTTTCATTTCTTTTTGGCACATTAAAAAAAAAATTTAACCAAATTTGCCTGATGTAGAAGCAATCAAGAAAGCTGCATAAGTGAATATATAACCTACAGAAAAGTGGGCTAATCCAACCAATCTTGCTTGCACAATGGAAAGAGCCACTGGTTTATCCCTCCATCGAATCAAATTAGCCAAAGGGGGCTAGGACCCAAGTGAAAGCCCACACACACGGGAAGATAGCTCATTCAAGTGGAAAATGAGTCCGCGCGAGTGAAAAGAAAATCCACACAAATGGAAAAGGAGCCCGACACAATAAAAAAGAGGTGACGTATCCAGGATTCGAGCCCTGAGGAGCCATGTGAGTACTGCCCCTCCTTACCATAGTTTCAGTTATAGCTTGGAAAACAAATTTTTCTAAAAGCTCAACTGAGGTTTTCTTGAATTCTAAAAAAAACTCCTCGTGCTTCAAAGATTTTAACAAACTCTCTCTTAACTTTGAGACTATTTCTTGTCATTTAGAAAATCCCCTCAATTGGCTCCCTTTAAATTATTTTTCTTTTTTGGAAAAGGCTATGGTTTAATCATTTTCAGCAATGAGATGACCAAAATTCATCTCATTTTAAATACAAAACCTGTTCTAACAAAAAACCTTGCCTTAATTATTAGAATGACCAATCTTCGAAAGAAATTCTCTCTTACCATGTGTGACAACTTGGTCTGGGCGGCGCCTTTAACCACGGGCTTCAAACGGTGAGTCTCCGTTAGCCCGCATTGGAAATATTCAAGTCCTGACCCTGGGCTTATAAGTCAAACTCCGTACTAACTTAGCATGAGGCCTTTTAAAACCGTGCGGCCCCGAAAACCGTAAGAACTCCGAAGTTAAGCGTGCTCGGACGGGAGCGGACAATTTCATGTTGAGTTGGGTGGGGCTGTGATAGTTGGTATCAGAGCCGAGGACGGCTTTATTTCCAGTGGGGGAGAATGTGACAACTTGGTCCGGGCGGCACCTTTAACCACAGGGCGTAGCGTGTCAACCACGGGCTTCAAACGGTGAGTCTCCGTTAGCCCGTATTGGAAATATCCAAGTCCTGACCTTGAGCTTATAAGTCAAACTCCGTACTAACTTAGCATGAGGCCTTTTAAAACCATGCGGCCCCGGAAACCGTAAGAACTCCGAAGTTAAGCGTGCTCGGGCGGGAGCAGTACTAGGATGGATGACCTCCTGGGAAGTCCTCGCGCGTGCACGTGGGCCAAAGCGGACAATTTCATGCTGAGTTGGGCGGGGCTGTGACACCATGCTTTATGCAAAGGATGGGGAGTGGCAGAGAAATTGGATTAGAGTTAAGATTAATTATTTGGGTTAAGTGTGTTTCGGTTAGATCTTTCATCCCTTAAAATGGTAGGAGGAAATGACAGTTCACAAAAACAACCATTAAAAATTATTTTTTAAAATAATTTCAAAGTCAAGGGTTTTATTTATTTATTTATATTTCTAAAGGTGAGGGAGATTACATCAATGGAAAATTTAGAAAGATTCCTTGAACAAATAATATCTGCATCACACCAAAGTTGGTACTGGTATAGTCAAAAGAATAATATGCCCCATGAATAGTTTAGTATCTTCAATTCTTCCGAAAAGATAGTCCCACACATGAACACAAGCACATCACATAAACATACACATTTTGAATAAAGGTTGGTGGATTAAGAATGCATAATGCTTGCCTGATCCCTTCGTGGTGAAAGGTATAGCTTGAATTATTAGGCACTCAGCATTCACAATCTTGTTCCAACATAATATATAAAATTAACACCCAGTTCATGGTTTAAAATATTTAGCCTACACTGCATTGCTCGATATAGAAAGTAGGAAAATAATTTTAAGTGAAAAGTTTGCACCTGCGCACGCCGCCCATCTAGACCTTGCGCCATGCATATTAAAAAGTGGGTCTCGCCTTTGGGATGGACCAATGCACGAGTACAATGCACATGTGAATATTCTCTATAAAATGTATTGAGATTTTGATATGATACTAATTCACAACTTTATCTAGTGCATATCACCGATACAAAATTTTACGGGCCGACGATATACACCAATACATAAGTGTGATACCATGATATAGGCTAATGATCTTATTTTCTTTTAAAAAGATGTTCTCATTGAAATGCTATTATTCATCCTATGTGTAAAATCTCAAGCCATTGGATGCAATACTTTGGCAATGGTTTACATCTGGATGGATCCATTTAGCAATTTGGAGATCAAATCATGAAACCGTGTCATTCAAAGAGTTCCAAAATCTTAAAGTATGGTCTTAAGGTGTAATTCAGCTGGTTAGGAACACCAAAGGCCCACTAAACGCATATTTTAGCATTCTAGCCCATGTGACCTAGGAGATATTCGATGTCGGCCTAATCGGTCAGGATAGCGACTATGCCATGGACTGTTGTCAACACTTTATAATTGTCAATAGGTCATCGTCACAACATTATCTGTTTCGATTTTCTCATGCGATATTATTGAAGGGGTTTGGTCAAAAACAAAAACAAACTAAAAAGAAAGAACAAACTCTAGCTGTATAAACTCGAAGTATCACAACAATTAATAATGGAATTATGGAAGATAGCCCAAGTGGTTACGAGCATCTCATCTCACTCGCAATTTTAGGTTCTGACCCATTGGACGATTGGAACGCGCGGATCATATATGGAGCACTGGCAGGGATCACACTCGGCCAATAGATTAGGATAGTTTACCATTCCATATAATGGAAAAAGGAAATCTCACAGTCCAAAGTTTCCAGTTTTTTAATTGATCATGATAATTTATATTATCTTTCTACAAAAGTCCCATTATGATTTGTATTTTTCATGTATGTATGGAGATCCAGCAACAGAGTTCAAAGGATGACGACAGCCAACATGGGATCTCCTTTATTAAGGAGAGAACCAGAAACTAAAAAACGCGGGACAGATCAATTCCCGCGCAAAAGCAATGGGACAAGAAGAAAACGGTTGAAACGATAGGCATCAAAGATTAAACAGGGCACCAAGGGGTGGTAGGCTAGCCGAGTCAGACTGACTCATTAAATAGTTCGAGCTCGACGAGCTGAGTTTGGACTCATATAAAACGTACAGTCAGTCAAGTTGAGCTGAGTTCATAACGAAGCTAATTGAGCCGAGTACTGAACTCATCTGTTGGAGTTTAGTTTTTATTATCTTGGGGATTCAAACTCATGCGCTCCACTTGTATTCAAACTAATCAGCCAAGCCGATGAGAGACTCAAGCTGATTTTGAAAGTATGACAGGTCTACTGGGCTGGTGGGGGTGCTTGCCCTTGCGTACGAGGTTTGTTGGGTAAGAAAGAAGTGAGGAAATGACTCATACCCAGTCTTTTGTGCTAGCCATACTTTCTAAGGTTGTGATTGGAGATGATCCACGTATATAGCAGTCCCGACCATTCTTTTGGGTGGATATAGTTCTTGTACTCCCCCTCTTTTTCATATTCATTATAGGCATAGTTGGAAAAGATTGACAAAGATGGCTATTGATGGGGACCTGTGCCAAAACATTGAAGGATTAGTGGCACCACCTTAATTCCCACATTAGTGGCCAGCGTTCTATGGATGATTCCCACGGTTTCTTTGTTTTTTTTCCTTTCCTCCTCCTCCTCCTCCTCCTCAGTTTAGTACCCAAGCAAAGGTGGTTGGGACTCAAGGTACCCCGCACAACTTGATAAAAATAAAAATGAAAATGACAGGGGAATGTGGGTGATCTGCCCTAATCCACCATGATTATAGGTAGGTTTGGCAGTAATTTCATAAGATGGGAGGCAGGTAACTTAGCACAAGCTCGGTTTGGGCTACAAATAGGATAAAGTTTAGTTTCCTCACCTAACAATCATGAGAGAACGGCTCCTTATTCTAGTGGTAAGGAACGACAATTTTTATCTTGTTGTCTAGGGTTTTCACCATAGGTAAGTCGTCTCTTCTCGCATATGCAAATGCCCTTCCCACTTGTGTAGGCTTTCTTTCCGCGTGCACGGGCTCCTTTCCCAGGTGAATAGATGTCTTTCCATGTGTATGGGCTCTCTCTTAGATCCCAGCACACATGGTTGGGATATAAAAAAAAACTAACAAATATGAATCTACCAAATAGAAAGGAAAAAATGACACCCATGGCAATTATAATTCCTACTCCCACTGTTGTTGTGATTAAGTTATATTTTTTCCTTATATTGAGATTCAAACTCAGTTACTCATGTTCCTAACTAGGGAAGCAACAGCCAGAAAGAATTGATTTTACATATTGTTTAATAAAAGAACACGGTGCAAAGTCCACCTAGTTCGGACTGCGTTGGCCTTTTACTAGTTTTTTGTATTTTTGGCTGCATGTAGGACCGTCAATTGAGTTTGTTAAAATGGGTATCAAGTCCGTCCCCTCCTAAGCTCGAACATACAGGGCTTTAAAAAAAAGATTAAGCCCGACGGACAGGGCTTGGACAATAGTTTTAAAGCCCGGCCAAAATGAGATTGGTAATGGGCAGAACGGGCCCAGCCTGCTTGCACGCACATTTAATTCATTTTAATAAATTTACCGAAACAATCCTCCACTAATAGCTAACTATCTAACTAGTGATGATAACTCATACAATAATGGGAATGCACTAAATGATCTTTTAGACATATCAAAAGAGAATTGATTTCTGTTGAGTCCTTTTAGACATTACTTGACCCATATAGGATACTTAACTGATTTCTGTTAATTTTTATGGATTTCATGATTTTCTACTTTGTCATCGGAAAAAATAAAAAATAACTCTGTCATCTTGCTTGTTGCATTGTGTTGCCAGTCCCAACCCCGAAAAAAAGGAAGAGAGTTTAAAGTCCTGTTTACACCTTGTGTCCGGGGGCAGTATAAGAATAATTAAAGAACGTTTAGCTTATATTTAAGATTGTGCCAAGCCCTGCTCAGCTCGGGCCCACACGGGATGGGCTTTGATGTAGGCCCATTATATTTAGGGCCGAGATTTGACAACTCCCGATAGACCCGCCCAATAATCCAGACGAGATTGGACAACCCAAACCAAGGACCAGCCCGGCCCATTGCAATGCCTGGCTATGTGGAGTGTTACTCTAGCTCACAAAGTCATGTCTCAGATGGATATATTGACGTCTATAAAACTCAAAGTGCTGACTTTGTATATTTGAACCTTAGTGCCCAGAACCTCTTTTCTGCTTTCTCGATTCCGCTCCGAAAACGTGGATCAACGTTTTCATAGCGGATCGGTCCACAGAGCACGGTTCGACCGATTATGGATCGAACCATACATAATCTTTAATTTTTTATGCATTTTTTTATAAACTTGACATTTATATTTTGAATTAAGAAACTTCTTATGACTTATTAATTATTGCCTATTTTATGTGATTAAATTAGTTAAATTATTTTCACCATTTTTTATACTTGAATATATGGATAAGATATATTTGTGACCCATTAGTTTATTGTTTATAATCCCACAAGCAATGTGTTGCATAGGCGCTCCGAACATATAATTATTTTAAAATTTAGTGTCTCGGCGTCCCCGTTCCCGCTCCGCGCTCTGGGCACTTAGGTTTAAACCCTCCTTAATACAGTGTGTGTGTGTGACTGTATACACATGTAACACAGCATTTTAAATTTTCTACACAAATATATATATATATATATATATATTTAAATAGTTTATAACTATAATATGATCTCCCACACTTAAAATGTTCGTGTGGTTAGGGAGTTCAGTTTTAACCTGGAGGTCCTGCCTTCGAATCCCTTAAGGCGGCGGATTCCCATGTTATAAAAAATAATAATATGATCTCTATCAAACCTAACCATTCTGCTATAATGTGGTTTTGGTGTCACATATCATAAAATGGTGAGGGTTCCGGATTAGCATTAGGCGAGCCCAGTGTCTGATGCGGCCTTGCGGAAAGTTTTTGATTTATTAAGGCTCGTACCAAACTCTACCAATTGCCACCCAGCGATTTTGGTTGCACGTAGGGCTGGCAATGAGTTGGACCCGTTGTATGTTTTTCCAACACACACACATATAATAGACATATGTAATTGACATGTTTGATAATCGAGTTGAAGATGGCTACCTTGCCTAATCTGAAATTTCGGAGGGCAGGATTACAATAAATTGGGTTCTGTGAAGCTTAGGTTGGGTTGCTGTGCCAAAAAGCAAGTATATTGGCTCAACCCAACCCAATCCATTCATTAATTAAGTTGGTGACCTGCTTCTATTTGGGGTGGATTGGCAATGATTTTCTTGTACTTGGGGCAGACGGATTTCCAAACTCGTATATGGGTTGGGATTAAGTTTGTGGTTTTTGCTTTTTTGCTTTCGTTTTTGGGTTATTTATATATATATATATATATATATAAATATATATATATATATGAGTAAGGCTCTCCTAAGTTCAAGTGTGTGGTGGGGCACACCTAGGGACCCACAGGGGGGTAGGGATGTTTTATTATATGTGTTCTATTTGTTACTTAGGCCGGTTTGGTTTGGTTTCATGTACCCATGACTCGTACCATAAGTGGGAGTCACCACATTTTGGGCATGCTTGCTTACATGTGCGTAAGTTAAGTTTATAAGTTAAGGTGAGTTTGATGTTACATTATGAAAAAGTAAATATAATATATATGAAAAAGCAGGGCTCTCTTAAGTTGGAATAGTACTGGTCCCACAAATTAAAGTTCAAGTTAAAGTTGATTATATCTGGTTTTTGCATAATGAAACTGAAAAATCCAATTCTGATTTGATTTATTTTGATTTTGGAGACGATCATCATGCAAAAAATAGCATAATCGACTTTGATTTGTGGGACCAGCCTTATTTTAGCTTAGGATAAGCTAAGCTGCAGCTTAAGAGAGCTGACCCCTATATGAAAATAAAAGCAGGGTTGTAGTAAATGTTTGTTTAGATAGTCTAAGGTAAAGTAAGAAAAGCCCATGATGGAGACCTTATGTCTTAAATTTAGAACAACCCCCGCCCCTACATTATTGCATCATTTTTTTTTTTTTTGAAAAAAAGGAGCTTGAAGAGGAGTGAAAGTTTCTCTTACCGTCGTTTGTAAGCAAGGAGTAAATAAAGGTTAGAAATGTTGCATTGCATCATAAATTTACTACGCCATGTTACTTTTCTCACCCAAACATGATAAAGATAAAAAAAGGGTAAATTAGTCAACAGTCCCTACACATGGTCTTCTAAGGCATCCAGTTCTCTAATGTCTATATTCCAGACAGCTGGAGATATTTTTGTGAGAGGTCTCTAATTCGCCACGTCATATATTTTCATGACTAATTTGCCTTTTTCAACCCTCATTCCTAGGCCAAGTTCTCTCTTATTCTCACTCCTTTCGTCTTCTTCTCTCTCATTTTCCATTCTCAGTTCCTTTCCATGGTTATGGAGTACCGTTGCAGAGCATCTTCTGTCACCACCATGACTTTCAATTCTCTCTCTTTCATTTCTTCAAAGATAGAAACGGTTTTAAATTCTCTTACTCTTTCATTTAAAGTTTCTTTCAAATCTCTCTCTACAACTGATTAGAAATAGAGCAGTTTGCTCTTTTGTTTGTTCTCTCTCTCTCTCTTTCTCTCTCTCTCTCTCGATTGGATCATGGTCATCAAGTGCTCTTGTTTTGGATTTTAATTTTTATTAGAATCTGATTTTCCGTGTTCTAACTTTTAGTGTCGCCGAGCTCAGATAAATTTAACAGAGACTCTAATAAACTGGACGAAAACTTAGATAAATTTGTCAAAACTCAGATAAATTTATCTGAGTTTTCGGCAAACTTACATGAACTTCTGGCAAAACTCAAATAAATTTATTTAAGTTTTGAACAACTTTTCTGAGTTTTGAACAAATTTTTCTGAGTTTCAAACAAATTTATCTAACTTTTGCTTGCTTTTTCTCTTGAATTGAGGTTTGTTCTAGCCATTATTTACATAGAGTTGAGCATAAAGAATAGATAAAATCAGAGAAGAACGAAATCAAATTAGGTTTTTAGTTTTTTTCAGAAGAAATTATCTTGTACATCTTCTTTTTAGGAATGGAAGAAGTACTTTTCTAACCGTGTGAAGATGATTCAGATGATGGAAGTCTTCGATCAGTTGAGTTTGCTTCTAGGTTTCACAGTTTCCTTTGGCTACGCTTTTTGCTTCAGCGATTTAGATGAATCTGATTTCTACTTCCCTGAGGTTTCAAGCGGTTTTAAGTGAAGCCTTTTTACTGATGTTTATAGGGGTCTTTTTATCTTTTTCACTGCATCATTTTCATGAGAGGACTGCCGCCGGTACGATATAATATTGTGGACCTTAGACTATAAAAGCAAATGATGAGGGACCTACCGCCAAAAGCCCAAAAAACAAAAGGTCATACCTCACCAACTTAATTTAACCTTTACTCCTCCACTTGCCAAACAAAGAGAACAAGCATGTAGTACTTACCGGCACAACTTGGGTAAGGAAATATCTAAGTTCGAGAAATTAAAATGAGCTTTCATTAATTTAGGTTGAGGCCTTTTGGGTTTTAATTGAGATAGGGCCTGAGATCTCAATCTGATTTGGAATTATGGGTTTTGATTAAAGTTTGGGCCTTCATTAGTCCATTTATCAGTGTAAAACATGTACTAAGCATTTGATGGGGCTACAAAGTAGACCAAGGTAGTTAAATTTAGCCAATCTACCTACCAAGTAGGCCCACATGTTTCACTAGGAACTCTTCCTCATCATCAATGCCATGTCTCATCTTAAGATGGAATCAGCTGAATGAATTATATTTCGCCGTTCTTCCAACTCATTTCCGATCAAATCCTCATATAAATTGCTCTTTTCATATCTATCCTTATTGCTAAAGTTTATGTTTGAGCCCCACATATATATATGCTGAAGTTGATAGTCAAGTGCCTTTATTGTGAACCGGTTTTTATAATTATTTATACTGTACATGTGTGGACCATGCGTGAGGTTATAATTCTAACAGTCGCTAGCCTGTAAGGTCCCCCACCTAAAAGAAAAAAAAGCTAGCCTGTAAGGTCCAATGCATACCAATTATGGAATGAAAGGGCTTTGCTGAATTCTATTTACTTCCATGGGTTGTCCCAAATATAGGATACCATCTTATCATTTTTTATCTTTGATTTGATGGCTCTCTGTCTGTTTTTCACCCTTTAGATTGATGCTTCAATTTGATAGCCTGCCTTCATCATGTCTGAATTTCTCTCCTAGCTTAGGGTCCCACGCAGCTCTGTTGGCTAGGTATAAAAAAAAAAAAAAAGTGTGTGATCATGAAAGTGAGAGCAGAAGATTCACCATAGGTTGGCTCCACTGGTACCCACAGGCCAAACCTTCTAAAAACTGCCAATTGCAAAAATGGAGGCCTCGCAATGTCTAAAAAGAGGACTAAGTCCTACTTTTTTTTTATCCAATTTGTGAGGCCCACTTGGGTGCTTATGGTGATTTGTTTCATGATCTCGATTACACGTGACTTAAATATCATCTTTAATTTGATGATCACAATCAAATTACAATGGGCCCATAAAATAGGCAGGTGGAAAAAGTTGGTCCAACCATTCATTTCCCATGATCTTGATTTAACAACTATGGCAATGAAGCTAAATTGGTTTTAAGTCATATATGATCCTTCCATCCAATTACTAACAAGTATATGTTGTGTGGGGGACTCAAGAGAGCCACACGAGTGGAAAAGTCAAATACCTAGAGATCAATCTGTGTGCAGTACATTGAAAAGAGGAGTTGCCAAGCAAGTGAGCAACTCCTTCTTATCATATATATATATATATATATATATGATGGTGGTTGATTGGGTTTAACTCTAGATTTTTTTTTCCCCGTCTTTGTTGGTAAATGAGATAAAATACTATGAAACAAAAACAAAAGGAAAGGAAAACAAAACACAACTGCCAAGGATTGAAGTGATATATTCTTCGTATTAGGACGTTCGATCTGGACACGCATTGAAGGAGTAGGGGCTCCATCAATAAACCAGGACCCCTTGAATTTGATGATTGTGACAAGGTAACCGGTCTGTAGGTGGGAATGTCCATAGGAGAAAATTGCCGACAATATCCCCCCAATCAGCTTGGAAAATTGTCCCCACATTCAACATTTTCATCACAAGAGCAACCCATTTTCATTAGAGTATACCCTTTCACAATAGCTAGCAATTTTTGAAATGTCCAAGACATTGAGTTAATTATTCACTCATCGACATCATTAATATCTTTAATCACTTCAAGAGAACATGAGTAAACAAGAATTTTATATAGGGTAATATCCAGGTGGGAACTGTTTTCACATATTATGTGAGAACTTTTTTGTGGAGCCCAATTATAGTCCTCATTTTGGGATGGGACTGCGGGGGTGGAAAGATCTATGTGAGACCACCCCAAGTATCAAATTTGATTTCAAATCCAAGCCTCTAACCCCTTTATCCGTGGCCCACAAGTTTAATGGTTTCATATTAAAAAAAGTATTCAACCCTCGATCTAACGGTTTAGTCCTTTTGGATGTGTGCCAATCCTTGAAATTAGTGACTATCAGGGGGTTCTCTATTGGTTGCTAGTTTGACCCCGCAAAAAAGTTCTCATAGAATGTGTGAGAACTAATTCTCAGTTAAATATTTCTCTTTTATAAAAGCCTGTCTTGGCCTCCTTTGTCACTACACGAAAGATTTCTCTTGTTTCAGCTTTATTTGGATGAGAATTATTTTGATCCTTTGAACATATACCAGCACCAATTAAAGAGCCGCTGGAGGTCATAACAAATCTGTTCCACTTCAGATTTGGTTGTTTTTTTGGACTTGGATCCTTTTGTCACATTAATTTGTAATTGGTCCGAGTGTCATTTGTAGGGGAGATGGAAGATGAACTTCCCAGTCCAATCACATCCCAAATTGCACTAATAGATACCTACTACATATGATCCATTCATGTATGCTTTGTGGGCATGTGTGATGCTGGATTGATTTGAACTTCATTGGCTGTTGTTATATGTTTGTTGCTTGGTAATAATGGCAATGGATTTTGACTTTGACAAGGTCAAATATTTCGCCGAGTCGCCGAGACAACTCAACTGGCCGAAAGGTTTCCACACTGAGTTGAGTTTCTCTATTCTCACAACTTTTATATTATGTTTTTATCATTTTATGTATGTATATTTAATACACTCTAAAGGAAATTGAAAGTGAAGATTTACAATTTTTCTATTTTCTAAATATATCTTAGAATTATTTTTAAAGAAAAAGAGACTTAGAATTATTTTTAAAGAGAAAGAGACCCAAACAAACCAAAATATCAGCCATGATCCAGAATATCACCTTTATAAAGTATGATAGATATTAGTTGAAGTCCACACCTCCTCCACTCTATATCATGTTGGCCAATGTTTACATGCAAGCACACTAGAAAATGCAATTCAGTTCGATGAGTCTCAGTTGACCTCACATTTGATCAGTCCAGCCCCTCTTATGCTCGTTTCATTCCCTGAACTAGTACGAGGCTCAATTTTACACTTATTGAACCATCACCTACAGTTGGGTTGAATCTAATGATATATAGTTTGTCAAAAGTCATGAAAACTTAAGGCTGTTAAATTAGGGTTAGGATAATTTCTAAGGAGGCTGATGTTTTCGATGACCCTTTATCGATAAGAAGACCTTCCCATCTGCCCCTGGATAGACATGCATCTAAGTAAGTCTCATGAGCTGAGCTGTATATAAACAATATGCAGTCTGCACATAGGTGAACATATCCCCGTGTAGTATTAGGATGTGTTACTGCTGTGGGAAGTGATGTGAGCCAAATTTTGCAGCTTATGACCATTATCACCCATAGTGAAACAAAGTTATATTATATGGAAGGACACTTGAAATCCCATTTCCTCTCAGTTGTAACTTATCTACATGAGAATTATATGAGAAAGAGACTTATACTATGCATGAGGAGGCAGAGACTTCACATGCTTGAGAAAATAGTTGGTTCTTGAAGAGGACGGCCACCCTTGTTAGGCCAAAACAAAAAAAACAAAAAAAAAACCACTGAATCTTAACATATCCAGCATAACTTTCCATCTGTGTACATCTTCACGTTACGTCCTTTTGTCTCTCTAGACTTCTCTGTTATTACATTCTTTCACCATTAAATAACTTGGCAATGTAACTCCTAGGAGTACAATACAAAGTAGGCAAATGGGCCCTTGTTGCAACTTTTAAAAGGGCTTTTCTCTCCTTGGGACTTCTGTAAGCGTCTTTCTCTAATTTTTCTTGAGTCTTTCATCTGAGTGGTAATGCCTTCTGCTGAAATGGATTTCTGCACAGCACAGAATCACAAACAAGAGAAAGGAAATTTGATGAGAGGAAAATGATACCCCTAGAGAATTGTGCATCTGGGTTACACTTTCCTGAAAAAAATGACTTTCAACTTTCTTTGCTTCATCTATGAGTGGAGAGATTATTGCAACCCTACGATTAGATCTTAATGCAGTTACCCAAGCCGACATTAGGGCCCACTTATCTCTAAATTTAGAGCTGAACAAGGACCTAGTGGCTGGTCAGCACAGCCAGGCTTGGGTCCAGCATGCCTTGGAACAGGCATGGGCTCGTCATTTAGACGCATGTTGGTGAGCCTGAGACTCAGGATTTCCACCAATTGGTAAAGGCCTAGGTCTGGGCTTTGCATCACTAATAGCACAAACAGATGCTCAGCCTGGGCCCGATAGATTTCACCCTAATGATTCACTAAATGGACTGGAGCAGGTGCTAACATTCATGTCTATTAGCTAGATCCGGTTTTTAATGATATTTGTTCGAATACTGGGAACTGGACCTGTGAGTTTCGTCCCAACCCATCTTAACTTTAGTCATAATTACTAGAGTAACCATGATTTATGATGGAGGACGACGCATAGCAACTAGCAAATAGAGACCCGTGAGAGGCCCACTATAACCAATCCCATGCATATTTCTCGTGAAAAGATTCTGCACACGACAAATGTATCAGTCTAAGTCAGGCCCACTAGGTCATCTTACAATCCTATCATCCATACTTAAGACTCGATGGAATAAGATCCATCGATGATATATCAATGTTCCTATTCCGGGCCTGGTCCATTATTTTATAGTGTTTATGTCGTACAGTGATAGGTCCTATATAGACCTTGACTTGTACCTGACCCATAAGATCTAAACTTATCCCCAAGTCCAATATTCCTGGGCCTAAACCGGTCCGATACAACCTTCATTGAGAACGAATTGAAGATGAGGGAAATCATAAAGTGGGGCAAGGGTGAGGCAGAATTGAATAGGAGCCAAACTAGCTCTTGGGTCAATCCTGAGACGGGTGGGTCAAGCAGTCCTGATCCAAAAATTACAAACACCCCCCATCTTTACAAAGTTGATCAGCACATCATACATCATGTGTCTCAAGTTGACTAGAAATCCACATATTGAACTGTTTACATCAAATGGACGGTTAGAAGATAATGGTCAATGTCCACATTTATTAAGTAAAACTTGATGAGGTCAGTACTGATTTCATCTAATTTGAGAGCGAGAGAGAGAGAGAGAGAGAGAGAGAGAGAGAATTATTTATCAATATTTCTTCTAAATCTAAGGGAATAAAAGATTGACCTGTACCAAAGTCGGATCAACTTTGCGGCCATTAGGAAACTCTAGAAATAAGCTCTTATTTTTATTAATGCTTATTTACAAATTAAAGCATTTACATTACCTCTAAGAGGTTGTTTGGTAACTCTAAACATAAGCTCTTACTTTATGATTTAGAGCTTTCCTTTTTTTCTCTACATATTAGACCATTTGGTAAACCTCTAATTGTATTTTCTATTTTTATAGCTTATTTACAAAGTAGGTATTTTGCCTCTAAGAAAACAAGCTAGGGGCTGCTTGTTTTCTTAGAGCTTTTTTTTGGCTAAAGTGGATGGAGGTGGCAATGCAAACTTTACAAATATTTTGGACAGAATTACCTCAAAAAACTTCCAAAACAATGCAAATAGTGGGTTCTACATTTTAATTTTCAAAAGATGCCTCCAAAATTACCATAATTCTTTAGGGTGGGCCCCAATTACCTTCTATAATTCTACCAAACAGACTAGTTATAAAATAGAAGTTAATAATTAGAGCTTTTCAGCTAAGAAATAAGCTGCTGCTATTAACTCAAGGACTGATATGCATTTCAGATGAGAGCAAACACAAGATCAACTCATCTTCAACAACAAAATAGTTTACCGAGAACACAAGGATAGCCTAGTTGGTGGGATATCTCATCTTTCATTCTACTACTAGGATCGATCTTGGGGATTTTCTTTCCACCAAAATGTTCTGGGTCCATCCCACATTTGGCAGGTCTCTCTTAGGTCCAACCCCTTCCTAGGCTGAAAAATCAAATAAAAAGAGAAAGAAGAAGAAGAACGCAATAGCTTACTCACAAGGATAATATTTATTTGGAGAATCTTCTTGTCCAACTGCTCTTATCGACGGATTATCCCCATACTGCTAGGACGAGCGGAACCTATCCTATTTGGTCACTTCTCACTCACTAATCGCTTATATTTGCCATGTATTTGTTGTGGTTTGATATCATTGCATTTAAACTTTAATCATACCTGCTCATGTATCATAGTGTGGACCCAACCTCCAACTTGCAACCCAACCCAAATATAATAAAAATATTTTTTTTTATTTTGTAAATCTAGAAATATATATTTTCTACAGTAGAAAAGGCTGAAAATGTGGGTTTTCCGCTGCATACATCAGTTTTCCGCTGTTTGTATAAGAGGAAAAGGTGCAAATATAGGAGAAAAAGCTGCAAGTGTGAGTTTTTTCCTACTATATGCATCCGCAGAAAAGGTCCAGATGTGAGTTTTCTTCCATCTATATTGAAAAATCAGCCAATTGATTTTCTTTTTGCGTTTAAAGAGCACGGCAGGCAATAAATGATGAAAGGCCTCTCAAGAGATACAATTGGATAGAACAGAAATTAAATGAAAAGGAAATGGATTTGCTTGAGGCATTTAAGCAGGGGAGATGAAAGATAAGGTTGGTCAAAATTAATGAAATAAATTAAGATTGATTTCTTAATTAAAATCAGTCTCTTTCATAGATATAAATTTCATAAATATAAATTGGGATTCCCGAATCATACCAAAATCAGGAGTTGGAACTCATCCAAAGTCCTATCCAATTAGGAAGGTGGGCCCACACGCATGATATATCCTAATCTCATTTATTTGACCGTCTCCCTTGTAACATTTTTTCCTTTCTACCTAAATCCACATTGTCAAACATGTTGTTCCATCCAACGTCTTTCATCCTTCACCACATATCCTCCACCCCACCTTTTTAATAATCCTTCAATAGAGCCCATTTAACCATAAATTCCTATAAATTCAATTCCTATGTATTTTGTACAAACAAACAAGCCCTTGAATTTTGATAACTTCAAAATTAAGAGTTCCGATAATCTACCTGTAAACTTTATGGAAAATTCCTTAACCAATTAACCTTTGATTTTTATTTATTTTTTTGGTAAAAGACCACTTAAACCTTGATTGGGATGAATAAATGCAATTGCCATTTCTTAATCACATTTTCCTCTCTAAAATAATCCCATTAATTAGTTCAAGCACTCCCCTTGGCTAATAAAAATATCCAAATTCCCATTGACACAATCGATTAGTGTTTTTTTTTTTTTTTCAAAAAAAGAAAAGAAAAACTAAATGCCAAAAAAAAATTAAAATAAAAAAAAATATAGAAAATGAAAGCAACCTCCAAAAGGTAATAAAGTTGAAAACAAATACCATTACCATCATCACTTGAACACAATAAAAAGTACTCATTGGTCATTAATGCTTGGCCAACTCTTCATGCAATTGACTCAAACACCCCCACCTTACCTTCATTCTAAATTGCATTGGATACTCCTACTCATCACATATAACCTAGTATCCACCCATGAAATGTCACAATCACTTCCAACACATATTTCAGCCATTTACTTAAATTTCTCTACAAGAGAACAAAAGCTATAAATCTCCAAGATCTCAATACAAATCAGTGGCGAATCAAGTAATCATATCCAAGGCATTGGGCACAATAAATTCCTATCCTTCATGAATGGTGGGTCCTACATGTACAATTACAGGGATGATGATAAAAAAAAAATCTACCCAGAAACTGTTTAGGAGGGATGTTGGGTTCTTTGGGCCCAAGAAAGAATTGAGATGTTTTAAGGTTAATTTCAAGTACTAACTCGTTCTTTTTAGACTAAAAAACACTGACACGTGAAGAAACAGTAAATAATGAAAGAACTATTAAAGAGAGCAATAGGTTGATTTGTATGTAGAACACTACTATTTTTATTATTACGGGATGGGACTTACTATTTACCAAACAGTTTATTTGTAAAAGAATCAAATTGAAATAGATCTGTAGATCTATTTCGTTGGCATTTTTAAACCGAATCAGCCGTATTTAAATCAAATCAGACTTGCACCCTAAATCATTCACACCCAATATTTATACCTGAAATAGGCCGATCAGACTATATGGTAAAGGCAGTGAGGAAAACTGAAAAATCCTTTCAAAAAGGAATCTTTGTTGATCCATTGATGGATGCTCTTCAACTGTATTTTCATGCATCTTATAATGATTTTCAACAAAGGGAGAATACCATTCAAATGCTTAGACAACTGCTTGGGTTTTTGTAATTCAGAGCAGTTTCAGGCCATTTTGATAGGCAAAACCATGAAATCATTTAAAGTCCTGTTACTGTGAGGTCAACACCAATATACCCACCTGCATAAAATGTATGGCCCAATTAAATATTCAACAAAAACATTTGTACATTTCCACATCATTAGATTCAGCCAAACAGACTCCACAATATTTTCCCCCTCTCATTTATCATTCTCATGGTGCATCTATCGTTGACCCACATAGGACCCACCACTTGATTGAAGTTAACAATATCACAATATATACAGTCTATTGGGGGTATTACTTTACACCATTAAAATTGAGAATGTACTAAGAGGAAAATAGAAATCTACATTTGATTTCAAACAAAAGTGAGATTTAGGCAAGTGGAAATTAATGTCTTCCAACAAGAAAAAAAAAGGGGTCCCCACATAGTCACAAGTGAGTGACAGTCAAACATTAACAACGGATCATCTCTCATAACTATATAAAGAGCTAAAAATCCTGGCCAAAAAGTGACATTAAAGCTGGCAACTAGCCATGAGCCCATGACCCAACCCCTTCTCTACCTTAATTAGAGAATGCTTAAGCCCAAAGTATCCATGGACGGCCAAGTGACAATCAATCATCGGCAACTGTTCATTCTTGATAACTATAAACAGATAAAAATCCCCATGCCAAAATGTGACACTAAAGTATATGTGACATCTAACATGTGACATTAAAGCAGGCAATTAGCCATAACCAAATCCTTTTTTTTGCCTTAATTAGAGAATGCTTAGGCCCTAAGTATCCAGGGGCAGCCAACAAGCGTACTCCAAAGGAGCACCCACAATTGTATTCCTAGTACTCAGGATGAAATTACAAAAACCGGATAACACCAGTAGCTCATGGCCCATCAAATGATCAGCTTAAACCCCAATAAAAGTGTCCCAATAGACATAGAACCAGCAAGGGTACATAGCATTTTTAAAGTAGACCTGCAGCTGGTGGGACACTGCCAACATATGATCCCAGCCATTCAACAAATGTGTTGTGTGGACCATCTTCTTGATGGTTGTGATCAGTGGCCTTCACAAGAGAGATTTCTCAAAAAGAGAGAAATATAATAAAAAGGGGAAAAAAAAACATTTACAGATTATATATAATCAGGAGTCTGATCAGAAGATAAACCTTTGGAAGCTTTAGATGATGATGATGCATGATTTCATGCACCCGGACTCCAAAGGCTCCACAAACGGGAATTAAATAAACCCAACACGTCCGGCCAGACCTTCCTTACCATTCCCCTATCGCTGCTCCCCTGCAACATTGGTACGGACGGCACCGCCTCCAGCAGGTTCCTGGTCACCTCGCCCGATATATCGGCCTGCTCCACCGAAACCCTCTCGCTCTCTGATACGTCCGAAACTCTCGAATCCGACTCCGACCCATTATCTGGACAGGCCGTTTCATCAGAACCCAGGTCTCCGACAGTCGGAATAACGGGTTTTCCGGCAGATTCCCGGCGCTGGTTCTTCTTGGCTTTTGCGGTCTTTTTAGAGGAGGAGGACGACGACGACATGAGGTGTTCTTCGAATGCTTCGATGGCTTGGTTGATGAGGTTTCGGTTGGGAGAGGAGTTCCAGCGGGTCCAAAAGCTGGTGTAGCAGTCGAAGCAGGAGCACTCGAAGCAGGGGGGTTTCTTGCATTTCTTGCTGTTGTGTTCGAGGATTGGAGGAGGATGGTCGGTTTTGATGGAGTGGAAGATGAAATAGGAGAGTACTTCAGCTTCTTCAACATGGAGAGTTGTTATGAGGGTGAGGATAGCAGCTGGGAGGAGATTGAGTACAGAAGAAGGAGAGGGGGAAGAGGAAGGGGTGGGGTGGATTTTTCCTTTGCCTTTTGGGTAGAGATTCTTCATTGTCTTTGCTTTTTTGCTTTCGTCTCTCTGCGATTTTCTTTCGGTGCTTTTGAGAGGGAGAGGAGAGAGAGAGAGGGTTTTGTTTATCTTGAATGGCACGGAAGAGAGGAGACTGTTCTTTGAGGTGCGGAGCTTTGCCAAATATTTTATTGGTTTTTCGGGTGACCTGTTGACCGGCTAGTACAAGTAAAGCGGTGCGGACCATGGTTTAAAATCGCGGATATGATATTGGTAGCGGTTATCGGTTAGTCACGGTGTATTTTTTTTTTTTTTTAATTCAAAAAAAAGTCACAAAAATATCCATAAAATTCAGAATATTAGAAAATACTGGTAAACAATGTTTTTTTTCCATCATGAACAACAATAAATAAAAATATCGGTCACCTTAAGTTATGAGTCTTACATGTATCGCAATTCGTTATTTTCTGGTGTATTTTAGCTCATGATCAATTTATTAGTGTAAAATATAAGAAAATAAAGATAACATGACAATTATCTATACATTATTAACAAGTTATTAATATTTACTATTTGGTATCATAAATACTTCAAAAATATTTTTTTTTTAAGTAGAAGATTTAAAAAAAATCATTTTTCTACACCTAAAATCATGTTTATAAGTAGATCTAGCATGAAAGTGTGTAGATCTAAGTGAAGAACACAACACAAACCCAAAAATGACATGCCAATGATCTTTTCATTCATTTTCTATGATTTATCTAAAATTAAAAAATAAAAATACATAATAGTAAAAATAAAGGAGTTAAGTTGATTTTCTCTTACTAAATAAAATGGTTTCTTCAAGAAATAGTGTTGGAATTTGGAAACATGTTGGAAAATGAGCTATGGAGACATGGGTGCTCTAAGGAGATGAGGAGAACAAAATGGGAGAATAGGGAAAAAGTTACAAACGATTAGGGTTTTTGTCCATTACTCTATCTCGGCCGATATTTTTAAATATCGGCCGAGATATCGGTCAAACCGATACTTTGACCATATCGGCCGAGATTGGCAGATATTTTATGGATATTTTGCCTGATTCGGTATCGCGGTAAAATATCGTCGCGGTATGCGTCAATACCAGTTCATATTGGCCGATATGAGTTGGTATCGACTGATATTTTAAACCATGGTGCGGACTGTTGGTCAAATTGATAAATGAGTTCGATCTTCCAAGGCCTTTTAAATTTATTGAATTATATTAAACTCCATGGGGGAGCACATCTATTGAAAATCCAGGCGGCTCACAATAGATGTCCCAAGGTGCATGGGGGCATTCCTAAGTTTTATCACAACAACAGTTGATCCATTACAGGATTAATTATTTTATAGAGAAGATGTGATTGATGAATAATGCAAAAGATAGTGTTATACCTCACCTTTATAAACATAGAAAATATTCACCTACAAGCAGATTGCAACCCGCTTGGATGTAGTCTTCTGGCTCGTGAAGCCTATTTAGAAGTTTACCATTGGGAGGACAGGTGGATTAAAAGGTTTCCCCATTGAAAGGAAAATCGAAAAAATAAGCCCCACCAGATTATCTTAGCCCTTGGTTTAACGGTCTTAAATTTTAATGTCATCTTAACCATAGATTTTCTTGAGTTTCAGTTCAATGGTGAATGAATGTTCAATGAGAGTAAAACTGAACCTGATGCCAGCTCATGGGAAGAAAAGACTATCAAATGCTATGCTCCCAATAAAGGTGGGTCCCACAATGCTTGGCTACACTTGAAGTTGCTCGTAGGAGAATATTTCCACATTAAAAGATATCGGATTTAAGTTTGAGCTTAGTACAGTTAAGGGTCCCCTTCTCCCAAGCCTCTCTCGTGAACGCTCCTAGCATCATGCCTATCCTGCGAGGAGGTGGGGGGATAAAAGTAAGGAAATGAGATCAAGGAATATACAGAAGAGCAAATTCCATTATATCACCCCGAACCCCTTGATCCATTGCCCTTACATCTAATGATTATAGAAGGCATCATTTTCTTGGATTTTAATCCAACACTGAGTGATATTTGGAAGAGTGTCAAATTTGGAATTGTTCCAATTCATGGTGGGATACTGAATGTGAAAATTTGGGTTGATTAAAGTGGCCCAGGTGCAAATAAAAAATAAGGTGCTTGTAAGATGGAGCTTGTTTAAGGATTTTCCTATTTATTAATATTATTTAGAAGACAAGCCAATCTCAAGCTTTAACTTGACTTGCAGATTAGATAAGAGCTTCTTCTCAGCAAAGCAATTTATGTACTGATAGTAATACTTAATTAGCACTTAAATTTCACTAAGGACCAGTGGGCGGCAGCGGCAGTGGATGTGAATCAAAATATTGCATCGCCTTGTGGGGGACTTCCACAAGTCAAAATGGGTGCTTTGAGATTAATGAGTTTTATGCTACTGAGAGGTACCTCTCACAGCTTGTGTCAGTCGTCTGAGAGATATTAGCAGCACATGGAACAAACTGTCATCAATCCAAGCCCCCAATACCTCTCTGACCCTGCTTTGACATCAATCTGAACTATATTAACCATTGCATGAAATTTCATATAATTTGCAATTTTTTTCTTTTTTATGCTACTGAGGGTACCAACCCAAAAGGGTTGGACTTATCTCTTCGGGTTCAAAGGAAAGCTGAGTAAACAACCCTATAACCCGTAGCACTCGATTTTTGAAGAATGGGGAACAAGGGGTTGATACCAAGACCTCTAGCTCCGGAAGAAGGAGGAGTTGTGGTCCTAACCACTCAGCCAACCACTTGGGGTTATATAAATTGCAAGTTAAGACGTCATTAGATTTTGAGGCCCATAAAGAATGATTGTAATTATCTGATTAGGATAATATTTCTTCTTTTCTTTTTCTTTTTCAAAAATCATACCACAATAAGACCTTTTCAACGCAATATTTACTCATGAGTAACATGCATCCAAATGAGTCTCACAAGAGATGTTGGCTGTTGTTGCTCAGTTAATTAAATGCATGAGGTATGTTTGTGTGGGGGTATGTGTGTTCGAATGTAGCACATAGATATTAATAAAAAAATAAATAAAAGGCTAGAAATTGGCCTGATACTATAAAATAGATGGTTATGAACTGATGAGATTGATGATATCCAAACCATTCAATCATTTAGTCCCACAATGGAAGGATATGGTTGCAATTGGAAAACTACAATTGATAGGGTAGAAATGAGCCAATACTGGGAAAGGTTGACATTGGAAGGTCCAATGATTGGATGGTTCAGTAGGTTCAGCAAAGGAAACTGTTGGTTATTGTCATACAGAAGGTGGATATTAGACCAGTTCTTGTCCATCTACAGGAGAAGGAGAGCACATGTACAACAGCTGAAGAAACGTAGTACTAATTGCTGTCCTGATCAACAAAGCCGAATGGATGTGATCTTTTCATCTTCAAAATCTTTTCCTCACTGGGCCACCTCTACAATGGTATAGTTTTTTTCTTTTTTATTTTTCTGAAAAAAAAAAAAAAAAAAAACCCTCTGGCAAAGCTTGTTTGCAAAAACTCATAGAATTCCTGTTGTGGTTTTTCTTATGAATACCCCAAATGATGTCTTTAACTATGTTTCACATTTAACCTCTTTTCACAAATGTTCAAGTGTAATGTTGCGACGTTTTAAAAACTGAAATTGTGAGAATTTTATAAGCTATAAAAGTGACATTTTACATTGCTTGTTTTACGAATTCTCATCATCCAAATAAGAAATTTAGAACTATTGAGAGAATTAAGCACCGAACATTGTTCTATGGGGAATTTCCATCAGAAATACCTCCTCGAACAAATGTTTTAAGCTAAAGTGTTTAGAAGAATCTTTCTCTAAATAATCTCAAAGCACCTATTTTTTTACTAGATTTTCTTTGAGGACTGTTTGATAACAAGAGTTAGAGGATACTCTTAAAGAAAATTTTATATATACTGACAAAATGTTTTAGGAATTATACCATCAAAAATGGACAAATGCGGATCTTGAATTGGACTTTCTTGCGTTTTAGTGGATGTTGGAGGCAAATTCAACACATGGGATATTACCAATTGGAAGGCCTTACTTCCATAATGATAAAATTGAATAAAAAAAAATCTTTAGTCCCTGTCTTTTGACCTTATCAACCAAAAGTTTGTAATATTAAATTTTAGTCTTTAAGAACTTCTTGTTACATGTCATTGAGTACATAAGACTGTATCTTTATAATTGATCGAAAACAATGAACCGAAGGTGAATAACTGAAAATGACCATAAACGAAAATTGAACCAAGAGAAGATGACAAATGAAAACCTAACAATCACCCTAGTAATTCAAAGTTAAAAGTCACATCATCTTCACCTTCACCTTCACCTTATACACAAATGAATACCCAATCATCACCCTAGTAATTCAAAGTTAAAGTTACATATCATCATGAAGTTGTAAGGATTGATTCTTAGGCATGAGTGTCATATTAAGCACCACTCAACCATGAGTGCATTTTCGCCCGTATAGATTTTTTTTCTTTTTAACTAGAAACTATTAGATCAAAATAAGCATCCAAACCTTTCTTTTATTTTCACAAACTTCCAAGACAAAGAATGCTTAAAAATTCATCATGCCTCTTTCAGGACAACATGGAGGTGTGTTTCACTAGGTTAGTTACTTTCTCACAATTCTATAATCAATAATCTGTTGTAAATGGTAAGAATTCAGAGCCTAAAACCCAAAACCCAAAACCCAAAAGGATGGAATAGGATGGGGACTACTCATAATTAAACTCAAAGGCATTGATTACAGATAAAAAGTAAGAAGCCATAAAAATTAAAGCTTCTCTCATCGAGCATGTGACTGGATGACCGGCTACTGCAGGTGGAGCGTTGAAGGAAGAGATTAGATATGTCCGACCGTTGAATGGTAGTTTGGGAAGTGATTATTCCTGTCCCAGATATTAAACCATCCTTGGTCCCTGATGCATGTGGGGGTGCTGGTGAGCTGATCCACACCATTGATTACCATTGATTACATGGGCCACAATTTTTTTGGTTGTTTTTATATGATGAGGATTACAACTCAGATTAGGAATGATGATGGGCCATCCACTTATTACTATGTGATCATCTGCTAGTGGTGGGGCCCTTGGTCGACATTATGGAGCATCCAATTATTGGGCCCACTTGCAAATAAAACAAAATGGCAACGATGCTTTCTCTGTTGCCTCTAAAAAGTAGGGGCCAATCAATGGTCGACCAAGTGGGGCTGAGAATCTTACACTTCATGCTATTTGCTGGCATCAGCAGGGGACACGTGGTTGATATCCTGCCGTTGGATCAACTGGCCCAGCAAGTCTTGATTTGGGCCTCTCATCTGAGGGGCCGTGCAAGAGGCCTTTAAATGCTCGGGTTCGGACATATCTAGGAGTGTGTTCATGGGCCAAGAGGCCAGCCAGGACCCGGCCTGCATTGGGTGAATGAGGGCACTATATGTTGACCCATGGGCTGTATTTAGGTTAGTTTTTTTTAACCTGATTTGTTAAATGGGGTGGGCCTCCCTAAACCCTAGGCATAGCTGAGACTGGCGTATTTAACGCAAAGGGAGTGTGTATTTACAAATGGGCTGGGCCAAGGCCTTTCAGGCACATTGGCTTAAGTCAAGCCAGAGTGAAAGTGGGCCAGGCTGCAGGTCAGACCCATCCCATGAACATCCTGAGTTATTTCATCATGTGAGTCTAGTTTAAAAAACTCATTCTGGCTCTCCCTGACTAGCCCAAGTTGACTGTGTCATTGAGTCTATGCGAGTTTTAAGGGGTCATTTTGAGCTTGACCAAGCACTCGATCCAACTCACTTTTAATGCTTGTTTCTCAAGAGGTAAAGTAAAATCTTTAGAAAAGAGTTTTAACGGTCGAAAATTTCACTTTACACATGTTTGATTAATCACGATGATCGGGAAAAATAAAATCTCAGTTGCGAAAAATTTTCACATTTATTTTTCCAGCCACTAAAAAATTTTGCTCCATAAAACACAAGTAATTGCTTTCTCACTTATTGACTTCTCATCTCACTTAAAAATTATTTTACCTCCATAAAAACAAACACATATTTACCTTAGTAGAAGGTATACTTCTCTTTTTCAATATCTTTACTTATTTTTTACTGATCTAACATTTATTTTACATTATTTTCTCGGTAAGTTATTCAAAAATCACATGTCTCAATCTCAGATATTGGTGAAACCAAAATACCAAATCC
This sequence comes from Camphora micrantha, assembly GCA_003546025.1. NCBI lineage: Eukaryota > Viridiplantae > Streptophyta > Magnoliopsida > Laurales > Lauraceae > Camphora > Camphora micrantha. The sequence goes on along the minus strand of QPKB01000006.1, from coordinate 26,736,797 downwards.
AACCTATTTATTAATCCTCTTGGAAACATCTCAAAACTTGACTTATTGGGTTGAGGTAGGCAATAGAAGTACAATGGATCTCTTGAAAATTAGGAAGAGGTAGGTAAGTGAGGAGACAGCCTCAAATACATATGAGATGACTGCGAGGCTGAAGGGAAACATGAAATTTTGAGCATTTGCATTCCATATTTCCCTAGATTAAGAAGCCACGGGGAGAAAAATAATAATAATAGCCAACACACCCATGTTTGGGTGGTGTTAACACGTTAGTATCACACACTTGGCTAAGGATCAATTCCTGGGTCTTCAGGTTGACAATATCACTCCTGACGAGAAAAAAAAGGATCGGATGTTTGGAATTAGTCAAAGCAAAGGATGCCTTTGTCATCACGATCAAGATTTCTTCTCTTCGACAAATCTTTGGTCTTAAGCATCTTATGGCAACATTACCAAGCAACACAGGAGTGTTTAGGAACATGGCCCTTAAAGCATTTCCATTCACACCAGGGAATTAAAAGAGTTAAAAGATAATGGTAAATCATCACTCCAAATGAATAAGATCATACCATATTACAGCAGTTAATGTTTGAAGCAAAACACCAATCAGAAGAATTTACTTAAAAAAACTCCCTTCCCGACAGCATCTAGATTAGAAAGTCTGACTCTAGACTCAAAAAATGCAAAGCAAATTAAAAGAGGATAAGAACTTATCTTTCAATTCTAGGCGCATTGAGAACCTATTCAGCCCTCTGGTGTTCCAGAAGAGAATCTTCATGGAGAATGATGAAGCCAGCCATGGAGGGGATTATAGAATTTCCTGTAGGAGAAGCTTGTTGAAGTGGAGGGACTGGGTCAGTCCTTTGAGATTGCTCATCTTTTGAAATTTCACTAGGATTTTCCTGCACCTGCAATCGCCTCAGCTCCTTCCAAAGACCACAGTTTCCATCATTGTGATTGAAGGTGTGACAAAATTTACATTGCTTTGGCTTCCAAAGATATCTGACTTCTTGATTGAAGCTTTTGCCCTTAAAACCAACCCTGATGAAATCAAATACAGAGGAATTTACTCCAGTTTCTACACATACTCTTGGAGATCCCAACTTTGTACCATGGGTAGTATTTGTATCCAAGTATACCAATGGTGCTAGCTAGTTTGCCTAAGCATGCCTTAGACCTAAAGGGGAAGTTAAGATTGATAAATGTAATCTATATGGGTATGGAGTTGAATTCCTGTTTTTGGAGAGTTAGACCTTTAGTCTATTGAGTTTTCTTGGCTACCCATTCATACCAAAATCTTGAGGTTTTGGTAGGAATGGTTAGCTGAGGAAATTTAATGCAGTATCATAGACAATCAGTCACGAGTTCGAATTCCAGGATGAACGACTCGACACTAAAAAAAATATGCGCCTCCAAAAGTGTGCTAACCATGTTCCACTTGAACTCGCGAATGATTAACTCTGGTACCATATTAAATTTCTTGACTAACCATTCATACTAAAACCTCGAGGTATTTAATAAGGACAACGCAAATACTTTTCTTTACTTCCCCTCGGGTAGAACCCACTCCTCAACACTCCTCCTCAAGTGGAATGCTGTCGATACACGTTTGGCAACAAGCATATTTTTTTTGTAGTGCCGAGTCATTTTTTTTCGGATTCGAAGTCGCAACCAGCTGGCTTTGATACTATATTAAATCTCCTTGGCTAACCATTCCTTTTGAATGTTACCTAAAGGAAATTCAATAAAGACCACCTTTTCAAGACTAAGGGATGCCCATAGACATTACAAGGACCCTCCTCCAGGATCCTTGAAAAGATGAAAGTCTTGCTCAAGTGAATGAAGCTCAACATAAAAGGAAGGTTTCCATAGCATAGAGAGGCATTTTTCTTTTTGGACAGATTTGTATGAAAGTCTCTTTCCAATGAAATATCCTACTAACGAGAACCCCCACTCATTGGCAGTAACTGCAACATTTTCCTCTGAAATAAGAAGATCAAGACTTGGATCCATTGAAGGATTTGGGGTTGTGAATTTTAAGCTTCTATTTCCATTCACCCTTGAAGCAAAGAGGGAAGACCACACCCAGTTCAGATTAGGAACTCCATGGATTCCTTGAATTTTAAGCTTCTATCCACACTCGCCAGAGGCCAGGGCTGGCATAGAACAAGCAGAGTTGGGGTCTCCAAAGATTCCTTGAAAGGGCTAAAATTTCAGTTTTTTCCTGCTTGGCAGGAAACTGAAATTTGTAATGTCTCCTCTCCCTCAGCTCCCGTAGAGCAAAAATTTTATATAGATAAAGAGGGTATTTGTTTATATATTGTTTTTTTTTTATCTCCGGGGTGTTTAAAGAGATCTATAAGCTCTTTGAAGATGGAGGACTGTGATAGCTTGGAGAATTTTAATGGTTCCTGTTGGCTGTTGCACATGTGATTACCCCTAACCAAATCCAAATTCCGAAGAATTATGATTTTTCTTTTTCTTTTTCTACAAGTCATTCTTGGGTCACTTGTTTTTCATTTCCTGGGCATCTCAATACACTTTTCTACAGAATATTTGGCTTCTGACAGCAGTCATGCATGGTTTTACCTGAAAATTCTTCGCTTGTGTAACAGATGCCAAGAGTTAGAAAGAGGAATCTTTTTATTAGGAATGTCAAAAAGGCCAAGGTAGCTTGCAAGCCAATTTGGCTTGATTCGGTTTGAGCTCAAGCCCAGCTCCTTATTTCACAAGCCAAGCGCAAGCTATGGCTGGCTTGGGCTAGGCTTATTAAGAGGCTTGCCTCAAGTTTGGCTTGTGTGCTGATTAAAAAAAAGGCTTGAAAAGGGGCTTGTTCTGGCTCGAGCTCGAGGTGGCCTGTTTACTCTTCAAGCCAAGCTCAAGTTGGCTAAGCTTGGCTCGTTTCCATTCTACTGTTTATGATTTGGGAGATGGATTGGACATTTACAACTTCAGCATCATCTTTGACCTGGGCCCAACAAATAATATTCATAAATGCGATAGATCTAAGCTCCAGTTTTCCTAATGAAATGGTAAGGTCTAATCTAATAAATTTGGTTGCTTTCTAACCATGTTGTCCATTTTCTAAATATCAAATTACACAATTTACACAAAGGTTTAGGTTAACAGTTATCACCATTGCCATCCTTAAAAGAACACTTGTTAACCAAAATTTCAAGCTTTCAATGTTGCATGCTTAAAGTATGCTTGGGGAAAATTTCCATTGAGGTATCAAAAGTTAAATAGAAGAATAACATGACGGCTATTAAATTCAAATAATGAAAGGAAACTCATGACTTTTACAGTCCTACTAATCCATGTACGAGTAATTTAAATAGTATCTGCAAACTAACCGTCAAAATATTACAGACTGTTGAATACAAAGCACTAGTTTCATCTACAAAATACAAGTACTGCAAAGAGAAATCATAGATGAATCTTGTCCAATACTCGCCAATTTTAACATTAATTAGCTAAACAAAGACAAAGTTATAAATTTGGTCATTTTGCAAAAATTTATAAGAAATAGGGTACAATGAATGTGGTGAACTTGGGTTTTGTCCACAGTACAGAAAGATGTCTATGTGGTGGGAATTGAATAAAAATTGTATTCCCCAAGTACTAATGAAACACCACTGGAACTGTGGGCAATCTTCAGGTATTGCCATAAATATTAACAAGAACCAAATTACCAGAAATCCCCACATGAACAGATCCCATCCTTGAAGCGATGGAATCGACTCGAGTCCCTCACAATGATCTCCCTATGAGTGATCTTCGAAATAAACTTAATAGCAGTGTGGCAGTCTCCACAAATGCGTAGATTCTTGAAAACTTTGATGGGCGTTCCTGGTGGAGTCTCAATAATCCCAAAGGCAACTGCTAGCTTCTCACTGTGGTGAGAAAGATTCTGCTCTTTCTGTTCCTCCTCCACATCATGCAGCACAAAATTTGTATCTGGGACATATCCTTCTTCCTTCATTCTTGTTGACAGCTTCTCTAATAATGCATAGATTTCCTTTGCTTTTGGATGCAATTTATCTCCCACCAGAAACACATGAACCTTTCTCTTGACCTCAATCCAACTAGAACCAGGCTTCTTCACCACCCCTCTTTCGTCCATCATTTTTCTAATCGTTGCTACTTCCTCCCACATGCCTGCAGTGGCATATATATTTGCTAACGTGACATAAGTCGCAGCATTTTCGGGCTCTATTGCAAACAATGCTTCTGCTGCTTGTTTTGCCAGCCTGATATTACCGTGAAGTCTACAACCACCAAGCAATGAAGCCCACAAAAACTTATCAGGCTTTATGGGCATCTCATCAATGATCTTCTCTGCTTCTTCAAGCCTGCCAGATCTCCCAAGGAGATCAACAATGCAAGCATAATGGTCTGGCGTGTGTGTCAATCCATGCTTTTCACTTATTGAATGAAAAATCTTGAGCCCTTCATCCACTAACCCGGCATGAGTACATGCAGATAGAGCTCCAACAAAAGTAATGTGATCGAGTTTAGTACCCGACTTCAGCAGTGATTCAAAGTACCGAAAAGCTTCCTCGGGTTGGCCATTTTGAGCATAACCAGCTATGATAGAAGTCCATGAGACCAAATCTGCTTGGGGAATCCATTTGAAAACCTTCTCTGCATAGTCAACATTCCCACATTTTGAATACATATCAACAAGAGCACTCGCTGCAAAAGAAAATGGGTCGAACCCAACTCGAGTCATGTGGCCATGAACCTGCTTTCCCAACCCTTCACTGGTTTGAGCAGAGCACGCATTTAGAATTCCTGCAAATGTGAATTCATTCGGTTTGATACCAAATCTCAACATCGTTGAGAAAAGCTCAAAACCCTCTTCCCTCCTCCCTCCCTCAAAGTATCTCCCAATCATCGTTGTCCACGAAACTACATCTCTATCCGACATCCCATCGAAAATTCGACGAGCTTCTTCTATGCTCCCACATTTTGCATACATATCCAACAGAGCACTCCAAACAACAACATCAGAGGCTAGTCCATTCCGCATTATATAGTTGTGGATCTCCCTTCCATGCATTGGGGATGGAATAGCAGCAGAAGCAGCGAGAGCACTGGAGACTGTAAACTTATTGCACTTCAAATTCTCACACCTCTGCATCTCTCTGTACAGTTGCAGAGCTTCTTTAGGCTGGTCATGGTGAACATACCCCGAAATCATTGTACTCCAAGAGAAATTATCCTTGTCGGGCATTTTGTTAAAGAGCCAGCGAGCTTCCACAAGGTCACCTTTCTTTGTGTAGCCAGCAATCAAAGTGTTCCACGAACAGGCGTCCCTCTCAGTCATTTCATCAAACACCTTACGGGCGTCACCCAAACTATCACACTTTCCATACATGTCGATAAGGCGATTGGAGATAAAGACTCCGGGCTTGAACCCGGACGCCTTGGTGTGGGCATGGACCCTTCTGCCCTCATTGAGAGCTCGCTGCTGGAGGCAGAGCTGCAGGAGGGCAGAATAGATGGCGGCGGAAGGGCGAGTTCCTGAATTGTCAAGTAGCTCAAGAATTTGTACAGCTTCTTTCAGGCGTTTCTGTTCGCAGAGAATGTCGATGGCTTCTTTAAACCTCTTGTCCCCGCAGAGGCGTTCTATGACACCACCTCGATTGGGATTGAAGAAGGGCTTTGCGATATGATTTCTCAATTGGGTTTGAGTTGAATATGGAGTAGAAGCTAAAGATGGCAGCTTTATGAGCTTGGTGTTCTTCATGGCATTGGAAAGCTTCATACATCTTCTGCTAATCATCTTTTGTTCTAGATGGAAGAAGAGCAATGGATACAAAACACCCAAGAACTCTGCTTTCCAAAAGCTCGAAAATCGATCTAGTCTTGCAATTAAAACCAGATGTAGCGAACAATCTACACAACAATAGCAGTTCCAACTACCAATTCAGACAGAAGAAAGCCCGCCACTGATATTTCAAATATTTGATCATCCAGTAGCGAAGGAAGAAGATTGATAAACCCTAGAAATTTGAATTGTCGTTGATTTACCTCTGAAACGTACGTGACAATAAACTATGGATTATAAATGAGAAAAATAAGAAAATAAAATAATAACTATGGATTTAATCTATTTTAGTAAAAGTTTTGGAATTCCATTTTGATAGAACATAAGAAATACAAGGTGTATGTATATAAATTAAAAAAAAAAAATTACATAAAATACCGTTTTGATTGAAATGTGATTTCTCAGCCGAAATTCAGAACTTCCACCAAAATCGAGTAAAATCTAAAATGAAAAGTTTTATATGAGATCATGTTTCGGCCGTTTGATTGAAATGAATTTTTGGCCCTTTTTTTTTTTTTTTATATCAAAGTAGTATAAAATAATAATTATGGATTCCATGTTCTAGTTAGGATGCAAATGGATCGACTCAGGAGTGAATCCAAACTCATATTCATCTTTGGGTATGAATGAGTACATCCGCGGAAATTTGGTTTTGACCTTTTCATGGACTTGCTCCTCCGCTATCAATTTTTTTTTATTGACCTATATTTAGGAAAAGCTTTTCTCCAAATCGTAAATAGTTTAACTCTTTTTTGTGCATTCTCTTGAGAACTAACCACGCTAAACACAAAAGCTTTTACCGGAAAATACAGCCGCACAAAAGTGTCCTTAAAGATTAACTCTAGACGCTTTTCACCGAATCGTAAATAGTTTAACTCATTTTTGTGCATTTTCTCGAGAACTAGCCACGCCAAACACAAAATCTTTTGTTGGAAAACACAGCTGCACAAAGTGTCCTTAAAGATTAGGTCTAGACTTGGGTTTGGATATGACACAAAACCTATGCCACATCAACCTAAAAAAAAAACGAAAAAGAAAAAAAGATCATGTTTCAAATGGTTTCGAATTCAAATCCAAAATAAAGTTGTGGGGTTATTTGTTAGCATTAGAATACATATCAAAGGTAAATTAAAAAAAAAAAGATAGTATAAAATAACTTTTCCTTTTTATAAAAAAAGAATCAAGATTAGATAATTAAAAATTATCCAACCATCACTCTAGTAAAAAGTGAAGCCCTCTCTACATCTCCACCTTACATCCTTCACCCTTCACCTCATGTCCTTCACACCTCTTTAGTAATCCTTTGATTGAGTTCATTTCAATTTGAATTCCTATGGATACTAATTCAAACAAACAAGCCGACCCAAATCTCCACTACAATTGGCCTCTGAAATCAGGGCCCATGAGCAAAAAACCACTTGCTCATCCAATGCCTGTTCATTGTTCAAATCTGGACTCAGCTCCCCCCTACAGATCCGAGACCAAAATTCTCAATCCATTTTAGCAAAGATTGTAATTCCACATTTGGGTTGAATCTTGAACCCAATTAATAGAAAAAAGTTGGATTTAGCTCAAAAATATTAAACCTGCCAAGCCAATCCTACCAGACACGACCTGACCCGTTGCTTCATTTCCACATAATAAAAGGAAGAGAACATTGTAGTTGGCCCCCACATCTCATTTATTATTATCTGTACTTTACAAAGCAGACATACTAACTAGTACTAATAGACAAGAGAAAGTCTATTTGTCCCGGGTTCGGTCCAGAACCCGGGACAAATAGCAGGGCTCAATAGACAATGTTGTAGTTCCCATGGCTACGAAACTTCAAACTTGCGACTATCTAACCCAACCTGGGATACATTGTTTTTCTTCTCAAAATAAATTATAGATCCCTAAATAAGTGGGCCACACATGATCCCAAGATGGGATTAATTTTATTTTTTGGCTATCAGAGGGTTCCAAATCCTTTGGGCTAAACTAATCATTCTGAACCCAAAGGGAAGTCATGCAAACTCCTCTGTAACCTCAGTGTGGTAGTGCAGTTTTGAACATACAATATCTATGTGTAAACCGTAGTTCTAGACCAACTGAGCTAGTCCTTGAGGTTCACGATGGGATTAAATAACCAGGTGAGGGTTGCAACTTTCTAACCTAATGATAAGTGTTGCTAATATTGGGCATATTTGGGATTTTTGTGAAATTATTATGATACGTTTAAAAAATTCTTATTGTGACAACATTGCAATAAACTTGATTTATTGTCAAAACTGGTTTTATTACCATAAATTGAGACATTGAAGTGATAATTAGTTAATGTGGGGGGTACAATTCAACTATTCAAGTGATTTCAGTTGCTGGAAATCGATCAGCTTCATTTGCCTTATTAAAGTGGCTAATAATAGTGTAATGTACATTAATACATCATGAGTTACACATATTGAGATTTATTTAAAGCAGACCCAACTCAAGTCATTTGGATATTTTGGAGTCGGGATAACCAACAACAGTATTACACCTTCACCTTGAGTAGGCCAATCACGTTCAGCCACATCATCCAAAGTTCACGTGTAACTCTCATATCCAATTTAAACTCCTACAAACTTTAAAATCATGTGATGTTTTCAGATGACATGTTAGACATGGATTGGTCCACTCACGAGCAAAGGTGCTACTCTGTTTTTTTTTTTGTTTTTTTTAAAGGTTGTCCACGGCCGGAAATAAGTTTTTCTTGGTGAAAAAGTAATTTAAGTAATGTAGCTAGCTTGTTATTTGTGCTATGCATGTTTATGCATGATGGATAAATAAGAATCAATCATAGTAATATTGATAGGGACTAAAATCTTAAAAACATAATTAAAAATAATATATTATGTAAATTTATGGATTAAAAATAATACAGGGCTCCAATAATAGCACACTTTTTTTTTTTTTTTTTTGCTGGAAATAATACCACACTTTTGAATTTTTGATCTTTATTAAAAAAAAAAAAAAAAAAAAAGGATGAAGAGTGTCGGTGGAGAAAGTTTTCAATTGGTTACTCGCCCCATAATTCTGTGGAGATTTATCTCTGAATTGTGTGCTCCAAATTTCACAGTTTGAAAGAAGTCCTGATCTTTTAGAAAAAAAGTCAGTCTCAATCAGCAATAACACTCCAATCGATCAGACAGGGAAGGTGCATTCAAGGCAGGTGTCTCCCACTAATCGAGGATATATCACGCCCTGACATTTTTCCTTCAAACATTTTATTGGTTAATTTCATATTTGTTTTTTTAAAGAATCTTACGAAAAAGATAAATCATTAATCTTTGTGAAGACCAAAAAAAAAAAAAAAAAACCCTTAAATTTTAATATCGAGTGCGCAGAAAATCGCTGCTCGTATTTTTTTTACCCCTCCATTCAGCTTGACATGCAATATCGTTGTTCAACAAAACAAAAAAAAAAAAAAAAAAAAAAAAGAAACGATCTCATTGGTGAGGATCTTTTTGTTTTTGTTTGATATTGGAATTTGAGTCTTTTTAGTCTTCACAAAAGTCTACTATATTTGTTGTAATAAAATCAATATCCAATTTTTGCAATTCTTATTATTTAAAGAACAAATTATGTATTAATGAAATATTCTCCTACATGTGGACATCCTTATCTAAATAATCTATATGGCCCGGTTTCTTTAGTGGAACTTCTGCCAGGAATTTACCATGTCCAGGAATTCCTGAACATGATGTGACAAGCTGTTCTTTGAAATTTTTGAATCAAAAAGTCTACTTGGACAAACTTTTTTGCTAGAATTTTGGACAAACCCTATGGTATGCCTTAAATATCCCCTATGATATGCCACCCCATGGTATGCCTTGAATATCCCTTATGATATTCAAGGCATACCATAGAATTTGTCCAAAATCCTGTCCAAAAAATTTGTCCAAGTAACACTACTCTTTCTGAATTCCATGTTTTTTTTAGTATTTTTGAATTCCATCCACATAAAAGGTTTCTTTTGACCATTGAGAATCCAAAAATTCTACTTCATTTGCATTTTGATAAAATTCCTGATGCTTAAGGCATCCAAAACTTCCACCTTATCTAAAAATTTAAAAAATTTTAAGAAAAAAATTAAAAAAAAAAAATCTTAAAATTCCAGCAAAGAGACGCATAGATGTTAAACACCCCCTGATTTTCATCGCACCCATTCGTGGTCCGGGGATTAAAAACTTCTCCTAATTTATGAACAACAATTGGCATTGTGGTGTGGTTATTGAACTGCTCTGCTTTTGACCTCGATGTTGCCACCCTAAGCCCCAGCCCCCACTCACAGCTGCTTCTTTGAATGTTGGTACTGTACGGTTGCAGCAAACGCTCGTGCAATACATGTGCGGTTCCGGTTCCACACATCAATAGTTTTTTAAAATCATTAACAAAGATGTTTGTCCTCTGCGGGAGGGCATGAGCATATCTTATTCAAATCTAACATTCATATGAAAAGATCTGTCATAGTTCTATTGGTTGTTACTTTATCCATGCGTAATCGGTTTTGATGCTATATCATATTTTAATAGGCATGATATGGGTTTTAAATCAGGCCCAATATGGCCACACACACAAAATTTTTCTCCTGTGGTAGATACACTACTATATCACAATGGGTACCATGAAATTCAAGAGCATGTAGACGTTGCATGGGAGAAAATCTCACTATATGCTCACATCAAATGTGGTAAATTGCAACTAATGTGGTCTTCAATGAACATGGTAACATGAAAACTATTGTTTTCTTTCTTTTTTTTTTTTTTCAATTAGTACTGTTTTTAGAAGGACTTTTTCATCACATCTGAAAAGTAGGTGCAAATTTGAAAGCAGTAGTTGTTTGTGTTGAGAATGGACTGAGTGTAACTCAGGCTTCAAACAAAAAAAAATTAAAGAACAATGAGGAAGCAACATGTTGGAGGATTTGCCAAATTATAACTAGGATTTTAACAGCAGACTTCAAGATGAGCAGCTATAAAAGATTTTGGATCTTCTCTTTCAGTTAGACGCCTCAAAGTGATTTTTATTCTCCACCTCTAAATCAGTAAATTGTATGGAGAATTGACACTGTTAACATATCTGAATTCACAATTTAGAAGAAAAAGTTAAAAAAATTTCTACATGTGCATGCACATTTTACTGAACACACTCACATCCATCAATGGAGAATTTTCCAAAAGTTAATCAAGTCAAGATGCTTTTGCCATCCACTTTGAATACTTTTTTTTTTTTTTTTTTTTTTTTTTTGAGCCTTTTGTAATAGTTGGTGGACAACTTGAAATCTACAAGTGTGGATGAAAAAAAAAAAAAAAAATCCACCAAATTAAATTTTCAATATGACTCAACTAGTGGTATCTAAATTGTAATTTTTAAAAAGGGGACCCCAAATGGCTACATGTAAGATTTAAATAATAAATAATAAAAAACAGAGGATCTTCCTTGTTTGGACGAAACAGACTATCCATTTTCAAAATCAGGGATTCCATCCTCCCCCCAAAATAACCCAAAAGATAAAGCCTGACTCCAATGACATTGACACAGATGGAACACTTGAATAGGGTACCTTGTCCTTTCCAGATCTCACCATCAAATGGATCCTATAGGGCACTAATTGCAAGGGTCCCACAATCTCCCAAGAAAGAGACACATTCATGAACGAAATTTTTTTCTTGCCAGATTGGTGGGAAGCAACCCCATAAAAATGAAAATAACACCATCTCTCCTACACCAAAACCAACGGCCATGATTCCCCAATCAAGAAATTCACTACCTGGCCCACCACATCAGACGATTCAAAGAGTTACATGTAGTTAATTAAACCCATGATGATAAAAAATATAATCATCTTATCACTAATATTGATTAATTAATTTAAATTAATAATAAACTATTAGCAATAACAATAAACCACGAGCAAAAGAACTAAAACAAACGCCGCAGAGAGAGAGAGAGAGAGAGAGAGGAGAAGACGCGCGCACTTTAGCAGAAGCCAGTTCCGGCGGAGCCGTTCCCGGCTGGCGGGATCGCAAAATGCCAGAGCCTCCCGATGGCGCCGACTCGGTATTTCCGGCAGAGGAACGCCTCGGCGTACAACTTCTCCACCCTCCGATCCACATCATGGAGGAACACGTGCGTGACCCCCTCCCCCTTCCGATTCCACGCCATGACCGCCGCCGAGTAGATCGCCCCCATCCTCCCCGGCAGATCTCCGGCGTAGCCCCTCGGCGCGTCGATCATGATCAGATCCCACTCGCGATCGTAGACCTCATCGGGCAGGTCGGTGAGGGCCAATCTGCACCGTTTGTTCCCCTTGAGATGGGTCCCGCGGGGGTTGCAGGCGGGCTCGGATCGGGAGTGGGAGAGGAGGGAGTCGGCCTGGGAAAGGCGCGTGGGGTAGCGGACGGTGTGGGCGCGGAGGGAGGGGGCGTCTTTGAGGACGGAGGAGAACCAGGTGGGGTCCTCCTCGAGGAACAAGGTTGTGCCACGTGGATTGAAGGAGGACCACATGATGGAGTCGTGGCCGAGGCCGAAGACGAGGAAGTTGCAGGGTGAGAGGCGTTTGAGGACGTCGAGGGATTCGCGGATTTCAAGGATGGATTGCTGGGGAACGGTGCGGGAGGTGGCGTAGTGGAGGATGACGTCGAGATGGGAGGCGGAGGAGGTGGTGGAGCCTGAGGAGGAGAAGGAGGAAGGGGTGAGGGAGCAAAGGAATGAACGGTCGGATGTGAGGCGGGTGATAGAGAGGAAGAGGGCCCCACAGAAGATGATCATCGTCGCCATAGCCACGAACCATGGTCTCTCTGTTAGCGTCAGACGCATCATCTTTCCTTCTTTCTTTTTGCACAATGTGCTGTGAGTCTCTCTCTCTATCTCTATGTAACTATTTTCTCTCTTTCTCTCTCTAGTCCCTACTTTTTGTTTTCTGTCAGAGGCCTCTCTCTCTCTCTATCGCCCTTCCTCTCTTCTCGTTCTGACGAAGAGATAGATGATGGAGGGCGCAATTGTTTAGATTTTTAAGGGAGTGAGATTCTGGGTGATTAGACGGAGATACCCCTTGACTTGGGAGTCTGGTCTAATGGGACTCAGCATGGGACCCACTTACTGTTGATACGAACGGTTAAAATTTAATGTCATCCTCACCGATAGAATATTTTTAAATTTTATTTCAATAGAATTTGGTCCCACCGTAATATTAAATGAATGATGAATAGATATTTCATGGTGGGATTGAATTATATCTGGGTAAAATTTGAAGATATGTTACTAGTAGGAATGACAATCGGTTTTAACGGTTCCGATCATTTTTAGGTGGGCCTCACATTGAGCTCCATGCAGCGGCGGACTTAGGATTTTTATTTAGGTGGGGCTAAAATTTTGCTAGACTTTACATTTGAAAAAAAAAAAAACATGTTTTTTTTACTTTTGCGTGGCTTTTTTATATATTACCAAATAGCACTTGTACATTTTTCTTTAGAAAATGTGTAACTCATGGAACTCAAATAAATGCATCAAGTTAGTGAAGATTGGGCAATAAAAAGATTGATAATAAGAAGTATCAAAAAGTATTAGATGGATAAAAAATAATTCTAACATAATCTTAGATATTCAAACTCACATTATCAAGTTTCACTAAATTTATATGTCAAAATCAATGCCCAGTGGAGGTCACTGCAAATTCAAGATGAGTGGGTATATGAGAAAAACTGAATATAAGAACATTTTGAGGACACCCATCTTTTCCCTTTTCACTTTCTCAAAGCCTCCAATCTTTGGATAATGGGAGTGAAATTCTATCTTTGGATCATAGTGAGGTAAAAAGACATGATAACATAAATGAATTTGGTTATATTTGGGTTTTTGTAGATATGCTTAGATTTGGTGGTTTAAGGCTTAGGATATGGATTGGGATTTTGAGGTTTAATTTTTGGAATTAGGATTTGGAGATTAAGTGTTTTGATTTAGGTATAGAGTGATTATGAAGGATTATACTATATATGTTTGGTAGATAAAAATATAGTAATCTACAAAGTACATAGGGACCGGCGACGAGGAGCTCGATCGACAATTGGCGCGAAGAGGTTTCAAAAGAAGAGGTGGAAGAAGAGGGAGAGCGATGTATTGCCGCAACATGTCTTCTTTTAATTCTTTTTTTTTCTCCTTTTTTTTTTTTTTACCAACGAAACTTTACATTTGTAGGGCTATCTTTAGACATATGTGACAAGTTTAAATATGTGGGGCATGCTCCAAGGCCCCATTCAACTCTATGGTGTTTTCAATTTTGACGTGAGGCAACTACCCTAGATCGTGTCCCAAATTACTCGCCCCTGCACCAAAATACCATTAAAATCTATATAGATTTCAATTTTGACCTGGCCGACCGCCCCAGGTCAATATAATGGAGGTTCGCCAGTGGCTCCATGCAGTGCGGCTGGAACTGAGAATTCTTTTTTTTTGTGGAAAATTTATTTTTCCTCTCACATTTGCCAAAAGTACTTTGGGAGCGCCCTGGTTCCAAGTAAACGGGACGTGTGCCATACGCCACTCAAGGAATTTGGACTGGACCTGGATCTATCGATTCAAAGGTGGGCTCACCCATGAAACACAACGACTCCCTAACAACAGTTGGACCTTTTTCTTTCAGGGCAGTTGGTTTTGTTTTTTCCTCCCCTCTTTTCCTGTAATTGAATGTTCATGAATTGCAATCCACTAGCCTCTGATTTGATGGAGATTGAATTAGAGAAAGATAGAAAATGAATATCCAACCCACCAACCTAGTAATTTAAATATCATGAAATTCAAGATCCGATTGATCACCACTCCTGGTCCCCAGAATATAGGATAGGAGTCAGTGTCTCGATAAATTAACCATGTCAAGTTAGATGTCTATCTAGAACTTTAAGCAAAAGTTTGATCTCAATCCAAACTCTTCTATGTTGAGGGATTATGGCTTGGTGCGGGAGATTCCTTTGTTGTTTATTAACTCTTAATCTGATATGGGTCCCATGGAAGACACAATTAGCACTGCATTATTAATTCTAATAATCCATTATATTACTAATCATAGGTTTAATCATCCAATGGGACCGAGTCCTGTTGGATTAAAACATGAGGATAAAGAGACCACTTAGGGGATCTGGATGGATTCTTTCAGGGATGCATTTTGAAAGATTAGATGGAGATATCCCTTTAGTTGGAGCCAGGAGGAGGATGATATCCAATATTTTGGTACAGATGCAAATGCATCATCAACTCAAAGGTGAGGCCCACCTATAAATACAAAGAATTCAAGACAACTGTCCCATCTTTTATAGAACTCTTGTCAATGTTAACTCCAAGGGATTAGCCGAGTGGTTAGGACTACAGTTCCTCCCTTTTCCGGAGTTAGAGGTCTTGATATCAACCCCCGGTTTCCACTTTTTTAGAAAGCGAAGGTTAAGTTCACTTGTGCTACTACCTACAAGCCACAGGGGTTTTATCCGGCTTTTTTCTGGACACGGAGGAAATAGCCCAGCCCAAAAAATTGGAGGGGAACCCTCCGTTGGCAAAAAAAAAAAAAAAAAAAACTCTTATCAATGTTGTATTGAATTTCTAGGAATTTTATGAAATGCATTTGGATTGGAGAATTTAATGAAGCAAGGACATGGATCAACAAATGGTCATCAAATGACCTCTCCTCATTCCATTTTATGAGCCTCGGAGAAGGGTTGAATGATAACTTTGACACACCACTGGGAAGCAGTTACTTTGCAGAAATGATGAAATCCAGAGTCCTTAAAGCCTTTCTAGGAAGGTTGAGATGTTATTTAATCTAAATTTCCGGTACATAGCTAACAAACAAGTTCTCGTTTTAGCAATAAAAAGTGTGGCCTGTCAGTTGGTGAATTGGATGTAGACGGTTGAGATTTTTTTTTTTTTTTTTTTGATGTCCTTTGAATGGTAAGGCTAGTATTGGTGATGTAGGGCTTTTACTGGCTATTGATGGCATGGCCTTTAACAGTCCACGAAGCTTGTAACTGGTACTCCATTATGCCAGTGCTTTATAGCCGTGGTTCCCTTTTGGCACCTTGTGCGAACGGAAGTTAACCAGTTTGACTTATCTTGGGTCCATGTTGTTCACACTCTAGAACGGACCTAATTAGAACATTTTTCAGTTCTTTTTTTCGAGAAAAAAAGAATTTTGGTTAAAAGACCCAATTAGTATTTTGTGTACTTGGATGGGACATGGTTCTAATTATTGTTTAAAATCATGGCCCACCCCTAAAATGGATATGTATAGGCATCAGTCACATATCACAGTTCGTCTTAGTTGTCGCGGACTAAATTCTTTTTTTATCCAAAAAAAAGTTGAAAAATAGCCAAAAGATTTTTCTACAGTTTCATTTTTTCTTTTAAAGTAAAAAAAAGCATCCTTTCTCTATAAAAAGACAAAAAAAAAAAAAAACCTCCTCTTTTTTTTATTAAAGTCAAAATAATTTCATACCAAACAACTAAATACAAAATACAATCATAATTCACTTATAATTTTTTCTTTCTTCAAAATAAACTTTACTTCACTTTACTGTAAATTCTACTTAGGTGAGACTGGATTCGAAAATTTTTCGAATGTCAACTAGAGAACATCTTACATCTCCTCCGCTCAATGCAACCAAGTCAAAACCAATCGTTGGTCGCATCGTGCCGGGGACGGATACTTGTTTGATTCCCTTGCGCAGGTCTCTGTCTTTGTTTTTTCTTCTTTTCTTGTCGATTGTGTGAACTGTGAAGCTTTTCACATGTACTTCTTGTCTTGATGTCCCATCATTTCCTAAAGTGGTCCTCACATCTATTGACCAGAGAAAATGATGGTTCCTACTCCTGCCAATGGCATCCTAATACCTGTTAGCCACACCTTTGTTGGACCCAAACCAGTAAAATCACTCACCTTGAGTAGTTGACACGGCATTGGATATATATTCATGCTTAGCTTTTCATATAGAAAAAACAATCTTTAAATTTTAATGAAAAAATTATGTTTAAATTTTAATTAAATGACTTTATGAAAAAAAAAAAAAAAAAAACTATAAAATGATTGCAGAGTGGTCCGTGTAAATATTTTGACAAAATTACCCTATTAGACGATATTGTCAGTCCGCAATTCATCTTATTTAGTTTTTCGCTATTACAACTCTTTTAGATACATCCCAATTTGAGTTCTCCATCCAACAACTTCAACTATAGGTTATATATGAAGTTTTTAAAAAACGTATATGAAGTAATCACTTTCACCTAAATCAAATTTCTAACCTTATGTGAGCAATTAAGAAGGCTAAAAATTGATTCATTGGGTCTTTATAAAGCTAGATCTGTTACGTAGATCATTTATATAAAATCCAATGGTTAATCATGTACATAGTAGTGAGAAATAAGAGGAGCTTCAATCAAGGGTTCCGCTTTGTGTGATTGGTTGGATACTTAGATCGATCAAGGTGGGTTCACTATATGAAAGGCCAAACTAGGGTGTTTGTGAAAAGGGGCGTTTCGCCAATATAATCATTTGAGTTTTTTCAGGATAAATCTATAATTTTTTTATTTTTTTTTTTGAAGAATACAGTTATTTTTTATACTGTTTGTCTGTTTGTCATAGGAGGTATGGGTAAAAATACAAAATATAGGAGCCTTATTGAGGTTGTATGGAGGCCATTTTGTAAAACTCTCAAAAGTCAAGTAAGTGGTCTTTGGATCCAATTTATACTAATGACTAATTGAATATTTAAATTTAGTGTCCCCATATAGCTGTATTTTTGTGAGTGGGTGGGGATAAATAGAATTCGATCCTTGCTGTATTTAAAAAAGATCAACAAAAACAAGAATATATCGATCGATATTTTCTCTACTCGTCTTTTGTTAAGTTTATAATATTGTAAATTAGATTCCTAAAGCTTTAAGTTATATTCTAAAGAGGGATTTATGGGAAAAGCACTATAGGACCCATAATATTGATGAGGACCTAGTTAGATGTTGGACACGAGAGGGGTTATTTGGCCTCAATTCGTCCTTTTCTTTTCATTTCTTTGGGATGGTCGATATGGACCACCATAGCCAAGCCTCTTGTAGATGTGCACCGAATGCTAGATCGAAGATGGTTTGTCTATCAATGAAAAGCCATGGATGGATCTAGCATAAGGCTGATATTTTGACAAAGCCCAATCCGAATTTCATCAATGTCTCTTTGTTTTTCAATTCTTTTTTTTTTTTTCCCATAAATTCCATATATTTCTTATTCTTGCCTTTTCCCTTTCGTTTCTTTCCTATTTCCATCTCTTTCTTCCTCTCGCTTTCATCCCTCCGTCTTTGCTCATTCCACAGAAGGGGAAACTGAAGAAGATTCGTTCAAAGACCCTAATAATAGCTTCATCATCCTCCGTTCCAGGCTATCAATCTCTCCACCTCTTTCTTACACGCTAACTTCATTGACACGTCTCTCTCATCCACGGCTATGCGGAAAAACCGCCTACACGGCACAATGTCCTCGTATGTCCTCCGGATCCCCTACAATGACATGAAGTAGACAACGACTTTATTTTCTGAACTAGGGTGGTGGGGTTCTTTGATCAACGATAGAGGATCTTTGGATGGAGATTGGAAGACTAAAATGACAATTGGATCCATTTCTGCAAGAGTTATCTCCTCCAAGAGGTGTCTCCAAAGGGATTTCGTCGTTATCTTTATCATCAAAAAGACTGAAAAGCAATAAGAGGATCCCTCACGTGTCCAACGTCCTACTAGATTTTCATCGGTCTTATGAGGTCCTATGGGGTTTTTTTTTGGTAAATTCCTCTATTCTAAAGCTACATTTCAAGCATTTAGTGAGTTGTTTGTATTTTTATTATTTTATGTTTGTTTAGACTTTTCCAATTGTATCCTAAGAAACTCCAAATCTTAAAAATATATTGATAATTAGTCAGGGCGATAAAAATGCCCCTAACCTATATTTGAGCTGATGGCATTAGGAATCCCTTTGGGGTTTTATCCATGCTCTATTGGCCATCTCTAGTCTATTTCACATATTTGATAGTAATGGTGATAATATCGATATGTCTTTTTTGTTTAATAACGGAGGTCCAAGCTCTTTGGGCCAGACTATTCCCTTTGGGCCCAATGTGGTAGCGCAGTTTTGAACCCTCAACATCTGGGAGCAAACCGTGGTCCTTAGACCAATTGAACTATCCTACTTCCATGAGTTGTTGACCATTGATTTTTTTTTTTTTTTTCATTTTCCTATTGACCGTCTTTTGGTCTAAATACAATTTATCTAAAACTTCTAGAAAACAAAGCTTTTTGCTAGTTTTTAAAATATAATATATCGCAAAGTTTGGAGAGGGGGGATGGGGAGCTCAATAGCCTTACTTAAATACAAGAGGCCTTTTAAGAAGATCCAGTTGATTGAATTTTTTGGCTATTCAATTATTCATTCTACAGTTCTATTTTAAACATTCATATCATTACTTTGGTTCAGTAGATTAGCACTATAAAATGGACTTGATTTTTCATAGATAGATTATCTAAGAGGCCTTTTGTATCTAGAAGGCCAGTAGACCCCCTCTACCATATGGTCCTGTTTGGAAAAATTTGCTACAATTCATAATCCAACTCAAGTGGGACAATGTTTTGAATGGTTCTCAATGGACCCTTGCACTATTACTTTGGAACTCTAAGCCTAAAAGATAAATGAAAAATTCTTGATTGGACAAAATGGTTCCCAAATTAACAAAGATCATTCTACCACACACACACACACACAAAAAAAAAAAAAAAAAATCCCCAACCCCCACGCAATCACCTCTACCTAAATATGAGAAACTTTACAACAACATTCAACCATTTGGAGTATTCAGGTTCTAAAGGAAAATACTTTTGAGAATCCTCTTCTCTAATGATAAAGAGAAATGGATGGAATCCCCAACCTCTCTCTCCTCTAAATCATGCTATTGAGCTTCACTTGGACCTTAACATACCATCCAAGGAGATAAAGCAGAGCATTCTTATCTATACTCTCATGATGAAAGCTTTTGCACACGTAGTAGAACACATTCTGCACCATTAGTCCCACCACATTCAGACCCACCATCAAACCCACAAGAACCACACCCACCACAATCCTCCAATATACTGCAATTCCAAGCTCCCCACCATGCACCACCACCACATCAAACACAAAAGAGATCAATGCACATAGGAGCAAGTACCCCAACACCAAAATGGTCGCATCCAACCTTTTCCCCTGCAGCAGCGCATGGCTCTTCTTTATCGCCCCAAGTCCATACACTGGCTCCAACACGGACACAACGCTTGCTAGTTGCCACATTGAGGTCACATACAGATGCACCCAGATGAAGATGGAGCATATAGATATGATGATGACAATGTAGACGACGATTCTCAGACTTCCCGATAGAGCGGCTATAGTGACAAGAGCACAAATGAAGACAACGGCGCTGTAGATGATAGTTAGGAGGGAGATCCAAAGGAAGGTGACGAAGAGGCGGGGGAAGATGCGGGGGATGGCGTGGAAGGTGGAAGAGAAGGTGATGGGGTTGGAGGTGTAGCAAGAGGCGACGGTGAAGATGGAGGCAGAGGTGGTGATGAGGAAGAAGATAGAGACGAGGAGGAGATAGAGGGCATAGAAGAAGAGAATGAGTGCAAAATAGTGTAATTGGGATTGTATCGTAGATGATGGATAGAAATGGAAGTTGTCTGCAAGAGAGTGTATGATATAGGAATGGACTAAAATGACAAGGGAGAGTGGTAGTATCAAAGAGAGGGTCATGAGGTAAAAGACCTTGGGAGATGATTTTGGAACTTCCATGGATTGTTTGAGTATTGATGAGAGAGTCATGCGTCCAAATTCTTCGTCTACTATGAATTCCATCTGCACGAGAGAGAGAGAGAGAGAGAGTTTTGTATGGATGCATTTTGGTTTGGTGTTGGGGTTTTTAAAATGGGCATGAGGAGGGAAGAGGAAAGGGTGAAATGGGTAGATGGGGTTGGAAAATTCATAGCAGTTGTGATTTGTTTTGGTGGGATGGATACAAACAGTCATGGAGTTTGCGAATGTGATTTTGTTATTTTTATCTATTTTGAGCAATTAGCTAGGAAAGACAGATGGGTTGTCCTTCAGCTTGCACCCTAATAGGGATGTAAATGAGTCTCGATTCTCTGATTATCCAAAGGTTCTGACCCATTAAAATCGGGTTTAGATCCTTATTTAGACCCCGCTAAGTAAATGAGTCCAGTTCCAAGTCCTTTTTTAGACCTAAACGGATCTAGGTCCGGTTCTACTTTGGTTTGAACCCGTGCACCCGACATATTACTTCAATTTTCAAGAATTTCTCTAAAAACTTGCCTTTTTCCATATCATTCTTTACCTAGACCCTAACCTGGATTAGGACCCGTCCCATATACGGTTTTAGTTCCGGTTCCATCTTCTCATTAATGGTTCTTGTTCCGGAACCAAAAAACCGATTCCGAAACGGGCATTGGTCCGGGTCTAGCTCCACCTTCTAATTAACAGTTGCGGTTGACCCTAACGAGAACCGAGCCGTTTACATCCCTACCGCCTAACCCACACAAATAAAGAAGTAAACACTAATAATCTGATTAGGTATGTCATACACTGGATTTGTGCACTCATAACCGAGTCAGGTTTGTGCTTTTGCTATATTGTGCACTGCCTGCGGGTATATCCAAGAAAAATTTTGATAGATGCCTACTCCCACGAAAAGAAACTCCATATCCGGAGATAACATCCGCTCCTACGGTAAGAAACTCCATCCCCAAAGACAAACACCTGCTATAGTAGAGTGTAAATATTCGAACTTTGGATACTAAGGTAAGAAGCGGCTTTCCCAACCATTTGGGTAGCCCCTTGGGGCACTCAGAGTTGGTTCACTGTACGAGAAAGGTGGAGTGCTTTTTTTTTTTTTTTTGAAGTTGGTGGAGTTTGTGTGTTCAATTACTCTCTAGTGCATTCATTACACTGGCTTGGCCTAGTGTGCATATTTAAAAACAAAAAATTAGTTATAATAGCATTGATAGGGATCCGACAGACTTAAGCCCACTCCAAATCTCAAGTATATATCATGCTTTGGGTATTTTAGTCCAAGGAAATGGAAATCATAGACCCAAATTTTATTCAGGAGTTCACAGTGGCCTTTTAACCCAGACCTGAACTAAATTGGATCCAAACATTGGACACATACCCGGTTTCTTCAGTTCAGGTCCTTCATAAACTCAGGAGCTATTTTCACCCCTACAATCGCCATCCCTACTGCATGTATGGAATGCTTTTGCCCAAACATACTACAAATGAGCTAAAGATGAAAATGCCACAGAATCCAAACTCATAAAACATGACAGGAACCAAGCCAAATGAGTAGTTGGAAAAATGAAGAAAGCAATTTCCATTCATGCTTGCTCAAGTCCTATTGGGCTCACAGTTTGAAAACTCAGTCAAACTCAGCCGGAGCCATAAACAGAGCATTCGGTGAAAAACTCAGTGCTCGTGTTGTTTTTTGGCCCGACTCGGTATTGTTCAGTCAAGAACCATTTGACTCGGCAAGACTCGCCGAAATATTCACTGTCAATTCATCATGGCAACCTTCTGAGTGGAGCCTGTTTTCCAAGTTTTTGAAAAATGATTTGGCAAATAGTACCCAAGTGACTCATGTGTGGTAATTTACAAAGCATAGCTAGCCTGATCTTTCATGTGTTGTAATTTTGTAATGTGCTGGTCACAAGCCTATGTATGTTGGCATTAAAACTTGCCAGAAGTGAGAGATGAGTTTTACTTTACCAAAAACACGACTGTATACAAGGTTAATAGAAAAGTAGAACTCACAAAGCGAACTCAGATAGAAGGGATTGTTAGTTTGTATGGCTCAATAGAAGTTAATAAATCTTGGTTAACCGGGCCTCTGGATTGCCCAACTTGTGCTGTAATTAAAAGTATGCCTGTTATAGGTCTATTGTGATAAAGAGGTAGTATTTGGGTATAACAGGGTTTTGGGGCTGATATTATAAATAGAGACTAAGAGTCTCTAGGATGTACACCTCTTCTGATTGCATAGTGAATTCCCCTGTCTTCTCGTGGACGTAGGCCAAAAGCCGAACCACGTAAATCTTTATGTTTTCTTGTGCGTGATTGATCTCTTTTCGTAGGCCCTAAATCACAACACATTGGTATCAAAGGATTTGTTGCTCGAGGATATGACGACGGGTAGACCGCAGATGGATTGCCGCAGACGAGTAGACTGTAGAAAGAAAAGAAACCACCTGTTAGATACGGTTTCGAGGATATGACGACGTACGCGTCGACATCAGGCAGTGGCTGTGATGATATGGTTGCATACGCATTGACGACTGAGTCTCTTGAATTAATGGAAAGGCTGGAAAGTAGTTAACAAACAACAACTATGACTGAAGAGATGAAGTCTCTTGATGAGGAAAATCAGGCCATCATATGCAAGCGGTTTCTACAAGGAAGAGGAAGGAGCTTCCAATGCAGGTAGAGTGCAGTTTAAGGTTTCCTGATCATGTATGCAGTAAGTAGAGTACAGTTTAAGATTTCTGATCATGTATACAGTTTGAAGAAATCATTGTACTGGTCAAAGCAAGCTTTTGGATAATGGTACAAGCGATTTTGTGCATTCATGAAGAAATGAGTTAAATTCAAGTTCAAGCATTACTTGGACTTGATTGGTGTGCTCAGTACCTGAGTGCCCTCAAGGGCAGGTGGAGACGGTGAGACGTGTTATGTTCATGAGGATCAGCTTCAATGTTTGCCAATGTGGAGATTTGTTAGGTTGTATGGCTCAATAGAAGATAATAGATCTGGTAAACCGGGTCCATGCAGTGTCAATGTTCTACTGTGATTAGAAGTAGGTCTATTATGATAGGTCTACTGTGATTAATAAATAGTGTTTGGGTGTAATATGGTTTTTGGGTTGATATTATAAATAGAGACTAAGAGTCTCTAGGATGTACACCTCTTCTGATTGTATAGTGAATTCTCCCGTCTTCCCATGGACGTAGGCCAAAATCCGAACCACGTAAATCTGTGTGATCTCTTGTGTGTGATTGATCTCTTCTCGTAGGCCCTAGATTACAACAGGGATAAGGATATAGAAGGAATAAGGCTAATGATAATGATGAACCAGCGTGACTCCCACTCAAATATTAATTTCAAATCAGGTAAGTTCATGCCTGACCCAAATGCCCATCCAGAATTTAGGTTTTGATCAGGTTAGCTTGCTTTGCCCCAGGAGTGACACAGCCCAAATTGCACCCTTAACTAAATGGCTCTTACAGGGAATTTTTTTAGCGTGATCTGTAGAAAGACTTGCTAAATGGTAATCTGTGAAGAGTTCTATATAAAGCCACCCTCGGCCTTGTTGTTTACAAAGAGAAATATAAAAGAACCAACTGGAGATATATTTATTACAATGGATACTGGTGCAGAAACGATGCTTGCACTAATGGTATAGAATGCTAATTTAGAAGGAGATAAAACCCACAAGAAGGGAGACATGGTGCTTTTAAAGAAATTGGTTATGGCATTCTCTTCAACCATCTTATGCTTGGTTTCTGGATGACAGATATAATCTTTCTAGATGATAGATAGAATCATACGATTTCAAAACTAAAGGAATTATTTTTCCTCTATTATCACTAATTGAGGCACTTTTGTTAGCAAGTAAAGTTTTCATCACAGCTACCTAGTTCCATTTCGTTAACTAGAATTGAGCAAAATATTTGCAACATATAAGCAAGGAGTAGCCTAGAGTAGGTGATTAGTTCACTAAAATATTTGAAGTTTTGTATTTATGTCAAACTTCCATTCATTTCTGCCTCAGATCTATTGTGTCAAGCAACAACCAGTAAACTACATCATAAGATTTAAATATGTTGAATAATCCGGATAATCCGGAGACGACAACTAACAGGCCACCTATATGGATGGTCAATAGTTAAAACACAGTGATTGGTGATGTTTAATCAGTTGATGATTGGATCTGTCAAGGCCTATGGGACCACTGCACTTGCATTAAAGTGATAGATCAGGTAAGGAATTTCAATTGGTGTGAATTTCGGGTTTGTTCATCCTAGATATGGTCCACTAATTCCATGTTTTGGAACCCTTGACAAAGTGTACAATTTAGTATTCAACGCAAACCAGTTTCTAAACCTTCACGGTATATATGTAAGGCACATACTTAATCAGACAATCACATAAAGCATGCTGGAGTGATGAGATGATACTCTATTACCTCTAATTTTGATATTCTTTGGGCCCTTCTACATAGATACATTACTCAATTGGGTTTCCTCAAATAGCACCCATTTCTGAAGTTGTTCTTCACCATCAACTTCAAACTGTTAGAGACATAGCAAGGGGTATCTTTTTGCTATGTTCGTCATGTATGTATTATGGGTAGATTAGACGAAGTATAGATCTTGCTATGTATAATTTACCCATAACATAAACACCATAGATGTAACCCAAATCCCCTTGTTATGATCTTACGCAAACATAATACAAGTGTAGATATTGTCATCAATCTACAAGTGTAGATATTGTCATCAATCTAGTCCTTCTTCAGATACAAACCTTCATTCATGAAGCTGGAGATGTATCAAAGGCCTTTTTCCTCACCAAGAGGCATGTGATCTTGGAAGGGTGTGCATGGGTGTTATCAAGAGTACACAAAACAAAATCCGGCCGGTGAAGTGCTAGGCTCAGCCTTTCTTCGCCAACGAGCAGTGCCGATGCATCAAGAAGAACGTGCCATGAGTTCCGGTGAGCCTCAGAGACCCAATGCATCGAGTATCGAGTCCCTCTGACTTCAGCCGGATAAGAGAACAGTCCCTTGGGACTATGCTTACACTTCCTCCTGAAATACTGACTAAGCTGTGAACCTTTGATCCTCAAATCCAACCAGGTCTCCGGCGCTGGGATCACCTTTGAGTCCTTGTAACTTGCGAATTCCCTTATGCAGTCAGCCTCCTCATCGATGATCGTCATGTAGCAATTGTACCTGAAAAATGGATAGCTCTCCCCTACTAACATCATAGCATCTTTGTAATTGGGAGTGAAGAGAACAAGATATTCATCATCCGAAAGACCGCAGTGTTTTAGCACACGATTCCTAGCTTGAATCTCAGGGATTGATATGAAGCTTCCGGGGAATGAAGATTTCTTGTTGAGGATGTCGAGCAGCCTTGATGGCTCCAATTGGGTCTTGTCGAGGTCAGGGAGACTGTTACCAAAGGAAGGTGAAGACTCTCGAAGGCCTCGGGGTGACCTCCGCTGCTTGTCGGATGCCTCCAAAGCATCATTGTTCTCGTAACAAAGGCTTTCAAAGAGATGAGTCTTATCGTCTTCCTCAATGAGTCCGCTCGAGTACTGTGGGTACTTTGCGAGAACATATTGTTCGACGTATTGCATCTCACTAGGAGTGATCGGTCCTGACCATCTTAGATCAAGGCCATGGAGTGTTGATATGGCTTCAGCTACTATGTGAGGAGGGATGACTGAGCGCGGTTTCTGCTTTTATATGCAAATTCAATTAGACCATTAGTAAGGAATCCAAGGTAAAGTCCTACCTGAGCACAAGGCATCAGTTTCCTAATCCGGTGCACATGGAAGAACCATATATGGTATCAGACCATTAATCAAACCAGCCCACTGTAGATGGACCATGATCCCGATTGTTAATTGGGTCGGTCCAAAGCGAACCATCTGATAACTGGTTTGCATCACAGGCTGTTTTTAAAGAAAACTCATCAAAGAAAATGAAGAACAAGATTTGGATTACCTTAACAACCATACTACTAGGCCTGCCGCTTTGAATTGGCAACTTGGGTATCATAGAAAACATTGACTGTTCGTAATCACTTTCGATCATTGCCTGGTTTTAAGGAGTGACTATTAATACAATTCTTGAAAGATTATAACTATAAAAGGTGATCAAAATTATTCAAAAGAATTGAGAATTCCATACTAGAGAGTGGGTCTAAAATTAAAGTGCGTACCTTTGATCTTTCATGTAGAATAATCCGGTCTTCTTCGATGTTTTTACCCATGTTCTTCTGCTTATTCACTTCTCATGAATTGGATTCATAAAAGTTATCAACAGAGGACATGAAAATGTGGAAAACAGGGAAGGAAAGAAGGAACAGAGGAAGGTGCCAAGAGAAGGCCAAGAGAAGACCAACAAAACCTCTCTTGTTGAAGGTGTGGATCTTAATGGGGTAATTAAATAAATTGAAAAAAGAACCCAAAAGGTAGAACAAGTGAACCGACAATGACAAAAGCAATCAACCTCAGCAGGAAACCACTGATAATTGAAACCATGGTTTGACAATATATTGCAAACTCGCTAAATCACCCGAGTTTAATTCAGGAATGTTTCCAAGTCTAAAAACCCATTGAAGAAGGATTTGTCCAGTGTGATACACCCACAGGAATATAGTACATTTAGTATTGTTTTTTTATTCCTTCTCATGATAAAGTTGTATTCAATCCTTCTTATAAACAAGAAGTTGTCAAGTTAGATGAGTTGTGGCTGAGTTAACTCAAACTCAACAATGTCCCTGCTGAGTCATGAGATGAAGTCAAGTTCTCAATCTGCAGTTAGAACCATTAACTACCCCAAGTTCCCACCTCAATCTAACCGACTGGGTCAAGAAAGAAAGAAAAACTACAAAAGAAAAAATAAAATAAGCTTTTGTTTAGAGCCTCCAACGTCAGAGCTAGAATTTAAAATTTTGAGTGGATAGTGACCGTTAGAGAGAGAAAGAGAGAGTGGCCCACCGTGAGATTTCAGAAATGGAGGGAGAGAGAATCATTGGGTGGTGACAGGGACTTGTCTTTGGAGTCAGCCCAAGCCACCTTTGAGAAAATGATAATTATGGAGTAAATAAAGGGATCATTCAAACCCAAATGTTAAATTTATGTAAATGATGAATTGTCCACATTTAGATGGTTACCAAATGGAAATGTGTATAGGGTTTTAATCAAGCACTTGTATTTTTATATCTATAAGTCTCTCTCCCTCTCTCTACAATGCACAACAGCTCAATATCACAACAAAAACATATATGGGTCCGTTGTAACCTATGTTTATATAAGGACAAGATTAGATAAGTGACTAGGAAGAGAGAGATAGAGAGATAGAGAGAGAGTTTGGTAAGACGAAAAGAGAGAGAGAGAGAGAGAGAGAGAGAGTGGTAAGACAAAAAAACAAAGTTATTGCTGCCTGAATTGGGTCAACTACCAAGTTGCCGGAGAACTATTTTTGCCAATAATTTAGGTAAGATCTAAACCTGTCATATGCTTGAGAATTTTGAAAAATAAATAAGAATTATCATGAGAAAACGAACCTAAAAATATCATTCACCTCTCACCTTTTTAATGATAATTTGTTGAAATCCATTCACCATGAATTTTAATATTTTCAATTCCATATAAAAGCAGACCTAAGAATTCAATGCAAATTAGGCAAACGCCCCCATGCTCCTTCTCATGAGATGTGGCTCTTTTTTTTTTTTTTTTGGTAAAAGAAATGTGGCTATTATTTCCACTTCGCTTGACAGTTTTGCGGTAAGATCCATCACCATATGTTACCTTACCACAATGGCCTTTATTAAATATATTAGAGAGAGAGAGAGAGAGAGAGAGAGAGAGAGAAGACCAAAATATGCCAGTAAATGATATGCGAGGAGCAAGTTCATATACAGAGACAAGAAGTGTAGAATATTAGAGTAGTACGTATTATATGAGAACATAACAAAGTGACAAAGAAGATCAAAATATGCCAGTAAATGAGATGCGAGGAGCAAGTTCATATACAGAGACAAGAAGTGTAGAATATTAGAGTTGTACGTATTATATGAGAACATTACAAAGTCCCTCTTGAGGGAGAACTTCTATCTTATATAAATATCATTAAATACTCAAATCAATTTGTTATGGGAGATTGCTTTGAAGCTTCTTTGGCTGAATGTGGAAGAAATCCTTCAGACTTTTCCTCTTTCCATGATCATGAGAGAGGGAGAGAGACCTCCCACCAACCTTGTGTGCTCACACGTGCCACAGTGGTATCTGACCCGAAATATGGGGTATGGGTCACGGGTGGCAATTAACACACAAACCAGCCTGAAACTAATCCCTTTATTTGTAGGGTTGCAAATGGATCGGTTCCGGTCCGGGTCCACCACCGGAACTGTTAAGAAGAAGGTGGAACCGGATCCAGACCCGGAATCGTTTCGAAACCGGTTTCTTGGTTCCGGAATCGGAACCAGAACCATATATGGGACGGGTCTGGATTTAGGTAGAGAATGATATTATAAAAACATGATTTTTAGGAGAGATTTTTAAAAATTGAGATAATATATGGGTCTCGAGTCCACGAATTTGAACCAAGGTGGAACCGGATCCGTACCTGTTTACTTATCGGAGCCTAAATAAGGACCCAGACCCGGTTTTTAATGGGTCGGAACCTCCGAGTGATCGGAGAATCTGGTACCCATTTACATCCCTAGTTATTTGGGGGTTCAGGTTGTTTAGGTTGGCATTTCAGACCTGATTAATAGATGGGTCGGGTTTGGTTTAATCCATTCTTGCTTTTCAACCCACCTATATCACCCCAATTGGACCCAACATGTCTACTTGCACTGTAACCCACCAACCCGAACCATACCTATTAATTAGTGGTGCAGTGGATTATTTTAATTTTGGTTTGTGTTTGGGTTGACATTTTCAGCATGAGTCATAAATGGGTTGGGCTCAAGTCAAAAAAAAAAAAATAATAATAATAATAATAATTGGCCAGAATGCTTAACCCTACCACAATGGCCTATGGGGGCTTATTTTGTACCCGTGACAATATGAGGGCGTAAGATCCATTGGGCAATTAATTGGATATGGAACCAACCAACAAAATGGTTATAAGGTTCGACATGTAATTGGCCTTGAGCTCGTTCATTATACCAAAAAGAGAACAATGGACTGTACCCCAAAGTATTGTCCAAGCCTATTTTGAGCCCATTTGACATTTTGAGTCTATATGTAGGATTTATTTGGTTTATTGTCAAGAACATGTTGCAACTTGCAACTACTATAATTTACTTCTTTGCTGTTTAAAACTGAAATGTGCATATATTGTATGTTTTTACCACTTTATTTCTAATAATATCATTAATTTCTCACAGTTTTATAGCAACTTTTTCTCCCAATTTTGCCAATATATAATTTTAATAAGACCATAATAAGATTATGGTATTTTTAAATATCTGATATTTGTGACACTGGTTGTTGGAACCAAATGTTACATGTATATATTTT
The DNA here is from genome assembly GCA_003546025.1 of Camphora micrantha. NCBI lineage: Eukaryota > Viridiplantae > Streptophyta > Magnoliopsida > Laurales > Lauraceae > Camphora > Camphora micrantha. Next base: position 26,706,564 of record QPKB01000006.1, on the reverse strand, counting down.
ATTTATGCCTTTGTAGTTGGCCATATGCCTTTTTGGAACAACTAAAATCATGATTGGGTGGGATGAGAAGGTCTCATGGATGAGAATTCTCATATCATCCTTGTTGAATGATGAGAGCAACTGATTTGAGGGCAAAGATTTAATAGTGTAAATTCAAGAGAATTTAATCTAACAATATGAATATCACTTTAATAAAGATCAAATATGGGCCACTAACTTGCAAAGACGTTGATTTTACTTTTTATTTTTTCACTTGCAGACTTAGGTCATTTTTGTTTGCATTAAAATACATAGGAATTGAATATATATAGCTGGTTAAAAATAAAGATCAAAGGTGAATTTGCAAAAACGAACATCAAATAACATCTTTTTTTAATTAATAAAATTAACAAACTTTGAGAACATTAATTTCTTATGGTAGAAAAGGAAGGGGTGGCAATTCAACTCAACCAACCCTGATACAACAATTAAGGGATCAACTTAAACTTTTTCATTTTTAGGTTCTGTTGGGGTTGAATGACTTGAGTCCTTTACCTTCTCACTTCATCTACAAAAGCCCTTTTGCCAATTTTTTTTTGGGAAATTTGGTACACCTACGCAAAATTAGATCATTTTAACAAAATTTTGATTTTAATTAATAGTAAAAAAATCCAACGAAAAAAGGAAAGAGAAAAAAAATACATATCACATAGAAGTTTAGGGGTCTTCATTAAGAAATAATCATAAAATTATTCAACAATCTGCAAATTACTCTATAAACAAACAAACCCACTTGAAGACACCCTCTTCTATGGTTGCATGATTACATTGCAAAAGAGGTAAAACGGTCGAAGTTTGGTAGACACCCCTCTTACTACATTAAAAAAAAAGAAGTCCCCCAGAAAAAAATTGTAAGGACTTCTCAACAGATTTACAGTCTTGCTAAGAAAAGGACTTGTTGACAACAAGACCAAGATCTGTTCATAAGGTTGAAGATGCCAACCATGATCTGAACTTAACTTTCTCAACAACCACAATTTGTTGAATTTGAAGGATTCCTAATGAAAAAGACACACTTCCCTTAGACTCGAGACCATTTCCATAATAAAAGGGGTGGCAATGAGAATGAGTAAAGTCGGCCCAGGTTGACCACATAGTAGGCCCAGGTTGACCATCGAGTCGGCCCAGGTTGACTTCTTGGGTAGTGAGTATAGGCCCAACCCAAGCCTGACCCATTGTTAATTGAGTTAAAATTGTCAACCTGGATTATAAATTCTTTTATTGGATTATATATAGTCCTGTTGGGTGTGGGGGGGGGGGGGGGGAGGGGGGGGGCACTTGAACTTGACCCATTCATTATGGGTTGGAAATGTTAATTTAACCCAAATTGCCAGAGTGGGTTGTGTCATGGGTCAGGTCAGGAATTGCTGCCCCCATTTACAGTTTTGCTACTTGCTAGGAAAAGGACATGTTGACAACAGAACCAATAGCAAGCTGTTCATAAGGTTGAAGATGCCAACCATGATCTGAACTGGCTTAACTTTCTCAACCACCACATTTTGTTGAATATGAAGGATTCCTAATGAAAAAGACACACCTTCCTTAGACTAGATACCATTTCCATTATAAAAGGGGTGGCAATGAGAATGAGTAGGGTACCTGAGTAGGTCCAGGTTGACCACAGAGTGGGTCCAGTTTGACTTGTTAGGGCAATGAGTGTAGCCCCAACCCAAACCTGACCAATTGTTAATCGAGTAAGAGGTCAACCTGGATTATAAATTCTCTTATTGGATTAGAGTCCGGTTGGGAGTGGGGGAAAGCATTTATGTACTCAACCTGAACTTGACCAATTCATTAGTCATTTTTTGGAAATGTTAAGCTAACCCAAATTGCCAGAGTGGGTTGGGTCATGGGTCAGGTCAGGAATTGCTGCCCACATTTCCACGTATTCAATGATGCAAGCGTTTTTAATTTTGGAAACACATGGACCCTCAATTGGGAAGGAATTACATCCTTTTAGTTTTGGGGGGACAAAAAAATGCATTACCTGTGTCTCCTAGTAATTGTTTTATTGGGTGGTAACCTAATATTGATGAAATTGGAGATGGCTTTGGATGCCAATTTCAACCCATTTAAAAGGACATTTCTTGAATATTCATGTACATAACATCTTGGTCATTCATCAGTTGACCCACCAAAGATGACACAAGCTGGAAATTGGCTTTTCTTCTATCTTTTGCGAGTATAAGATGGCAAGGGCAAGAGAACGGGGGTCGTTCAATTGGTTGGGAACCTTGCAAGATAGAATTGGGCTCAGAGGCATGAAGAGAAGGAAAATTAATTTTTAATTTCTTTTATACGACCCTTATCACTAAATGTAACCCTTCTTTATCTATATCCGATGCCCTCAATGCAATGCAACAAATTACAAGACAATAGATGAAAATCTCACTTATCTACAATTGATTTAGTAGGGTAAAGCTTATTTTTTTATTTTTTAACTCATCAAGGCCTTTGATAGAAATCATTATTTTAACTTTTCATGAAATAAATAACAAACAAACAAATAGATTCCTACTAAAGAATTGCCTTGTAATTTCGTTTCCAACATTCTATTGGAGACTGCAACTATATTTCTTTATGGCCCATTGAAAGATTCCGAATAAAATAATAAAATAAAATAAAATAAAAAACTCTATAACATTCTATTGAGGTTTTGTAGTACTTTGTTTCCCAAGCAATGACCCATCCAAGAGGTAAACTATTAGGCCCAATAACTAAAGACAATGATCTCATGCTATTAGAGCCCACATATAAATTATGATCAAACAAACCCACATATATGTTCAAATAAATCCACATATAAAGTAACCACACGTAGATAAGCTACTACTAAAAAAAAAGAACACAAACACAAGAATTACATGTAATATCATATAAAATATTAATGAGCAATTTACGGGGAAAAACTCCCTTAGGACTGTATACATTCCAGCAGTACCCAGTTCCATGTCGGATACGAGAGGGGTCTTCATATGAACTTTTTTTTTTTTCTGTTGTTTTGCGATATGGTCGATATCGACCATTCTATCAATTAGATTTTTTTCACAACAACATAATGATTGATATCGACTATTCTGTTAGTTATATTTTTCTTCAACATGTAATTGTCTTATTTGCTGAATATAGCAGAATGGTCGATATCGACCATATCTCAAAATAACAAGAAAAACGACGAATATAAGTTTTCTCCCTTAGTTGCCGGTGCTGCTCCATATCCTGTCAAAAGAGGGCCATTGCTTCACCTGAATCACCACATTGAATATAACCATCTATCGTTGAATTCCATGAGACCACATTCTTAACTCGCATCCTGTCAAATACCAACCTAGCAATCTCAATCAAGCCACATTTCACCTACATGTTCACAAGTGTAGTAGAAATTTTCACAAGCAACTCAAATCCAGCCCTAACAGTGTTGCCATTGATAGCCCTGCCAATCCTCAAAGACCCAACATCAGCGCAAGACCTCAAAGACATTGACAAGTGTTATTAAGTCAGGCCTCTTCCCCTCTCTCTGTATCATAAAAACAAACTCTAATGCTCTCTTTGCAAGCTCATTCTATGCATACCCATAAATAATTGCATTCCAAGCACAAATCTCTCTTAGGCATTCTATCAAACATCCTCCGCACATCCTCAATCTGCATACATTTTGCATAGATATTCATAACCGCCGCCATCGCAAAGACATTCTATTCAAATCCACGTGCAATCAGCCGAGAATGAAGCTCTTTTCCCCTCCTTAGCTCCACATTGTCGCCGGCATCTCTCTTTTATCTTATTCTTCTTCTTTTTCTCCTTCACAGGCTATAGAGCAGCACCGGCAATCAAGGGAGAAAACCCAGATTCCTCTTTTTTCTTGTTATTTCGCAATATGGTCGATATCGACCATACCATAAAACGACAAAAAAAGAAGAAGAAGAAGAAGAAGAAAAATGCCACATGAGGACCCCTCCTGTAACCGACATTGAACTGGGTCCTGCTCGGATGTATACGATCCTAGGGGGATTTTCCCCGTAAATTCCTAAAAATAAATTAATATAAGAAATACTCAAATATCCCGGCGCATATATGCTCAAATAAATCCACATATACAGGCATGGAAAGTAAGAGGGCTATGCCTAATATTGTCCAAGCCCAATTCAGGCTTGCAAAATTTATGTCCAAGCCCAGCCCTTGGGCTTATTGAAAAAGGCAAAAGCCGTCATTTATGGGCTTGTTAAGGGTCGATTAAGGCCCAATATCCTTTGCATGAGGGTCCGATTCACAGCCTCGATGTAGGAGTGGCAAACATGTTGGATTGCAAATAGGTCCTTGATTATTTGATTTTCTTAGCCCGAGACAAAAAGCGGATATGTAACCTAATTTTAGTTCGGATTTTAAAAACGGATCCGATTATAGAGTCGTGCGGTGCCCGCGGGCCATGTCATGCAGAGTCGTGCGGTGCCCGCGGGCCAAAAATACTTTTGAAGGGCCGTTTTGCTCCGGAAAAGCGCGGGAGGCATTTCCACCTCATCCGCGGAAGTGGGCGAATAAAGGTGGGAAATTATCGGAAACGGCTTCAGCTTCCTAGGGTTTAAGGTTTAGGGTTTTGGGGTCTCTCTCTCTCACACACATTTCCTGGTGGAAATGATGAATTCGCGAGAGCTGGTCATCGTGTCCACAGCTGCCATTTTCGGTGCATTGGCTTCTGCAATCGCATTCCGTTTCCTTATCAACCCTAGGAAGCCATCCTCCTCCATTGACTCATCAAATGACAACTCTTCCAAACCGAACCCTTTCGACCCCTGCAAACGCAAAGGGTAATCTCTCTCTCTCTCTCTCTCTCTCTCTCTCTCTGTGTGTGTGTGTGTGTGTGTGTGTGTGTCAGAGACACAATACACACAAAAATTAGTTGCATGATTTCAAAAGGGGGAAAAAGAGATGAAGTTGAAAAAAAGACCCCAGTTTTGATTTTAGCAAAGCAAACCCCATTAGTGCACTTCTGATACTTTGGGGGTCCGAAAGCAAAGTTAGAACTTAGAATGGGTGAGCTGAATTGAGTTATATTTTGGGAATTTTCCAAAATGCCTAGCCGTTAAAGGTGCATTAAACTAAATTACTTACAAATACACCCAAAATGGGTAGGCGTAAAACGCAGGAAGCGAAATACTTAATAATAAGATAGAATGTACCAACCTGAAAGCTTAACTTAATAGGTGGAAGGACCAAACGGGTATATATAGCCTCAAACCCATTATTTGGGCAATGTGGGATGTGGGACTTTCCCAACAATTGGCACTAGTGCAGGTGGGTCTAACTGTAATTGGGTGTGCTTTTGAAAAGCAGACCTGGGTATTATTTTTAAGCAGCTATGATTATTAAATGAGAATTTTCAATCATGTGACCTTTTATACTGTAAAAGTGGCTGTGGGGGAGACCACAGTCTCAGATGGGTAGCAAACATGGCAATGGCAAGGGTCTACTTAGTGGGTAAAAACTAATGGTTAGGATCACTTGATCAGTGCTGATTTGCCATAGCCCTCGCCACGGCGGGCAGCACAAGACTGTAGAATCCTGTGTCCAGAGGACAAGGCCCAGCAGATACTTAGTTCTACTCAACTCATCATATCTCTCTTCGGATATGGGATGGGATTTCTTCGTATGCTTTTAATCGTGGTTTTGGTGCAATGTTACTGCTGTCAGGTATTTGTCATGGGATGATTATTTCATGGCCATTGCCTTTCTCTCAGCCAAACGTTCCAAGGATCCCAACAGGCAGGTGTGCACATTTTCCTTTAGCTATGGTAGTAAATCTGTAAATGCCTGTGTCTTGCATGTGGAGAACAAGTTTGAAATGGGTTGCTGGAAAAAGAACATGTACAACATATATATATATATATATATATGGTCTGTCAAGGTGTTGTACTTCCACAGAAGAGAAATTACAACATTAATGAATTTTCTTTTACTAGCTTAGACATAGGCACTCCATCTTTATTTTTTATAGATGCTATTGACATCAACTACAAATACATGAAACATACACACCAATACATTTGAACAAAGCTCTTTGCAGCAACCATTTTCATCTCTTTAGACCATTGATCTGATATTGAACTATTTGATAATGGGAGCTTGAAATTGACTTTTACAAGCAGTTGATTTATTTATTTATTTAAAATTTACCCATCCAGTGTCCATGTTTGCACGAGGTTCCTTCCATGTAGGTGGGCTTCACAGTAAGCCATCACTACATCATTTATCATTGTCATGCTAGATATCATACGACACATACATTTGTGTAATTATCTAGGGCATTCACGCTGCCTCTACGCATTTAATGGCCTAGCCTGTTCTGTCCATATGGGCTCACCTTTGATCAATCTCATTCCTTCATGGCACTCAATCTTTCTGACAGTCATGCAAGTTCTAGTCATTCTTGGATGGATCATCCACAACAAAAACATAGAAACGGTTACTTCATATAGTGGTTAAAATTCTGTAACCATGACACCATCAAATTAGACTCTAATGATTTTTTTCTCTGTTACCAATAAAACAACTTGTTTATTACATTCATTAGCATTCTGTTAGGTATTTTTGACTTTTGAGGGCTTGTATATTTCCATTTCTATTATGTTTCTTCATGAGCAGTTCCTTCAATTTCAATATTTTGTACTCTCTACCCAGTGGTCAGCTTTTTTAGCCCATGCTGTTTCTTCTTTCGAGTAAGCATTTGCTCTTATTGTACTTAGTTTCAGCTGCTTATCACTTCATGACTTACCAACTACAGTACATTTTGATTGTGTAGGTTGGAGCATGCTTGGTCAGTAAAAATGGAATAATACTTGGTAAGCTTGAAAACATGAAATATCGTAGCTGAATTTTTTTTCCTGTTGTGAACCATTCGGATCCACATCATTTTGGACGAATGTAGTATGGACCTACTACAATATGACAAGGTCGTGGTTTCATTGTGGAACCCATTTATTACCATTTGCATTGACCACCCACCATATGAGATGGGACAGAAAGGTCTCATTGTGGAAGGCTTGGGTAATTTTGTTGGATGCTTATAGCTATAGATTTAAGGGCTCTCAAAGATCTATAGTGTAAACTTAGAATGATTTAATCAATGGTCAATATCACTTCGATTATGATCAAACTTGGGCTAGTGCTACTAAACAGGGTAAGATGAGTGTGTAGCCAAACTTGATCTTAACCAATGTGATCTTCAACTTTTGACTGAATCATCCCAAGTTTACCCTGTTAAATCTTTTGGGTCCCTTAAATTTATGGCTATCAACACCAACAAGGACGTTTTTAAACCCAAGCCTCACCACAATGTGTGCCGTCAATCCCACCTTAGCTGGTGATGGGTGTTCTCAAGTGGGCTTCACAATGATGCCCACACCTTATAAGCGTGCAGGTGGAACCGTGTTACATTTCTCCACCATCTTTTATGAATGCTCTGTTGACACCTAGGTCAGCAAAATCTTTTGCGGACTTCACATTGAAATTGTGTAGGCATCATACCAGCGGGATGCCTGAATTTTTTTTTTGTGATCGTATTTCTTCTCTTATAGTTCTCCAAAAATTCTAGACCCTGTGAGATATAAGAAGTTTCAATTCTGCTCTGTATTTCCTCTTGATTTTAACCCAAAGAGGTCCTGCTGAGAAGAAAATGAGAAAATCACCTTGAAAAGCGCATATGGGTTTTCAAAAGGGACTCTCAAACTTGGACCATCCCAGTACAATCAAGGCACTGAGTTGCAAAGGGTTAGCGAAGACAGCAAGGTGGAGGCCTTAAGATCCATACAATGAAATATATAAGAAAAATAGGGGAAAAGTAGAGATTGACGAAATCTGTAGGCCTTGCAATATGACCAGACTTCAGTGTATTTAATTTAGTTACAGCATGGGAATATTATCATATATATATGGTCCTTCCTCCTTCGATCTTACAGGTGCTTTTGGAGATATTTTTTCGAGGCCGTTTTCACTGTAGATTAGTGCATGCCTTGTTTTTGCCATCACTGGTTGATGAGAAATTGGCCTCCTGTTCAGGAATCAAAGCAAAAGAACTTGTCAGCCTTGAGGAAAGCAACTTCATATAGTGGTTGAAATTGTAGGTAATTAATTTCTTAAAAATGTTAACCCTGCAAGTGGAAAAAAAAAATTAAATAAAAAAGGTAAGCATAAACTATGAATGTTTGATATAAATAAAATCATTGTTTAGATAAGAAAACATCTGGTCGCATAAGTGCAGACTAATGATTGAAGGTTAAAAATTTTGTGTTTTGATAATATCTGGCTTAAGCTAATACTTATGTGTTTACATTTCTCATTCATGTTTACATGTTTCTATAGAGCTTTCTTTTTAATATTTTAATTTAAGAAAAATTAACTTGACTCCTTGAGTCTCCGAGTTCACTGCTTGGCCTGCCGAGTAAGTCTGAGTCATGAGTTGGCATGCGATGCATAGATATTTGCCATATTTTTTCCCAACCCACAAAGTGTAGAACGTATCCTTGTGGACAGTTTTATCATATAAGCAATACACAACTCAAAGCCAATTTAATTAACTATTGATAGCTAGAAATTCATTCATCACATCATCACGCTCATCATCAAAGCCTTGTCCCAACTATGTTGGGGCCGGCTACGTGAATTCTGTTTCTCCATTCTGATATATCCCGAACCATATCCTTGGATAGTTTGCACTTCTAGCTAAGCTACAAGTGTTATGTAGATAATATTTTAATAATATATGTCTAAACTAATCATGAACACGGTGTGGGGTGGGGCAGCCAAAACCCGAACCCTTTTTTAATCTGACTTGGGTTTGATCACATTACTTGAATAGTCATTTGATTTCTAAAATATGTATGATTGATATAATGGAAACTTTTTTATTTTTATTTTTTATTTTTTTTTTATTTGTGATGAAGTGCCAACATTCATGTCAGTGTTCTAGATTTATTTATTTATTTGGTTCACATGATCTTTAATTCTTGTGTTCTTGTAGTTAGGCATTGGTTATAATGGATTTCCGAGAGGTTGTTCAGATGACAAACTTCCGTGGGCAAAGGTTAGCTTATTGGATTAACTTAAATGCCTTCTCTTTATTGGGCCTCCTGTAATTTTTATTTCTTGTTCTTTTCGTATTGCAGAAGTCTATTAATGGTGATCCATTGGAGACAAAATATCCGTAAGCTGGACTCATCCGTTCTCTTGTTGGTCCTTCGTTCCATTTATCATTTGTAATTTGGCCAATAAAATATAACTAGATTGGTAGATGCTGGCATTTCCTCATGTTGTTTTATCTTATAATTTTACTATGACTCCAATGAAATTTACTGATGGTTCTTTTTTGTTGTTAAGAAGCAACAAACATAAAGTGTCTTGGTAAAAAAAAGGGAAAAATAGAAAAATCAAGCATACATCATTTGTTTTGAAATAGTAACATACATCAATTTAGATTTACATGTACATTAGAGGATCAGTGGAACATATTTTGTTGTATGATCTTGTTTTTCTTTGCCATGACAACTTTTACTGCTTCCATTGTTACTTGTTTTTGCTAAATGAAAAGTTCCCATGCCACACATGTCAACACTTCTATTTTGGTGGGTTTCAAGTTTAAACACGATTTATCTTGTATAGTTCAAACTTACAGTGCACACCTCCTAGTGAGGCCTTCCTGATCACCCATCTGAATGGACCACAACCCCCAATAGTCACCAATCCGAATGGACTGGACTGTTTGATCAGCCGTCCATTTTTTTTCTTTTTGATATAAAACTATTGAACTTGTTGGTCACAGAATAAGGGGTTAGGATGATTTGATGAGCCTCAACTTTTATACAGAGGTAGGGCTAGGCATGAAAATCTGGGCTGTGTCGGCAAAGACCGGGCCCAATCGTACCTGGGCCAGGCCGACACGGCCCATGATTAATATGCGGGCCGTGCCGTGCCGGGCCCAACTCTTTGGGGTCAGGCCAGCCTGGCCCAAGGCACGGCTCTAGTCATGTCGTGCTGAGCCGGGCCCTAGTCGGGCCTGGGCCGTGTAGCCCCTGGGCGGCCCACAGATGCTCCACCCCTTTTTTTTTATTTTTTTTAAAATTTTTAAAATTTTTTTAAGTCTTAGAGACTTAGACTCTTGGTCTTGGACCAATTTCATTAAAATAAAGAAATTAAGAGAATAAATAAGTAGAATAACACTAATGATGTTTTGAAAAAAAACATCAAATAAATTGTATTTCCTTGAAATTTAAGTTACAAAAGTTCAAAAAAATTACAAGTTTGAACTTGGATCAATAATTCAATATATATATATATAATGAAATTCAAACCTTCTGATAAATGAAAAAATAATTACAACTTTAGAAACCTATGATACATTCTAGAAAATAAAATACAACTTTGAATACCTATGATACATTCTAAAAAATAAATTACAACTTTGAAAACCTATGATACATTCTAAAAAATAAATTACAAGTTGAAAGCCTATTATACATTCTAATAAAAATTATATTATGATATATGTAACGCCGCTCGCTCGTCTTCTATCTCAAACTCATCATCGATGTGTTGTTCTCTATCCTGTGCTTGATACCAATCCCGTAAGCACATGCAGGTCTCAACGGTTTCTTCTATAAGCATAGTCCTCCTGGGTTCAATAAGGCGCCCACTTGCACTAAACGCCTGCTTTGATGCAACTGTAGACGCTGGTATTGTTAGTATACCATGGGCTATGGCGGAAAGCACAGGAAACTTAATTTCGAATGATTTCCACCATGCCAAAAGATCAAAATCATCTTCTTCTTCATCCAAAATTGAAACAGGATTGCTCCCCAAGTACATTGTTAATTCATGAAGGTTGTAAGAGGATCTTCCGGAAGAAGAGGAGTTCCTTTCGTAAGATTTCCTCATAATACTCCAAATGACCTTCTTTTTAACTTTATGTACTTGGAAGGAAGGGGGGGGGGGGGGGGGGCGCGCGCTGTTGGGACCGTGGGTGCTATGGATCTACCTAATCGGGTAGCATAATCTAAATAAAGTGTTTCTAATTGTGTCTTAACTGTAAACATGTCATTTATATTAGTTGTATTCATGTTAGAGTTTATTTCATTAAGAAGGGTTTCTACACCTTTTAATTTCAATTTAGGGTCTAATGCAGTAGCTATACAAAATGTTAAAGGAGCTATTCTCCAATATTGTGCAAACTTTGCCTCCATTTGTACACACATAAGTTGAAAAATTGGAAAATCTTCATACTTTTTAAAAGTAAGACTTATTTCATAAAAATAGGCTAAAGCTTGATTTGATGTGGGATAATATACCCTGGAAAAAAACAATGTTGCATCATGAAAAACTTCTAAAAAATCTCTTATTATCTCAAGAAGGGTCCATCTATCATCACTTATAAAAATATTTTCATGCTCCAAATAAATTTGACAATATTGATTTAGTGTCATTTTATAGACACATGATGCTTTTAACATTTTATAGGTAAAATTCCATCTATGCTTTACATCTTGTGATATTTTCTTTGGTCTTAGACCCAAATTTACACATATATCCCTCCACCATTGTCTTCGCGAGGGAAAAGAAAAAATGTATCCTACAACCCATTTAATGATTTCTAGATCATCTCTAATAGATTTTACCCCTACTTGTATGATAAGATTTATGATGTGGCACACACATCTATTGTGAAATAGATCTCCATGTAAATTAAGTTGAATCGCAGGTTTTAGTAAATCTGCTGCGACATTGTTTGTGCTTGCATTATCTAAAGTTATAGAAATTATTTTATTTCCAATTTTAAATTCTCTAAGTTTTTCAAGGATGGTGGACCCTATCCTAGCACCTGTGTGGGAACTCTAATAAAGAAAACGACATCATTCTTTTTTGCATCACCCAATCACTATCAATATAATGTGCTGTGATTGCAATGTACCCTAGTTTTTGTTTAAAGGTCCATAAATTTGAAGTTAAAGCCACTTTTCCAGGTAGATTTTCAAAAACCTGTTTTAAATTTTCTTTTTCTTTCAAAAAACGTTTTATTGCATCATTTCTAACAGTAACTCTAGATATTTTCTGCCATGAAGGAACAAAGGCAGACCTCAAAAATCTTTTAAAGGATCGGTCTTCGGCAAGTATAAATGGTAATTGGCAAACTACTATAAACTTAATAAGTTGATATCTAGCATTAGTAGGGTCATAGTTGAAAACTCCTAAACCACCAGATGAATCTGTTTGAGAAAGTTGTGTTTGAACCATCCCTCCTCTTTCCCCATCGTTAGCGGTATTCGTGTATTTGCGCAGACACTTTTTCATGTGTCTATTAAGGTGGCCAATGCCGCTTGATGATTTGCCACTGAGGAGATCTTTGCAAAATTTACATTGTGCCATTTCCTCTGTTCCTCCTGTGGGACTTGGGACAATAACTTTAACAAAATAAGACCATACAGGAGAAGTCAATCTTGATTTTCTCTTCTTTTTAGTTGTAGAAACCTGAAAATGCAGGATCTTGGGGACTATTACTATCTACTTCTATGCCCTGACTTTAATCTAAATGAATAAATCCAGGATCTTCCTCATTTAGAGAGAAGTCAAGGTTGAAAGGTTGTGATGGTCCAACCATTTTTCTAAATAAAAGATAAAAAAAATTTAATACATAATTATGTATAATGTGTTTTTTGTGATAATTTATATAAGAAAGGGGAGAAGATGAGACTTAATATATAATATTACTATGTATATTATTACTAAATAAAACTCAAAATTAAAGATAATAAATACCTTTATGAGAGAGGGAGAGCTAATGGAGAAGTCCTTCTTAGTTGAATCCTCCACTTTAGAGAAGTCACTCTTTACTCTTTACTTCTTAGAAAATTTTGTAGAGAGCTTAGACTTTAGATTGAGACTTAAGAGAGCTTAGAGTCTTAGAACTTTAGAGGGAGTGTGAGAAATGAGAGAGTGGATGAGTGTAGAGAAATGAGAGGAATGGGGGCAATTTATAGAATTCCTAAGTGATAAAATGACATAAAATACCCCCTCATATTACCCTTTTTTAGCAGTTGGGGGTACAATGGTAAATAATGATCAAAAGACACTAATATAAACCACCCCCCCCCACCCCCCCGTTTGACCGTTTATAGCTATTTGGGGGGGGGGTTGGTTTAAAAAGTAAAAAAACCACATTTTACCATTTTTTGAGAGGGGGGGTGGTTTTTTCAAAAAAACTAGCCATTGGGGGCCTTCCACGGGTTGGCCCGGGCTGCCCGTGGGCTTGGGGCACTGGCCCAGCACAACACGGATTTTAATCGGGCCGGGCCAGGCCGTGCCTCGGGCCTGGCAGCCTTGGCCCAGCACGGCCCAATGTAGACTGCAGGGCTAGGTTGGCCCGTTGACTTGCGGCACGGTTTTTCGGTGCCGGGCCCTTGCTGGGCTTGGGCCGCCTATCCAAGTTTTCACCTCTAGGTAGGGCCCAGCAGATCTTTCAATCTCCCTTTTGTCCCATAGGTTGGTGGAACTCGGGTGGGCCCCACAACAAGGTGCACTGGTGAAAAACCATGTGTATATATGGAGACTGTTCTGCTAAGAGTATCTCATGGATTTGCGTGAGAGGTAAGCTTTTTACCTGCATATGGGACACCCCATGGCAAATCCAACCCCCTCACACTGACTAAACCCCCATGAATTAGCTCCCATTTACCTATTGTCACACTGCGCAGGTTGCCAAAAGAAAGTATCTGATCAGCTATGTCCATTTCAGTGAAATATTCTGTACTTTTTTATTTGGTGATATTGGATTTTTAGTTAGTTTTTACTGTAATTCTGTTCAAAGATTAAAATCATGCATATCATACGAAGACCAGCTGTAACTCTTTTTTCTCCCTCCATCTTCCTCTTCTGTTGCAGTTATGTCTGCCATGCTGAAGTAAATGCTATCTTGAATACAAACCATGCTTCTGCTTCTGGACAGGTTGAGTCACATTTTTGCTCTTTTGAAAGATTTTTGATACTTGAGTTATATTATGCATATTCTTGATGTACTATAAGCCAAGAATCTAGGATCCACCTCACAAGTTCCATAAAATGAATGTTGCTGTAAGAAATATAGATTACATGTTCCGATCATCTAGTTTTTACATTATCACTTCTAAACAATTGGAGGGAATGATGTTCAAGCTCCATTCATCTGCTATTTCCTCTTATAATAATTGAAGGGAATGATTTTCAAAATCTATACAATATATTTTACAAGGAAAACAGCAATTGTTTCATCATCTTAGGAATACTTTCATGTACAAATTTCAGTAAATATGTTAGAAAACAGTAGGAATTGCTCCTTCCACATTTGTGTTCCTGTCCTTATTTTATTCTCTGGCAAGAACATATCCTGGTATAGGTTGCAACTTGAAGTATTTGCATGTTATGCTGTCCCTCTCAATAATTTATTGCAATTAATATTTATTTCTTCCTTCTTATTACTTGGTTAAATTGTTATTGCTTCTTCTCTGTGATTTGAACATAACTGAATGTTTTCTGACAATTTTTTCAGACGCTTTATGTGACAATGTTCCCTTGTAATGAATGTGCAAAGATTATTATCCAGGTCAGAACAACATTTCTTACTAATAACATTCAACAATCTATTAACTTATTATTAGTGTCCTGTTAATGCTTCTCCTTTTCCTTTCCTCTTAGTATGTATTTATTACATCTTGGTTTGCAAATTCTATGTGCGCACTTTGTGCTATATTTCACAGTGAGAAGTCCACACAAGGCGTACATTTAGGTCTCCATGCATACGTTGAACAAAGGAGAGTATCAAATTCTAGAATTAGGTACACCAGGAAGGATCAACAAGTATATTAAATTTGGATCGTTGGCCTCTTTTCAATTAAAATATTTCTGTGTTTGTTCGTATGTAACATCTTGGCTATCTGCCAAGACATGATTTTTGGCCTGGAGAATCTAGAATGTGTGGCCCACCTTAAAGATAGTTTGCATCTTGTGTATGCATGCTGCGTAAGGACATACAAACACTTGAAACCCAAAGCGATATCCACCTGTTGAATTAGTAAACCTCTTTTCGCACATTTATATCAACTTCATTTCACTGCTGCTGCAATGAGCACAATGTCAATCTCATTCTTTTGATTTATTATTTCCCAAGAATTTCTTTCCTTAGAATCTGGGTTTTTATCTGGATATAATAAGTGAAAAAAGTCTTGAGAAAAATAAAAGTGAACAGGAATTTTTGGTAGCACTAAGGGGCTTATAAATTCAGGTAAAAAGATCTTGTTTATGCATAACCAGTGTGTACAACTGAACTGTCTATCATTTTCTAAATCATGGGGCCTGGAAAGACAGGGTTTTGCTGGGGGAAAGAGTATTTGATGTAAAATATTTTGAAAATATTGCAATAATTGTGGTATTTTCGTGTTAACTTAGGAAATATCATGCAGGAGATGTATGTCATTTGTCCCATGACACTCTGGTAAGCTTCTTCTTGAAAGTCAAAACCTAAAAATTATGTTCATGGCAATGCTGTTGTGGTAACGAAAGCCACTGCTGAAATTGGTTTTCATGGAATCTTTGTAGATGGGAATATATTGAAGGGTGCTTTAAATATTTAAACTAAACTTATTTAGTATAATATAAGTTAAAAGATCCAATTGAACCATGTACCTTTCACTGGATGTAAAGCGGACAACCTGCAGTTTGGATAATGGGACTTGAGTTGAGAATGCAATTAACTGAACCATCATCATCATTGTCATCATCAGAGCCTCATCCCATATATTTGGGTTTGGTCTCTTGAATTCCTTTTGCTAGAATGTAAAACCACTCGTGTTTTCACCGACCCAAAAAAAAAAAAAAAAAAAAAAAAAAAAAAAAAAAGAAAAAGAAAAAAAAAACACTTTGCAAATTGGTTCCCAAATATTTTAACCTCTTGAGATTTGGGGCACATCCAAATGCTACCGAAACCTCCGTTTTGCCTTTTCTTCCCCACTTGAGAGTTCGAAGTCACCCCCAAATAAATATCAGTGGAGCTCTTTTGTCATGTTCTAGATAGTTTCACTGATATTTCTTTGTGGTCAAACTAGGTTTCCAGATGGTTCAAAATAGGTAACCTATTTTGTTCAAACAGTACAAATAGTTGTATTTTGTCCCCATGGTGCCCAGATAGTATTACTTTCACTTATGGTGACCTATTTTGCTCTTTTCCCCACATTGCCCAGAGAGTTCAAAATAGGTTACCATCTGTTCCGTTCATGTTCAGTACTTCAATTATGTGTTAAGTCTATGTCCTTGCTGTTTGGATGCTATGTTCCAGATGTTTCCATGTAATATTTGGGCTTCTAAGATCTGTGGCATTCTTCATTTACCTAGCAAGAATATAGTTACTGACTCAGATTTCAGTCTTGCGTTCTTGATTTATGATATACTTTGTGATATGTAATGCTCGACAAGGAAAATAATACTCTCCCTGTGTCACAGTCAGGTGTCTCTGAAGTAATTTACTTTGTTGAGAAGAGATCCAGTAATCCAGACACTGCATATATTGCCTCTCACAGACTACTATCCATGGCTGGAGTCAAGGTAATACCTTGTATTTCAAAATATACTTACCAAAATTTCTAATGTTTTTACCTTTTTTGTAGTCACTCCATTTAACTGATTACAGGTTCGAAAGCATCAGCCACAGATATCGCAGATTATAGTGAAGTTTGAGGAGGCTTGAAGTGTTCTGATTTGTTGTACTGATTAGAGTACCTGGTTACCAGAAGAGTACTTTGTCCAATATTCTCATGCTGTGCTGACATGAAAACTCTTATCCTAGAGAAGTGCTTGATCTACTTGTAGACCTTACACCTATGTATACTTCATAGCTTTCAAGAATGTGTTGCAGTCACATCAAATTGCACTCGTGCTCTTGTATGTAGTTGTGAGTTATGGAAGTTATGTACAATGGTCTGCATCTTGTAAATTATATTGGTTACTATGTTGCAATACACTTGCTCTCATGGATAATATATTTTTATGTGATGCTAGTTATGGAAGTTACCTTTATTGTACTTAGAAAAGATGCATAATGCCTATTTTTTTGTGCTGAATTACTAATACATTTTCTTTGGACATGTTTGCTGTTGGCATATTGCTTACGTCATAGTTTTTATTTTATTTTATATTTTTATTATTTTATCGGTAGCATATGCTATTTACCACTATTGTTGACTCCCTTAATTTGTTGCATGCAATGATGGATAACGGGGGTGATTTTTTTTTTCATGCTTTTCCACCTTAATCACAAGCCATCAAAGAAAAACTACATGGTATCTAGTAGCATGTTCTAAAAAGCCTCTGTTATTGTACTTGTAGTTATTGCCAATATATATGTACACACACACACACACCAACCGTTGAGCTGGCTTCCAGAGACATGGTCAAATATAAGCAGGGTTATTGTTGAATACATGGTGTGCTATAGGAGCAACTGTTATATCTTTTATGTTCCAAATCTTCAATACCGATATTTTATAAGGTTGCATAAATGTGGTGGCTTCCTTTTAAGGCATCAGCCACCATCATCCCTGTGTTTCTAGTTATTCGGAATTTAAACTAGGATGCAAACAAGGGACAACTGACTGTTGGAAAATGGAAATGTTCTTTTAATAACCAGTAGTGTCAGGTGGCTGGGTGACACAAGGATATGTAGATTGGAGGTGGTGCTGCAACTGGGTTGGATGCAGGGTATAGAAATTGGTAAGGCCTAGTGATGAGACTTGTACCTACCTTTACAACACAGAACATTTCTCTTATTTATCAAAAGGTTCTTACTATTAGATTAATCACAGGCTACAAACAAGATACAATAATTAAAAAGCTCTCAGTGCATTTAGATGAGTATATCCATTTAGATGTGATCGTTTGGTATATAAATAAGCTGCCGACCACTATGTCAGATTGCTTGTTCGGTGAGGTTTGTTTTCCCAAGTGTGTCTTGACTTCATTTGGTAAGAAAGGTTCTCATGCCAGTCCATGTTATATTAGGATCTTGAATTCGCGCTGGCCAGGGTTATACCATGGTCTAAAACAGGAATATGAATTGGATCAGGTGGATCAGCTCATTAAATCAACCTGATCTGTTCGTATGGAAGTAAATATGGTTATATCATCATCAATCCTAAATGGGGTAGGTCTACAATTCTACATGGGGTTGGGTTTGCTAAAGGGGGTGAAGTACATGTATTTGATTTCATGTGGAGGGTAGCTAAAATTTAGTTTCTGCAGAAATTTGATCATCCATTGCATTATTTAACCAACCATGCCATGCCTCTTGTACTCTAACTGCTCCTCTCAAACCCGGTCAGAAAACTGTTAGCTCACCAGCTTGACCCAATCCCTTGATAGCACCCTAGCTTTTGTCCTTTTGAGGTCAACTTTCAGCACCAATTACCAAAATGTATTCAACTGTCAGTCAAATGATATACATTAGGGATTCAAACTCGCACTCTACTCATGCACCCATGTTCCTAACCAGCTGAGCTACAACGGAGGGACAATCCATGTATGCTATATGGCAAAGTAATCACTACGAAAAAATTAGTTGTTAAAGATGTATGAAATTAGTCAAATTACATGAAACCTGACGAATGCTTAAAGACGAGTAGTCTATACTTGAAAATGTCACTATGGTAAGCTTTGTATGACAATTTCAGTCTGGTTGTCATGTTTCTGAAGCTTTAGCACTGCCCCAACTGTTGAAAGACCCAGAAGATGTTCATTGACCCTACCATGAGCATAGTTAACATGTGTAGCCTTTAATGCAAAAGCAGCAATGCACCTTCTTCATGTGATGGTCTCCATTCAAATTGTGTTGAGAGTTTCTTCAGTGTCTGTTCCTAGAAGAGTTTAGGTGTCAGAATGATTAGATGATGACCGATCCAAATGATACTTCTCTCTCGGAGAGTAGCTTGTACTTCCCTCTTCAATCTTTCCACCTGTGAAGAAACTAGCCTTGGCCAACTCCCTTAACATCCTCACCTCATTCATTGTATCTGATTTTGGTCGCTTCCCTTCTGCAGTCCTCATTCGGCTTCTTTGATTCATCCTCTGCACACTTTGCAAAGATGAACCTATGTTGATCTCGACATCGGCCTGTGCACTAGTTGAAGGCCGTGGTTGATCAGTAAGCCTGGGCATGTCTGGACTGTACACAGGAACAACTGTTGCAGTCATGGAACTTAAAGTGTCCATCCGTGGCCCCTCGTTGTCTTGTCTTTCCAATTCTGTTTCTGGGCTTATAGGAACAACAGGTACTAGCCCTAGCCCTGTTCTGGGCTGGAAAGATCCTGGGAGGAGTCTAGACCACTGCTTCCTTGGAAGGAAAGGAAGGATAAGACCTTTTGCAACCCATTTCATTCCCAGTTTAAACGAAGGCTTATGAGGCTGTGGAAGTCTTAGGATGCCTTTGATCAATGCATACCATTCATTAACGAGCTGACCAGCAAAACTAATAAAGAGCAGAGTAAGCATCACAATGCCTATAACCTTCTGGTCCTTGAATCTTTTCCAGTGTTCTATATAAAAAGAAAGAGAGAAGACGCCCACCTCGCAAAGAAGTGAGATGCTCTCCACCACATGGACTCCCCTCGTGATATATGGTTTGAGGAAAAGCAGATACAGGAACTGCACCAAAGTGATGCCCAGAGCTAAAATGCATTGGATTTGTCCATGGGAATTCTCATGTGATAAGTAGGCCCCAGAAATGATCCCCAAACCGACTCTTCGGAGAAGATCAACTATGAGATAGGCAGATCTAGCACAGCCAAGGATCCTTTTGGAAGTATGAATTTTGATCTCTCCAATACTGCCCTCTGAGCCAACTGCCCGCATTCTTCCAATACCACTTTGGCTGCTGTCTATCCGCTCAGGTATGCTGGTTGGGTCATTCCTGTCAGCTAATATGTACACCGGAGGGCCTTTTCGATCCTCAAACAAGATTCCAAACCTTGGAAGGAAGGATGATGGAAGACCATCCCGATGGAACCATTTTCCTATTGCTGGCTTCCCTGTCAAGTAAAACAATAGCTTGGTGTGCCATGGATCATTTGAATCTGTCTTAACTTCTTTGTATTGAACAAAACTGCCCATGAATATTGCAACAATCAGGAATAAGCAAACGGATAAAAGAAGTGAAGCTGGTATGGCTAACAACAATGAACCAGCTATGATCCCTGCAGTTGTGCCACCTGCATAAGATTAGTTTGCAAAATCTGAGTACCACAATGATAAG
Source organism: Camphora micrantha (assembly GCA_003546025.1). Classification (NCBI taxonomy): domain Eukaryota; kingdom Viridiplantae; phylum Streptophyta; class Magnoliopsida; order Laurales; family Lauraceae; genus Camphora; species Camphora micrantha. The sequence continues at coordinate 26,686,217 of QPKB01000006.1, read as the reverse complement.
ATATATCATACACAATAATAATAAAGAGGAATTAAGTGTTGATCATCACATAGGAATTTGTTTATTTGATATTCTACCAGAATCTGTGCATGCACTTTGTGCCTGTTTTCAATGCATATTCTCATCTCAAACCAAACAATCCAAATTATGCGCCTCATTGTTTTATTTTATATTAGTTTCATCGGTTGTGGGCCTCATTGTGGATTGGTGGAACCCAAAATCATACTGAAGGGATGACTCTAAGTTGCTTATGATGGCAATCAAATGAAAGGTTAAAACGAAATGTAATCCATGCTTGAAATTTAAGAAACAGAAGACCATTAAGCAAAGGTCCAGTCGTCTATCACTTTTTCTTTCAGATGATGCCTGATTCGCAGTGGGAAACATGAAGAATGACTTGGATCAATGGATATGCGTATTATGCATTATCTTTATGCAGAATATACTCTGGTAGAGTATCTCTTTTTATTTGTAAATTTTCCCTTTTTTTGCATAATTACAAACAGATGACTGTTAGTACTGATACCTCTGATTATGAATACTGATGACTGACACATGCAAGGGATCATGAGAATCAGAAGAAAAAGCTCGAATCTTGGAACCGAGAGTACCCCATGAACTGTTGTCCCAGTTCTCCACCTTAGAAAGACTAGTATCAGCAAGTGTGTTGTAAGCAAACTGCCACCTGCTACTCCAAGCCAGAACATGTTCATCCAAAAGTCCTCCCATCTATATTGTAACAAAACATCAGGATCCTGATCTCTGTCTTAAAAAGCAAAATACCATGTAAGGATAAAGCATGATGTACCCTGTATCTTTCTGCATACTTTTTACAACTTTGCCTGCAGATAATGGCTCTCCTCTCTGCATCAAGCAATTTTACCCAGAGTTCAGACTTCAGAGTGAACTTCGATGCAACACAAGAATCTAGGATACTCACATACTCATATATGCTCCAATTGCATTAGTCTTCATTTCTTTATTAATACTAATACTAGTTACAAATGGATACTTTTAATTTAAAAGGATTCTCATTTGTACTATGGTCAGCAGTTTCTTATGGTCAAGGTACGTCAGAGGAATATAATCCACTTCTAGGGACATTCTTGATCCTCACGCCTTGAATTTGTACTTGAAATCAATGGATTGGTTAACCTGGAGTAAGACCAGAAGATCCTCACCATGCATTACTTGTTCTTTCTATCTTGAATGTGAATTGGTGTTGTAGTTTGTACTTAGTTATCTATTTGGATCTGCAGGTTGAATGGTCATGATAGTTCAAGTAGGAGATTTTTGCTGAACTTCTTTTAAACAATGTTGTTCAGATCAATGTTTTAGACACTCCAGAATCCGAGGTTACTTTGCATGTCCAAAGGTTGAGGATCATAGGATAGTCCCATCAGTATCAGTGTCCAATAGCTTGGGTAATGTGGATTTATATCCTCTCTCCTTTCCTATATCAGTGTCTATCTTGTTTCTGGGTGTCGTAGATTAGGATCTTAACACAAACTCAAATTGTCTGGATTGAATACTTACCAAGAAATAAATGAAATATTCCGAAGAATTAAGAGGTAGGCCATAAGGAGTGCTTTTCATGTTTACATTGTGCTGACTGTGAGGATCGCCAACGTCATCAGATCTACATGTATATTGGAAAGAGGAAGTCGGTACCTTGGTAGGCCATCCACGGATTCCATAATGTTTAGAAATGATTGGTAAGGGAGCTGCATGATTTGGTGATGGCATCTTGTTTTGTAGCAATGAAGCAATGCAGCTTGAATTGGAGCCAACTGAATATTTCATTCCCATTACAGAAAGAGAATACCCTCCAGACATGCCTCTATAATCCATTGAGATTTTTCTTGGAACTTCATATGCAGAAGGATATTGCGGCCACATGGATATGTCTTCTGTCTTCCATGGAAGCTTTTCACGGGGAATAAGCCACCTGAGGCCTTTTGTGGTCTCAGAATATTCTATTGGCAGGCTAACCGAAAGCCAATCTGAGAGGACAAACACTTGCAGGTGCCCAATTGTTCCCTGAGAGAGTGACTTAGTGTCAGATATAAACCAATGAAAAGGTGAGAATTGCTCGAGATGCTGCAACAGTATATATTGCCTTGGAATCCGCCGCTTCAACACAATTTGAATATGGATTAAGTAAATTAGGATATGATGCTTGATCAATAGAAATGGTGGATTTTTAGTTTTTGGTTCTTCAGCAGTGGTGCAAGTGGGGTTATCTTTGAGAATTTGGAGATTTAATCCATCCATTAAATGGCCCATAGTTGCCAGAATATGAAAATGTTATGGAAAAGGGTAGGAATTGGAAATGTGAACCACTTAATTGACAGAGGTATCCGATAACATGTAACTAAAATCTATATCAAACTTTTGAATTATGAATATTAGAAAAAGAAAAGATTACAATTCTCTCACAATTACCTGATGTGTCATCTAATATTGAATTTCCTTTGAATTTTTATGATAATTCATTTAAGTTCCAATCTAGCATCAGTTCATGACACATCATATTGATTGATACTTATTATAGGAAACACATTTCTGTTGAAAAGGATATCTTGCACCAAGAGTGGTTTCCTTTAACTACTGTAAGGGGACTGATACTTGTCTATAATGTGATTCCAAACTCAAATGTGCTCCCATGTGGACAACTACAGTCAGCATCTGAGCACAACAAGAGAGAAAAAAAATGAAATTGAGGAGACTTTTGAGCACCTGTCATCCACACAACAGGACCCACCTGTTGAATAGAAGGATTGGAACATCAAAAGGTTGGACACAAATACACTCACAGTTTGCAGGGTGGGATTCAAGATTCTATGTTTCCATAAAGAAGAAACAGCTAGAGGCGTCACTGTGAATTTCCACCTTCAAAGCTTACTGTAACACTTACCAGGAGGTTCCTTGAAGGGTCTGAGATGGCGACATGGGTAGCTACACTAGTTAAACCTCCAACTGCAGCTAGATTTGCTGAAGAAAGTGCAAGAATAGCAGCTGCTAGTGATGTTGCTAATAGCCCCGCCGTCACAAATGATTGCAGCACAAATGATATGGCAGGTGTTGAATCTGCGCGAAAGCATAGGAATCAGAGCTCTACAAGCTATCCAGTGTAAACCGATTGATATCATAACTTAGATGAGTGTCTACTTAAAGAGCAAGGATGCCTACAATGCCTCACTTCCAATTGGTCAGAAGCCAAATTCAGATTTCCAGCAATATCTTTAGCTTTGCCTTCAGGAACCATAACTGAGACCATATCTTGAGATACATCCAGGATAGTCAATGAGTATAGAGCTTTCGAAATCTCTTTAAATCTGCAGAACATAGAAAAAACCAGAAGAGAGGCAATTAAGTACATAATCAAAACTTAGAAAAGGAAGACAATTCAGGCCAAGCAGGAAAATCTTGGAATTCTTTTGATTGAATAATCTAAAAATTAACCGAAACTTTGAAATTCTTGTGGAGATTCCATTTGATATTGTCCTACCACTGGCCGATAGACAGTTATATAGAATTGAAGAAATGGCATGGCAAAAAACTCTTTGACAATTAGATTGCAATGGATAGATGAGGAAAACAGATTTCACGGTTCCATGTCTTTATTGTCTCCCCCTTTCCCTAGTTCCTCAAGCACATGCTAAACAGTATTCTTAAACACAATAAGCATGGAAATGATATCTTCCATAATTCTGCGGTTAATAATGCATGATATTAAACTAGAACCATTCATGGTTGTAATCATCAGTGTACTAAAGTAACAATGTAAGTAGTTTTCAAGTGTTACTACATGCACCTGCCTTTCAAGTCTGCCTCCTCCAACCTCTATCCCTGAGGCATCAAACCCAAACACTGGCTTTGTAAATTCAACGATCACATTAATCTTCATCTCCTTAGTAAGTGGGGATCTAGTACTCAGTTTTACACTGGGCTTTGTGGAATCTACAAAAGAAAATTTAAATGTTTCTCACGAATTCAACAGTGAATAGCCTGTGATCATTTCAGAATAAAAATGACTGCTTAACATAGCAAAACAAAAGGACCAGGCCAAGGCCAAAGCTGGGCTCAGCCTCAGTTAAATTCAAGCAGGCTGCTGAGGCCAGGGTGGACCCAACTGGTCTGGAACAATTGCCGCTGCATAAATGACTGATGTAGAGAGCAGAAGACATGAGAAGGCATATACCGTAGAGGAAAACGATAGGCACAACAGGGGAAACTGCAGTTCCCGACCGTCCAATAAGCCAAGTAGAATGAAGTTTGACTGTGATGATCTCTGTTCCTGAAACATTTTTCAGCTACAAAAGCAGATTTATAAATGGAAATGCACATTATTCGTGAATGTCTTCATATAACTGAAGCATGTAATGGTTACTTTATCACAAGTTATGAAACAAATCAAGACAATCTACACTGTGTGGTCTACACTTCATCATTTTATACCATTAAGTGATATTACCATTGGATTGGGTGATCCCTATCAAGGTGGTCTCACTCTTGCAATTTATCTAAAGGTCCAGGTTGAGTGATATCTGGGTATAAACAATTTCGATGGGGTGGATAAAATGACCCAACTTCGACAAATTCTAGGTTCAAAATTGCAGATTCTCCCAAGTGTATCAGAAGTTGTGTGAGTGGTTTAGCTATTCATTTTTACCCTGCCTGATAGGTAACTAGATGTGAAAGTACTAATGTAAATGATGGTGTATTTCCTCTAACATTTCATGTCCAAAATCTTCATTATAAGTAGGTGAATGAACAGATAAAAATCAATATTTTGAAAATATCAGCAATGCCAGTGAGGAAAACAAGTGTAAAATGACTTGTCATTTAGACATAAGCCTGCTATGATGCTAAGTTTCTGTTCTTACTTCAAAACCAAACCGGCGGTTCCCATGAATTCCACTGGGTAGTGGTAAGAAATATCCAGCATTTGCATGCAAGACATTCATTATGTCCCCTGTTGAGTTCATCACAGGATCGCTGAACTCCAAGAAGATCTCCAAATCTTCTGTTTTGTTTGTTGCAATGACAGTACGTAGCACACTGCTGATCTGCAACTCATAGGTTGGGACTGATGTCCATAGGTCAACATATACTGGTCGTCTATCTGGACAATACAGAAGAAAAACTATAAACAATCAGAAAAAACTTGCTGTAAACATACTGTTAGCATATCAAATTTGAATTCAGGAGACTGTGACACATTTAGACTGTACTTGGCATGGTGAATCTTTGGAAACATGATTTTGATAATTTTAATGTAGTGAGACCCTGATTGGATAATTGAGGCTTTTTCTGTGCGAGCAAAACTATCCTCATCTTCATGAATCGTATCCCATCTAACTGGGGTTGCAGAGTGCAATTGTTCTCAACATAGAATTCAAAATTTTGTTTTACAGTTTATTATAGCTGAATGCCAGGCTGACACAACGTTCCTCCTTTATCCATCTTTGGACCATCCCCTCGTAATGCTCAACTCAATGTATCATGATGAAGAAACCACTGGAAAGATATCATCCGAAGTGTTTTGGGGGGGGGGTGGGGGTGGGCGGGTGCGCGTCCTCAAGGTAATTGAGAATGTATTGGATCCTTGATAGGGACAATAAAGAATGAACCATTTAATTTATAAAAACAAAATTTATTGCCCTTCTTTTGCAAATTTCTCCTTATGAAATGACTAAGTGTTAAGATTTTCTTCTTTGAATGGTAAGTTTCCTCTTAACCGGATCAGATTTTGTTGATAGGGGGTCATGAGAGTTTGAATATTTCAAGAACCTACCATTTACTAAAGAGGTTGTCCCTCATAAGATGTGAAGTTCTGTCTGGAGGCATTTTTTATCATGATATGCTTGACAGTTTCAAACATTTGGAAAAAAAGATATAATCTTTTGGATGTCTCTATCTGAACTCTTACCAAAATGAATAACGATTGAACTGTTCTTCCTTGTAAACAGATTTCCTGCTTGATCTGTACAAAACCGATCTGCCATTTTCACTACAACGCGTCCATACATGCTACTGATTGAGAAATCAATGACCAAGCTATATGTGATATCTGGTTCTACCATTTGTAATGTAGATGCATTTAAACTAGCTGGCCCATTCACCATGACCTACAAAATAACACAAAAAAGCGAGCAAAGCACATCAGATCACATTATTATCATGTACAAGAAATAAGGTAGAAAAATGACTTACATCACAACTGGAAGCATTTACGCACTTGAAGCCACCATGGCCAGTACAAGCCTCACTAAATGTAATAAAAATGGTGACATTTGCAGCATTTGTGAAATTCTTTTCAGTAAAGATCGATGCAGTTGGAGGTTCGGTATCTGCAAGGCGTCAACTGAACATTATGCATAAATAACCTTAATCAATATAAGAATGTAGCATCCAAATGCATGAATATGTTTGTTGATTGTAATATATAGCTTGAAATCAGTTGGGAACTCACCAATGTACCACTTATAAGCCGATGAGTTTCTCTCTCCTACAGAGGTTGTCACATTGAGAAGAAAGTAATGGTAGCGATTTTGAGTTAAGTTACTGAATGAAATGGATTGAGGACATGATTTCAAGGGCTGGTTGTCAAGCTGTTCAAGATAGTAATTTGTGTCATTTCTTATAGAGAAGCTTGCTGAACTGTAGAAAATATTGGAGCAGTACTCGAGTTAAACATTTAAAAGTGCATTGGATACATAAACCATGGATAGTAGTACATCAGAGTAAACAGAGAAAATATCACCAGAGCCATGTTTGTCCTGAAATTGCTTGTTTCAATTATCATTATGATAAACTTAATTCAAACCAAATAATTCGCGTAAGACCCGATTTGACGTTCTCAGTCTCTCTCTCTTTCACACACACACACACAAACAAAATGTATCTATCTATCTATAAACCCCCCAGAGTTACTGGCAATATTAAACATTTAAAGCAGCTTTGTATTTAAATCCCTCTGTTATTACTTACATATAAATCTCAATCAAGAAGAATAAAAAGATAAATATTATTGCTCGGGGAAAAGAGAAGAAAACACACAAATATCTCTTATGTAAAGGAAGGAGAGAAAAAAGACAGAACCAGATAGCCACATACAATTGCTTGAAAGAGACATGGCTATTATATTTTTGTCCAAACAAAAGGAGTAGCTACATCACTAGAATTAAAACACAAGAGTTTTCGATTTCAGAAGAAACACTCGACACCCATTAGAAAAGATAAATACTTTTAATTACCATCTGAGCTAACATTAATGATTTTAACACTTGGTGGATCCTTTCCTGATCCTAACCTAGTTAGTAAAGGAACTGCATCAATTTGGAGAATTATTAGTCCATAATTGAATGACAATAGACAAATTTTATTATGGGACCACACTGTACAGCTGAAACAAGGTTTCGAAGATGGGATATGGGATCATAGATGATGATGAGGACTAAACTAAAATAAGTAATTATTGTACTAGATATTATTAAAGATGTTAATTATCTTGTGTGACTTAGTCAAACTTAAAAAAAGATCCATATAAAACAATCGATACCTTCTTTAAATCTGACTGTGATCTAGAGTTATTCATGATCACGGGCAGTTCATGACCATGCATCCCTCCAACCAAACAAATGACCACATACATTAATTTTAGGATATACCCACTTTTGACAACAGCATGCGCAATCAATCAGTACTATGTAAGAAGAAGGAAATGAGCCCAAGAAATGATTTATATATATCAGCACATTGAATAGATATAACTTGAAACAATAAATCAACTAAAGATGTCAATATATTTTCTTCTTTTTTGAAAAAGATTATGTTGTCCATATAGTAACAATAAGTTGGAAAATGTTTCACTTGGCTTCTGCATTTCCTTATTTGAATTTCCTTTTAAATCATTCTTTAGAAAATAAACTCAATAATCATGATCCTAAGCTATTAACACTTAAAGAGTCTTATGAAGCATCTCACCATGTGTGCAAAATCCAAAGCAGTTAACATTGAACCAATAAAACACAAACAAATTATAACTAACCCCACACCCCCACAAAACAAAAATGGATAAAAGAAGCATATTACCTCACAGTAGAAGGAACACTCATGATTCCTACAAGGATTCTGGGCATGCTGGTCAGTTACAGAGTACTGAAAAACAGCAGTAGAGTGCCTAGTTCGAGCCCGGGGGACTCGGTCTAAGCGTATGAAAACAGCAGACTCAACTGACTGCAACACAACCATCACCAAACACACATACACCAGGAGAAGCTTGGACAGACCCATCTCAGGAATTGCACTCTAGTGCACATCCAAGCAGCTATAATGCCTGGCAGGGACACAGATTTGACACTAAAAAAGATGAACTAAGGATACAATATAATATGTCGCCTATATTGAAGTATCCTTCTATCATAGCCAGGCAGTCAAATGTGACAAGAAGAGAAGATAAACATGCGTGGTGGAAGTAGCAAATGGAGTTGGAAAGGGGGGTGTGTGTGTGTGTGTGGTCTTTTTTTTTTCTTTCTTGTTTTTGTTTTTTGAGTTTTAACAGACATCTCAGCAGCAGCTGCAACACCAACAACAGCAACTACCACCACCTGATGGATGTCAGGCACTTTAACTGCACATTAAAGGATGTTCACAATCCACATTAACTTCCTCCAGCTGACAGAAAATTTTGGAAGTGAAGGCCAGCTGAATGCTGTGGAATAGAAACCATTTTATGTGCTCCTGATTCCTACCACATTGACCATGCAACAGTGCAGTGTGCTCTTTTCTGCCATTTCTCTCTTTGGATTAATTTAAACTGCAATACTGGATGTTGATAGTTGCTAGCAATCTCATTTATGACCAGTGTACAGTCTGAGGTGGGTGCTGATATCTTCTGAGCTGGGGTCAGTATTTAGGGCAGGTGGGGCCCACTTCATCTGGTGGGACTCAATGTGGGGCATGCAAAATGATGTAGCATAGGCATAGCTAGTGTTCCCATGATGACAACTGTAGGAAAGATCATTGCCTATATGTGGTGGGTCACACTAGATGATCGGTCTAGATCGAAACTTAGAGGCACTATATATAGGCAAACCTGTTAAAATGTACAATTTGCAGGGTGTTTTTTTTTTTTTTACTTTTTTGACAAGTGGCCAATAGAGGGCATCTGGTTCAGTTATCAAAATTCCAGGGGGCTTGATGTGAAGAGCCTAAGAAATGGGCTGGGCCGGTCTAGATTTGGTCCTATTCCAGCTGGTTATGTGTGCTGGCTTGTCAAGATGTGGGGGGTGGCCCAGCCCTGATAACTTACATCATTAGCTAAATGAGCTGGGTATAGATATATGGCTAGGTCAGGCCTGAGACATTCAGTATGGGCGTGCCAAGACTTAGCTAATGGCTTGGCGCAGCTAGACTTTTAGGACCATGGGCCGGATCATTAATATATGGCTTGTTCACTGCATTAGCTCAGCCTGAAAACCCAAGTGGAGAAAGGCCGCCAAGCATGCAAATAGCATCTGCCACTGGTAGCTCAGGGGCGGCCGGTACGGCGCGCACCTCTCTTCCCTGACTGTAGTGATGATGGTGAGGGAATTTGAATGACTGGGGGGGTATGTGGATGTGAGTATTACTAAAGCGCAATTAAGAAAAAAAAACAGTAATTTTTCTTTTCCTTGCCATTTTATATTTATATTTCTATTTATTTATTTATCGGCAGAATTATTGATTTTCTTTCTTCAATGCTTATTTTTCAGCCCGGATGCTTTTAGTATTATTTTTTTATTTATATTTTTTTGGTTTTGCTAAGTTGGGATACTGCCTATCGGTGATGAGTGGTATTTTAAACCAAGCAATTGATCCAAGGGCACATGAGTGATACAAAGGTGCCAACACCACTCGACTAGGACTCTATTTCTACCAAAAAAATATATATATATATATATATATATATATTTATGACTCTATAAGTGTGTTGGCGATATTAGCACTTTTGGTCCACAAATGGACTGGTAACAAAATACGAGGCAATGAGGCCCATGCTTTTTTTTATTACGTGGGTGGGTATCCTTGAGGTCTTTGACACAAAAAGACTGATCCCCTAGGTGGTGCCGGCTAAACCCACAATGGGGCCCATGTTTTTTATTTTTCATTTTTTTTGTTCTGATCAATTTTTAAGACCTACATGAAAAGCCTCTTACACCAGTAGTCAGAGGAGTCAGCTCTTACCTGGCAGTCACCTAAGAGCTATTCTACCTCACTCAAAGTCTATTTCTCTCACTCAAGGACTCTCTCACCTGAACCCAGGTCAACTTCCGGCACTAAAGGGCTGGTCCTAGCCTCCTAAGGGGGGCAACAAAAATTTTTTTAACCTGACGTAGACCTCATGCCTTTTAGGTCCAGTGCGGTAGATGCAAACTCAGACCGTACCATTAAATGGGCTCCAGGTAACCATTAATGGGTCATGTTAGGATAAATGTGTACTCACTGTTTTCCCTATTCATTTGAAGTCCACTCTCTAGAGAATTTCTGGGTCCTAAAAATCCCATAGGAATTCGGCAACAAGGCCCTTAACCCATTGGTACATGTGACCCAACCATGAATTGTGCAGCTAACTTCTATGGATGATGTTAGCGAGTCGGTTTCGAATCAGATCTGTGGTGGCCCTACCCAATTTTTGGGGCATTGGATCCTCCGCTTGATGTCCCTAATTAGCTGAGCAACGATCGAGGACAAACATGACCTGATTACATACTTTGAATAGCAGTGGTACATGTGAATTCGGCAACAAGGCCCTTAACCCATTGGTACATGTGACCCAACCAAGAATTGTGCAGCTAACTTCTATGGATGTTGTGAACGAGTCAGTTTCAAATCAGATCAGTGGTGGCCCTACAATTTTTGGGGCATTGGATCCTCCGCGCGATTAGGAAAATAGGGTCCACTGCTATTCAAAGTATGTAATCTAGTCATGTTTGTCCTCGGTTGTTGCTCAGCTAATTAGGGACATCATGGGTCTATAAGCTCAAATCTCTTGTATTAAAAGAAAAAAAAAGGATTAGAAAGAAAAAAAAAAAAGTGTGTTTAGGTCAGATCCAGGATGGTCTCTATCTGGTTTTTTGGATGAAGGGGTAAATGGGGCCTAGCCCATTGCTTACCCTACAAATGCATGTTAACATCAAGCCAAGTTGCTCATAGCATGGGCCAAAGAATAGTTTACGCTAGGCCCATATAGAGAGAGGAGTATTTGTTATCTGCCTAACTCCAAAAACACATTGATTAGACCATCATAACATACAATGAATCAACATTTGAGGACACTTGAGCAGTTCTCATCCGACTGTTCAAACTATGACTACGAATCATTTGGAATTTATGGTCTCACTGGCCATCCCCATGTTAGAGCTGTCCATGGGCCAGGCCAACCTGGGGAAGCCTTATTAAGCCCATTTTCGGATAAATTTGGACATAGTTTTAAGAACAGTGGGAACCTAGCCTAGATTTATTTAAACCTCAAGTACCCCATCTGACATTCTACACAAGTGGGTCAAATAATTTCCAAATGAGCTCAGTCTTAGAGTGACTCTCAAGTTCTGGTATGGGTATGGGCCTGGCCCAGTCACCTACCAATTCGGGCCTCCATATTTGGACGGTTTAAAGGGCCATTGAGTCAGTTAAGTCAAGCAAGTGTAACCGAGTACTCAACCATACTTACCCTAGTAACTCAGCCCAGCGACCTTCTGAGTTAAGTCAAGAAAAGTCAAGTGCCTGAGTTTTAAAACTATGCCGTCGAGTTGGCTGATATCACTTGTAGGATGTTATATCCCATGGAGCTACCACTTATCCCAAAACTAATTGGTGATGGGAAATGGCATAACAATAATTTTATAATGAGGGCTCGGGCTCGACCACAATTATGACCGCTCAGGAGCGAGGGTGGACGTTAACCTCAACAAAATATCATTTAATTTGGGTTGCAATTGCATAGTTAAAAAACTCGTTGACTCACCCTGTCTCTCTGGAGTCAACTTGTCTCAGTATTTCACTGAGTCAGGAGAAGTAAATCCGGCAGAGTCCGACTGAGTACTCAGCCAGACCCGATCGAGTTACCAAGTGGAATCTAATTTCCAGCTCTTAAATTATTCCTATGAGTATGAAATTTTCTGATCCTTGGTGCTTGTAGCAAAGATGATGATATACAACCCAATAGTGATATTGAATTTCTTTGAAAGAATCCCATTTCTCACATCTCAAGGAAGTAGGGTTTTATCTTGACATCTAAACTAAATGTTTGATTGCACAAAGTGAGGGGAATGTCTACTGCTTACCAGAAATTGAATTGAAGAGTTAGCAAAGCCTTGTCTGCTCCTAAAGCATTTTTCTTACGTTGCACTTTGCTTAAGTTAACAACAGTATTTTAGAGCAAAGTTAAAATCTCACATTTCAAGCATCATATCACTGGCACCTTACACATTGCGTGTTACCCAAAATCTGTTTCATCTACTCTAAAATTATCAACTAAAACCAATCTAACTCCTTCATTGTATTTATACAAAAAAAAAAAAAGGAAAATGAGAGAGAGAGAGAGAGAGAGAGAGAGAGAGAGAGAGAGAGAGAGAGTATGCATGCAGTGTAGGGGTGGCAATGGGTCAGGGTTCTGTTAAGTTAATGAGGATGGGCTCAACCCCAAGCACGACTATATCATTAACAAAAAGTCTACCTGTCCCGAATTCGGGACAGGGTTTTGGACAAACAGCCCCTCGGGGGCTGTTGGATCCCATTCGGGACAGGGTTTTGGACAAACAGCCCTCGGGGGTTTGTTGGATCCCAGGGGCTGTGGGATCCAACAGCCCCCGAGGGGCTGTTTGTTCAAAACCCTGTCCCGAATTCGGGACAGGTAGCAGGGCTGTATCATTAATTAGGTTGGAACATGAAACCTACATTCTAGCTTCTAGGGTGGATTGGGGTTCATGGGTTGAAGTGAAAACAAGTTGATATGGATTGGATTTGGGCAGGATTGGCGGGTTCAGAAGCAGGCCTCAAACGAAGGCCTGAGCCATTTTCATTAATATGGTTATAAATGTTATCCCAAATCCCGAACCCAGAATTACTGGGTCCAAATTGTGTCGGGTAGGGAATTTCCAGTCCAAGCTGGCAATCATAGTTCAAAAACTCGAGTGGACTCGACCCGGAGGGCACTGGGTCAAATGAGTCTAACCAGCCTACCAAAACATGGCAAAACTCTAGTGGACTCGACCCGGAGGGAACTGAGTCCATGGATCTGGATCCAGTTAATAAACCAGGACCCAAATCCAGTCAGAACAATATTGATTTACACAATTGCTGATTGTAACTATTAGTTGTCATGGTTATGACGTACATATGAACCTGAACTAGGATTTTGGTACAAGACCTTGATCCCGTACATCAAATCTGGATCAGTGATGCCGTCTGGATTTTGAACGTGGACCCAGAATTGATAAGTAAATTGTGTTTAAAATGGAAGCGGCCAATTGACATTTGACAGCCCTATGATTTGTTGAACCTAGATCTAAATTTGCATCCAACTGCTAAATGGGCTCACACGTACGGATGTAAATGGGTCCCCAATTCTCTGATTACCCGGAAGGCTCTAACCCGTTAAAAACCAGCTCTGGGTCCTTATTTAGGCCCCAATAAGTAAATGTGTCAGGGTCCGGTTCCACTTTGGTTCGGACCCATGGACCCAAGACCCGATATATTACCTCATTTTTTCAAAAATCTCTCCTAAAAACTATATATATTTTTAATAATATTCTCTACTTAGACCCGGATCCGGACCCGTCCCATTTTTGGTTCTAGTACTGGTTCCAAGCCAAGAAACCGGTTCCGCATCCAGTTCCACCTTTACCTTAATAGTTCCAGTTCTACTATGGACCTGGACCGGAACCGACCTGTTTACAACCCTACTCACATATTTGTACATTATATTTAATTTAGGCTTGAGACTTGGCCGTCGTCCTCGATTGGGCCCAGTTAATAATTTTTTTCCAGGTCTGGGCCTAAACTTTGTATTAACATGAGTCCAAGCCCATGAACCCATTATGAACAGGTATGTCCTGAGTTTTTAGCCCATTCAAACAAGCTTGAGCCAGGGCCTATAATGGATGAATAAAAAGTATACTACAATCGACATATTCTTTTTGCTATTTTTTAAACTAGGACAATGGTTAAGTGATCCAGATCGTTATATGATGGCAAGTCAATGGCCCATGAATAAAAATCACTAGATTTGGAAAAGCTGAACTGTTTCGGGGACGGAAAATAGACATTTAAGAAAGGAAACAGGCTAAAAATGGCCAAAGGTTGGATATCTAGGATCATACGTACAGTTCTAGAACTTAGACCATCCAAAGTGGCATGTCATATTAGCATTTCAGATCCCTGAATCATGGACCTCACAGGTACAAACCATAGATCCAAGCTGGCACATATTTCCTCTCCTAACATTTTCAAGGGCCTTTTCATGCATGTCCCAATTATGGTTCACAAACTGGTTCTTACTCACCCTGACTCAGGGCAATTCATCTTGGTCATAGGTCACCAAGTCAAGTGACTCGAGCCAGGCTTGCTAGAGTTACTTGCCTCAGTGACCTTCTGAGTCAAGCCAAGTTTTTCAATTTATAAACTATGGTACCAATCTCCAATAGTGCGAGAACTTTTATCCATGAGTTACATTACAAAACTCCCCGAGCGTTTTTCACAAAAAAGACACCCCTCTTTTAGCCAATAAAAGTGTGACACGTGTCATCAATGATACATTTATCAATTCTCTCTCCTAAATATTCTCCTATGAATGTGGATTTTTTATAAATTCTCTTGAATCATTGGCTATTTATTAGATATGAGCAGAAACTCTCATTTTGAGATATGAGAGTTTTTGAAAATTGCTCTTTATCCATCCACGAGGTTTTGTAATATAAACTTTCAATCAGGATGGCCTGCCTATCAATTGGTCCGGTTTGTGTGGTTGCAGTGGCAGCCAGAGTTCGACCCATGTACCAAACCAGGCCAACATATTCAAGTTGAAGAATAACTTATTCATCAAACATTCCGAGAATTCGAGTGCCATCCTTGCATATGACCAAGAAGGGAAGGAAAATATTAGACTAAGTTCAGCCAGACCCAACTCACAAAGACTTCATATATTGTTTTGTTTTCGCTTTCAGTCCCATGGGACACTCCAAGACATGAGAGGAACGATGAAGTCCCCAACTAGCTAAGCTACATCTCCGAAACAACTGATTGAGCTACAATCTTATTTTCATATATAATTAACTCCCTCGTGATTAGTGGATTTATTTATTTATTTATTATTTTTATTTTTTAAGGGTTGGGGGGGCAGTATCCAAAGAGGCTGGGAGTGGGACCCCGGCATATAAGGATAAAACCCACACACACATGGGAAGAGGGCAGCGTACCCTAGGATCAAACCATGGATAGCTAGTTGAGAGAGTGGGTAGCACATCAACTAAGCATCCTTTGATTCTCATTTGTATATTAATTAATATGAGTCTCCACTTATGACTTGGTCAAGCCTTGCCTGAGCCTCCAAGTCGATTTGAGCAAGCAGCTTTTCGAGCATAGATGAGTCGAGTTTTTGAGTAACTTAAAAGTGGATATTCTATTTAGGTTTTTTATTTATTATTTTATTATTTTTTTGTAATTAGTCAAGGACCTCATGATCTATAAGTATATGGACTTCTGTCATGGAAAAAGAAGAATGCTCCCGTATAAAGTGGAACATAGGGATCAACTTTGGGCAATTAGGTGAGGAACCCAATCCCTAACCAACTTGACAAAACCCCTTTAAATGTTCAAAATATCCTCTATTGAACTAATTTCATTTAGAAAGTAAAGAAGACAGGATGGTGAATCCATTGATATAAAAAGAATGACCTAAAGATTAAAGAAATAATACTTTATAAGAAAAACCTCAATAGGGTTATTAGATTTCATTTCATATTATAAAAGTGCATGAGCATATGCCCGAGATTTTTAAAAGGTACAAAGTTATATTTTAGATCCTGATATCTAAGTCTGAATTTCTATTTGTTTCTAACCATCAAAAATCTGCATATAAGGGTAAAAATGATTATGTATCAAATGAGAAAAATAAAAGACACTCTAAAAAGGAAAGGATCTAAATAGTGTCAAGGAAATCTAAGAAATAATTGTGGTTCTTTGTTTGCTTTGTTTTTTGTTTAAATAATTGTGTGGTTATTATTATTATTATTATTATTATTGTTATGGTTCTTGCAAGGCCAACATTGATAACACACCACATATTTGTCACTCATTGGATCAGAAAAGCATTTGTCATGGATGGATCCAACTCTACTGTCAATTATCATTTAACTGTACAATAATAAATTACAATCATTAAATGATACCACCTAAAATAGACACATGTAAACAGTATTAGGGTGGAGTGTTGAAGGCGGGGGATTACTGGTCCAATGGAAACATGCAGGCCATACTTCACCATACTTTGAAAGCTTTTAGGTCTCATGACTATTCAAAAACACATCAGTGGCCCACTTGAATTTAAGACTCATACTTCTCCCTTTCCTACCTAAAGGTCACATGTTGATGTCCCCATTGTCTTAGCTCATTAGACAATGCACTATGATTCCTTTTGGTCCATTTAAATGTACAATAAATCAATATTCTTGTTGACGTTTTCACATGGGCATTTTTTTAGAGCTTCTGGATAGAATGTCTACCTTAGAAAATTGTAAGATTATAAATTGGTGAATAAGATATATCAATATTAGATGAATGGAAGTCTATACTATGCACATTGACCTGAAAAAAGAATTTTAAAAAATGACCCCATGCTGCCAAAAGCATGTCTCTGACGACAATTATTTATCGGATCTAACCGATATAGGGCCCACCTTCACATGATAAATCTACTCATACTGCATGCGTCTCAGCTCACTTGATCATTTAGAAAAAAAAAAAAAAAAACGTAACAATATATTTTATGTATGATCAATTAAACAACGTATATTATTTTAATTGAAGTGAAATTTGAGTTAATAAATAAACACATGTAAACATGATTGGCGCAAATTAGATGAAAGAAAGTTAGGCCCACACGTATTAAATGAGCCGACATTACAAGACCATGCATTAATCCTTTTGCTTTCTTGTTCTCAAGAGAAACCATGCAAGCAGGCCATTAGGATACTGGTCATAAATTAAGTAGAAACCAGTTCACCTCCCAACTAGAAAAAATAATTGAGTCCACCCAAATGTCCTGTCAGTGTCTTACCTCAATGACATGTCCTCCACCTACACAAACTAAAATATTGTGCTGCAATTATATATGAATCCATATAACTTCACACCCACTAGTTTTAAACCAAATTTGGAATAGTCTAAGGAGAAATCGGTTTTCGTATTCATTACACTGTAAAGAAGTACCACTGGGGAAATCAACATTCAATCCTGCTTTTGGTGTATTGAGGTGGGCCATCTCTAGATTTTCTTATCCATTTATGAAACGGGCCCTACCATTAGAATGAGAATGTAGGATGAACCTTGTTTATGATCCTTAGGCCCAGTCTGGCTGACTCCGACTATATATGTATTGGCTTTAATTACTAAACATGCTTAATATACCAAATGATAAAGGGATGTATGGTTTTGTTTAAGGTGGTATCCATTGTCTTTTTGAGTTAAAACAATGATTCATTTCATTTGGGCAGGGTCCAAGCCCTAATTGGCCCCATTTGTTATCGTGTGGCTCAAGCATTACCTTAAGCTTGGACCCATGTGGATTTCGCCCTATTTGGGTGTCCATAGCCCTAATCTTTAACAAAATGGAGCTTGAAACCTCTAACCATTAGTGTTATTTCTTTGGACTATTTCCGAAATGGTTCTGATCACAAGCATATGTAAGTACCGGTCCTCTAGACATTGGTGCCAAAATAAAAGTAAGAAAATTTACTTTCAGCGGTAATGAAGCTAGCTAGTGCTTGTCCTCTTTGTGCTTAAAACGACTGATCATCCTTCAAAATGGCCCAGACAGACCATGAAATGAACTAATGGTCTTGTGGACCTCTTGCTTAAATGCTAGGCTCCTTTCCTTGTTTTACTTATTATGTGTACATTGTGGCCATGTGAACGCCATTTAGCCTGTAATAATGGCTCCAAAGAATGACTTGAGACAATAATCACAAGAGCCATGTTAGATAGGGCACCTCTCCCTTTCTCTCTCTAACACATGATGTGGGTCCTACCATCTCTACCTTCCCATTTTCTTGTGTTGATAACCACTTCTTTTGTTGCAAAGTCTGACAACCTATGACTCCCAAGAATCATTGACTAGATGTGAAAATAATTATGAAAAAGAAAAAACAACAAGCTTTCCTTAATTTTATCGTTAGTCACCGACCATGCCTCAGATGTTTCATTAGTAAAACTGCAATGATGTAACCTTTGCTTGTTATCATGGCTAATCTCTCCATCACAAGGTCTAATAACAAGGATTATTGTGTATGTATCATGCAACCATGACATAATATATTTGAGCAGGACTTAGACGGGTCAGATACGAAATCCATTTTTTTCCATAGCATAGACATGGACATGGACATGGACATGTCCCATTGGCAGTATTCAAATCATGCTTCATCTCTAAAGCCAAATTCGTATTTTCATATCCATATCTGAAAACTTCTAGATCCTATGTGCATGGATACAAATGCTGGTTTGAATCTCTTGGGACATTGGATGCTAATTAACATCCTTGATAAGGGGTTGTTTTCTTGCCTTGGGCACTTCGCCGACAGCATTATTATACGTTAATCTCTATGTTTAAAAGAGTAATGAAGTGCAGGCAAGCCACTAAGGTTGTGCCTCGTGGCCCAAAGGATGAAAGGGTCATCCAGGGTTGAGATTAGAAAAACCAAAGGGGGTTAGCCATGTTTTACCACCTCATGCTGTTTGGTAGAACTAGCATCGGCTGGATAGCGATTGATGTCTCTCTCTTAGAACGCATGCTATCTCACTCTCTATCTATATATTTTTTTTTTCTTCTTCTTCTTCTTTTTCC
Organism: Camphora micrantha; assembly: GCA_003546025.1. NCBI lineage: Eukaryota > Viridiplantae > Streptophyta > Magnoliopsida > Laurales > Lauraceae > Camphora > Camphora micrantha. The sequence continues at coordinate 26,667,109 of QPKB01000006.1, read as the reverse complement.
TTGTTTGAGACAATATAGATTGTGTATTGTTAGCCTGTTTAACGTAATCATGAATTTTTAATGATGAGTATAAAATTGTAGAGGATAAGTAATGAGCAAGCTCTCCTAAACATCATGGATTTTGGGTTTAATATGACTTTCATTAATTGACCAATTCCTTCTCTTTTTTGTTGTCATGATAATATTGTTTTTATTTGAGTGCGAATTCTTATTGTGGTAATTGTCTTGTGAGGGGCCTATGCAGATACATGTCAATCAATGAGGGTAGAGGATAGAAAGATTTTGTCTTAGATTAGGGTTGATACAAAGTCAGAGGATTGGAGCCCATGATTAAGGCTTACAAACTAAAAGTACACTTCAGCTTCACAAACGCTAAAGATTTGTTTTGAAAATATCATGATATTATTGTGAAATATGAATTTCTCTATTAATTAATTAGTTATCTTTAAAATATCTTGAAATTTGAAAATGTTGAAGAAAAACACTGTCTGAGTGATAAGATTGAAATAAATTAGTGAAGATTGTATATAATTACATGTCTAAAATTAACTTAAATTTATTTTATTTTATGATTTTTCTTATTCAAATTTCACTTTTTTCTCACAACATTTTCCTTGTAATATCTCTAGAAAATGCCCAATTCTGCAAAATATCTCAATTTTTAATAGTAAGTTATATTTACTTTTGTTTTTGTATTTTTCATTATTTAAAATTTAGTTTATTATAACAAAAATTACCTTGAACTATCTTGAGAAACCCTTAATTCTAATTATCCCCACATTTTCTAGAGACAATAATTTCCCAAAAATGATCATAGAATTTAAAATTTTGAGAAAATGGTTAGCTTGTGTGAGGGAGAACCCATATAAACATATTACAAAAAAACATGGTCCAACTTGTTCTCTGTCACCCACTTACAGTGAAAAACTAATTTCTATCCATTTTTTCTTCTTTCTTTTGCTAAGCAGGAAAATTAATTAATTAAAGAAGTAACTACAACAAAAGACAAGGAAAGGAGACCTAAAGGGCACAAACTAGCACCATAAACTACCCAACTGAACCAGGACTATGGAACCAACTACACCAGCAAGCAAACCTGCACACCAACACTACTACCAACTACTACACAGCCCCACTAGCTTTTTATGGTGAACTGAAGTTCCTGCTCCTCTTTTGCCCTCTACCTACTGTACCAGTCTTTAGTGCATTTGGGCTTGATCATTGATGGCTTTATGAATCTTAAAATATTTCCCTCCAACCCCAGCTGCTGAATCTCCTTTTGCCTTTTGATACCACTTACAGACCTGATAAGGAAGGGTGTCCCTGAAACATGAATGGAAGTTAGCTGTCTCGTTCCTTGCTTCTGCAGAATCTTTATTCTCCACCAATGTTAGGATGTCCCCTTCTTTTGAAAAATGAACTATTCAGTAGAATGCTAGGGTGCTGATGGGTCAGGTCAGCCTTTCCCTGGCAGAAAATTTTCCAAGCCCAGCTCGATCATTTACAAACTAGGCCTTATATTTCAGCCCAGAGCAGATCCGTGTTTGGCCCGATTGATAAGCGGGTCCACGTCCTGTCCATACCAATATATCCAACTGCATAAGATATGATATGTAATTGCTAAATATAAAATTTATTCTATTTTTTTATATTCTATGCAAAACACATGAATATAATAAAAAAGTATTAACATTACTATATATATAATAAAAAAATATTTTATTATAATATACTTGTCTTTAAGTCAGGGCCAGATCAAGTCGGGCCTGGGTCCTCTACATTAGATCCATGTCAGGACTGAATTCGAGTTTGGGTCCAAGTAAGATCTAGAGGATCACTAATTAGGTCTAGGTTTTGACAAAAATGGACTGAATCCTATTACATCCTTAGTCAAAATGAAAAATCTTCGTTCTCAAATTGTAGGAAGTAGGGTTTTGGGATCATTTTAGAATGAGGGATTACGAAATATCCATGGGCTGGTAGATTTTTTGTTGCACGGGCTCATTTGATACAGGAAATGTTGAGATAAATTACGCAACACTTACCGACGCCATAGAAACGTCGATAAATTCTAATTTTACCGACGCTATCACCAAAAGATAGCGTCGGTAAATTTGTCGCGCAGCCCGATACGAAAAATTGCAACTTCCCGACGCCATTAGCGTCGGTAAGTTTTGATATATAATTTCCCGACACATTTGGCGTCGGGAAGTCCTAAGCGTTTTTACAACTTACCGATGCTAATGGCGTCGGTAAGTTTTATATTTAATTTCCCAACGCACGTGTCATCGGGAAGTTCTACCGCCAAATCTTTTTTCGCTGCAATTTCGGTTCACGCGTTTGACCCAAAAACTTTCCGACACCATGAGCGTCGGGAAGTTTGTTAAACTGCTACCCCTATTCAGCTTTTTGTGGGAAGAAATTTACCGACACCTTACGGCGTCGGCAAGTTAATTATATACCCCCTTTACCTTCCCCTTCTCCCCCTGCCTCGCCAATCTCTGCAACTCCTCCTCCCCCTTTTCTCTCTGCATCTTTTCTCTCTTCCTCCCATCTCTTTAACCTTCTCACATCTAACCAATCTTATCCTAGCCTTCTTCCACTCTTTAAAAGGTATGAAATATTTATATTATTAATTTTATTTTTTGGTTTTTCTTCAAATAATTTTTCTCTTTTTTTGTTTAAATGTTTGTCAGCATATGGCGACCACCACTACTGCCGGTGTCTACTGCTGCTGCCATTCCCCACCCATACCAACTCTTGTTATATCTTATAATCAGTAAATAGTTATTATTTTTTATTATTTATATGATAATTAGTTTAATAATGTGTTTTTATAGGTTTTGTTTTATAAATTTTAGAATAGATATGATTATAAAATTATTATTATCTGAATGTAGTTTGATAATTTATATGGATAATTTATAAATAATTTTTGTTATGTGTTTTAAATATGATTTTATGTCTAGGCTTTTTTTTTATATGGATGTGATATGAGATTGTTAAACTATGTTGTTTATTTTTTGAAGATATGAATTAATGAAAATGTTAATATCTTTTTGAGATATATGTTGTATGTGTAGTATTGTTAGTAGAAATAGTTTGGATTTTATTTATGATTAGAAAGTTAAGTACATTGATTTATTCAGATTTTTTTTTAAGTTTTAGTAATATGATATGATTTTGGTATACGTAGATGACAAATAGTATACTAAAAATTATTAATTGAAAAATTATTTCTTTATTAATATAATATTTAAAATAATTAAATAAATATTAATTAATAAATAATAATATTTAATTTAAGAATAAAACAATTTAAAATATGAAAAATTTAGACTTTAATGAATTAATGAAAGTAAAAATTAATTAAAATTTAATTTATTCATATAATGTTATTTATAATTAAGAATAATTAATTACTATGTTTTTTAAAAATTATTATACTATTTAAAAGTAATTGAATATTAATGAATTAATTTTTAATAATTTTCAAAAGTAAATACTTTAATTAAAAATTGTCAATTGTTATTAATATAGTGATTAATTCTAATTAATTTGAAAACTTTAATTAATAATTTAAAGTTTTAAAAAAATTTAGAAAGTGAAAATGATTATTTAATTATTATAATTAATAGTAATTGTAAAATAATTAATTATTAAAAATAGGTAGTGAAATAACTTTTTTTAAAAATAAAAAATGAATTAAAAATAATTTAATAAAACATTTTGTTATTTCAAGTTAGAGATGACCATAGATAAGAGTTGGACATCGTTGTCTAATCGATTATGTGCCGAGAATTTATCCAGACAGTGGCTAAGGAACAAAATTGAGAACGAAGATTGGCAGTGGCTCTGTGATTATTGGAGTGCTAAGGAACAAAAGGTAAGTTTCAAACATTTCATCATATGCTTTAGTGATATAAATATTAATTTGATTCTACATTATTATTTTTCCTTATTAATTTTGTATTATCATTTAAGGAACTGGGTGAGAGAAATGCGTTAAATCGCGCAGCAAGAAACAATTACAATAGCTCCCATGGTTCAAAATCTTTTGCAGCACATCGGCAAGGACTGGTATATAATTTTTCATTAATTATGTGAATTCTTTTTTCTTTATGTTTACATTTTAACTCAAAATATTACTATAGGTCAATCCCAATACTAGTCAATTCCTTGATGACATTGAGTTTCACAAACTCATGTACACTAACCACCAGATAGGACGTTGGTGTGACCCCCAAGCGGAGCAGAACTACGTGAGTATAGTAATTAATTTCAATTCTTATATAAACATTTTTTTTAATAATTCAAATAAATTTTATATACATTTTTTATAAATATATATATATACATATATTTTTGCAGAATGATATGTTGGCGCTTAGGGATTCACAATCTCAGAACTCTGATGTGGAGTCTAATTGTCAAAGTTAGGAAGTTCTTCTCACTGAAGAAGAGATAGTTCAAAAGGTTCGCAAGCCTCGTCCAGGATACATCAAAGGGAGAGGAAGAATTGTGAAAGGATTATCCAGTTCTAGTGGGGGACAACTAGAGAATGCCGAGGTCCAGGAGCTTAAGAACAAGGTTGCAACGCATGAGGCCCAAGTGAACACATATAAGAATGAAGTTAACACCTATCAGAACCAAGTCAGCACATATCAGAACCAACTTGCATCATGTGTGGCCTACATCCAGCAACTAACCGCTCAACTTAACATGCAATTCCCTGGACAATTTAATCAACTTGATCCTTCCTCCACCTCCGCCTCCACAATATCCTTCGGGCTCTCCGCGTGATGATAATGATGATGATGATGTTTATTATCCAGAGATGCCGAGAAACCCTCATTAGACTACTATATTTCAGACTTTTAACTTGATGTTTATGGCTTTATCTTTTAGACTTTTATTTTTATATATTAGTGTTTGATCTGATATATTTGGTTTGTAATATGTTTGATAATATTTTATAATTTTCTTATTATTAATATAAATTAGACTTTTAGTATTGGAATCATGATTTAAAAAAAAAAAAAAAAAAAAAACATAAAGTTACCGACGCCATTGACGTCAGCAACTTTAACCATAAAACACGCTACCACTATCAGTGGTAGCTTGTTTTACGGAAGGTTACCGATGTCACTGGCGTCGGTAAATTTTATTTCAACTTGCCGACGCGGTCAATGCGTTGGCAAGTATATTTAGCTACGTTATTTTCCCTACGCCATAGGTAGTGTCGGTAACTTTATTTACCGACGCCTATTTAAGTTTACCGACACATTGACTGCGTCGATAAACGCGAGTTTTGTAGTAGTGTCATCAATGGCTTGCAGCACTTAACTATGCACCCTACATCGATGAACTTAGGGCTCACAATTGTAGGTGTGGATCATTTCAATTCTTCTTAAGAGCCTTCATGGCAGCTGCTCCCTGAAAATAAATGTAGTTTATAAAGTTTAGTTATGTATATTTGGATTGGAGGTCACATCTCTCTTTTTTTTTTTTTTTTTTTTTTGATACTCCAACATAAGAAAAGTTGTGGCTTAAAAAAACACACTCTTTCATATGTGAATAGGCTTTCAACTTCAAAAAGAAATTCAAATTTTTAAAGAAGGATAAACCAAAAAAAACACATGGATATGAGGTGATTCAGTTTTCTCTTTCATCTTTAAATGATTTGCTAACTTTGCAATAAAAGCAAAGAAGTTTTTTCAAATTTCAAGAAAAGCGTGCTTGAAGATAATGTGTGGTGCTTTAATTAATTGAAAGCCATAGCTTTTTGTGTTGCTAGACGTTATTTAATCATATCAAAGATGTTGTATACATGAGAAACATAGCTGAGGTTTGTGCAAATCACATAGTTACCCTAATTAGAGGTGAAAGGACCCAAAAATGGATCAATCTGTCACTTATGTCATTGAGGGCCTAATGAAGCATCTCTCTCTCTCTCTCTCTCTCTCTCTCTCTCAAATGTGTATAATAATAGTTTAATAAACTAATTTTTGCTTCCCCTGAATGGCACTAGTCAACTTTGACACAATAACTCAGCAAGGCAAATGAAACAAATATTGGTGAGTGCTGTTGCCCGGAGACATTCTAAGTTGAGTTGAACTTTCGAGTCCAAATTAATACAATCAGTCCAATGAAAGTCGTGTATATTCACCTCAAAATTGTCGGCAAGTAGACGTACGATACGAGATTTTTCAATTTGGCTGTCCGCAAAAGCGACATCTCCTTTAATTGAATTAGAGTAAAAGCTGTTGAATGGCTTGCCAGTTTGGTCTGCTTTTCCTCAACTCGCCAGAATCATTCAGAGCAAGTCAAATTAGTAAGATACGGTTCCAGCATAAAATCACAGTTACTTGTTTTCTTCATCAAGAAATCCACTCTTTTCTAGCTAGAGATCAAATTTAGAATGAATAAATAAATTTAATGACACATTTGTGTAGCATCTAAGAAAACCGATTCGAAACAAGCTTGATTCAGTTTTAAACCTTAGGTGCCCACTTAAAATCACAGTTATATGTTTTCTTCATCAAGAAATTCACTTCTCTTCTAGATACCTCGCTCAGAAGAACAAGAACAAAACACCTCAAGTTGTAATAGCCTAGACAAAAACAACTATAAGATAGTCATAAGATCAGAAGGGTCCAAATGCATGCATTTTTCTTGCACATCCACATCACTCTCTCTCTCTCTCTCTCTCTCTCTCTCATAAAAAGGGGAAGAAATACTCCTGGGCCCACAAATTGTGAGGATATTTTAAACCCATCCTTAATGATTTATCAAGGTTCTTATCCCTCTACCACACACCAACCTCTCCAATCAAAACCAAACCCTTTTTCGAAAGGATTGCCATAGGCACCTCCTGGTTCCACATATTCGACCTTATCTCTTCCTACATTTCAAAACCATTCTTCAAAGGAAAAGGTGCCCCACAACTTGGCTGTCCCCTTGACTTAACTTACAAAACTCCCATCTCTCACACTCCCCACAACATTCCACAACTTGCTCCAACTTGCTCCATATAAAGAACCCACCAATAGACATGCATACCGCACTTTGATTATTACCTTGTCCTTTCTCTATCATCAAAACCAGACAAATGATTGTTATAGACTAGCGAGATGGTTAGCAATTACTTTATTATTTTCTTTGGTATATTTGAGTGTGACAATAGTTGGAGCCAAATGGGGTGGATTAGAAAAAAAAAAATTTCAATCTAATTCAATTGTGAAGTTAAAAAGATCAAACCAAACCCTTAAATGATTTAGATCGGGATCCGATTGACACGATAAGGGGTGTTTAGACGGATTGCATTCAAGTAAAATAAGCTTGGGAAGATGAATAGCAAGAATTAGTTTAACCCAAACTCAACTCATTTATAATCAATGTTAGATTTTTATTTTTATTTTTTTTTCCTTTTGGGATAAAGATCAATGCAAGAGTCAAGAATCAAAATGAAAATGGATCAGTTTTAATGGGGATCCACCCTAACCCACTCCAATTAGGGTGGGTTTGGCACTTTCCCCACCATATAAAACTTCTAGCAGTGACATTTTTCAAAAACTTAAAAGGGTTACAAGGTTTTCATTTTTTTAATTTTTTAGAAGAATATAAACTTATCAATATCAAATTTAACCTATCACAAACTCTTTACCCATCGCAGATCAAGTTGGTGGGGCAGATCATGTGTCAATCGGGTCAGATACAGATCGGCCTAAACCCATAGTCGACACAAGATTACCTAGTCAGGTTTACGTTGGGTAATCTGCTCAGTCAAGAACTGGCTCTTCTAGGTGACCAAAAATGCAAGATATCAGACTTTTGTGAGAGGAAGTAAATCTGTAGATAGATGGACTAGCAGGTAAGGAAGGAAGAGTAGTCATAGATGTGGAAGCAATGATGTTTTTATAGCTTTGACCACGCATGACGTGTGTTAGACTTTTTGTCATCCAATTTGGACGTTCGGTCAAAGCAAACGGCACGAGAGACTAGGGAGAGAGATGCCCTACTACACACGCCTTACTACGTACGTGTCACAACCTTTAACACGTGCCCAACTCCATCCTCACACACATGTATATTTATATTTTTAGAGACGACGGTTTTCCAGGTATATAACCTGATAGGACTATTTCTCCGACGACGCATGAAACTCACGTATACATATATAAGCACGTACACATACACATACACCAAGTAAGTTTTTGGAAAAATTCAAGTACATGACATGAGAAGTGACGGTGGATTAAAAATAATTATCAAAAGTTTAAATTTCAATTTGTAATTTTGAGAAAATCAACTTCACTATGATAAATAGTGTTTTCTCCACAGTATTGAGGGATTTTTTTTTTCTCTTGCTTATGTTAAAACTTTATAATTAATTCCCTTAAATGAATCCCAATAGGGAAAAGGAGCCCTCCTCTGTCATATCCAAATGGGCCCTTTGTTCAATTGCTCCTAATGGACTTTATTGTGGACTATCAGCATTTGGGAGAAGGATAATATTCTGTTCGATACCATTCAAATAATAATAATATTATTATGTTTGAAGACTATCAGCATTTAGGGCATGTTTTTTTATTTTATTTTTTATGAATATATAGGAATTGAATACTTAAAAATCAATGCTATAAGCCTATAAGCGATTAAAAATGAAGACCAAAGGTCAATATTCAAAATCGATAATCAAATAATCTTTTCGTTAATGAAGATTAAATCGACGGATGTTGGAAAACAAACACCCAACCTTCACCCTGGTAAAATCTTATCAAACTCAAGGTCTCGTCTACATTGTTACTTTTTTTCCTTTTACTTCCCACATCAAATCCACCTCTCACTTTTTTAATAATCTTTTGATAAAGCTAATCTAACTCTGAATTCTTATGTATTCTATGCAAACAATTAGGCCCTTAATATATATTCTAGCATTATTTGACTTTGAATTTAGATAACTGTAGTATCCTATTTGCAATCGATTTCTAGCGATTGTTGATCATTATCATCATCCCCAGTTTCATTTTTGTCTTATTCAATTACTTTGAGCTGGCAATTAGGAAAGACTTCCTAGCAATGGCTCATCATCATGAGATTTGCCATATCAATCATCTTTAATGGATTGGATGGATAAGGATCAGATTTAGGTCCAGACATTCTACTTTTTAAATTTTTTATCTGGACCTCCCCATAAAAAAAGAAAAACGGCTCCCTCCTAATGGTCAGTCCAAGATTCATTGATTAGACCAGCATTTTGAAAAATGAATCTAGATTGTCTAGTGGGGCCCATTTTAACCTAAATGGTTGAAACGGGTGCCTAAGAAGGTTGGCCTGCAAACAGTAGAAAACCAGTCTCAGTCAGAAAAACAGGCCATACAGATCAATCTTAAGAGCACTATGGTGGGCAGTCAAAATCATTCAATCAAAGCAAAACTTTTATGTTGTTAGGTGCCTCGTTCTTACTTGGTCCACCCAGTGATCCGTTTCAAACAATAGAAAGATACAGTGAAGACTTATGTTTGGAAGTTTGACTTTGCTTTAGAATAGTAGATGTGCCATGAAAAGAAAGTTAAAAGAGTCAAATACCAATTAGAGTTTGTAGCTGTACTTGAATTTAGTAGTTGTGTTTATAAGTCATATAAACGTGGTATTCTATCATGTATAGTTATGGCACTAGCATTTTGATTTAAATTGTTCATTTCGTCACCATAGATTAGATGGCTAACAATGATAATAAATAAATAATATATCTTTTTCGGCAATTTCTAATCTCCAAATCCTACTTTACCTATCAGAGTCAATATGAGATTCATTTGAGACAATTATTTTGTAAGTTTCTTTTGAATAGACTTACTGTAGGGAGTATATTGAAATTTTAAAGAATTACAAGGTAGTTTTAAGTAGAACAGGGACCGGACCGAAGGTACTTGAAATTACCGAGCCCATTTAACAACTACTGTGCATTTCCTGAGCCCTCTTGCCCAAATGCACACATTGATGAATTTTGTCATACTATGCTACCTGGTCAATAGTACCGAAAAGTTAAGTTAGTTGTAATGTCAAAATCCTAGGCCCATGCCATCCTGTGGGCCTCAAAAGCACTGTCCAAAAAAACTCAAATATAATCTTGCAAAGCTAACAGGCCGAGTCAACTAGACGAGACGGAGGAGTCTTAGCCGAGTTTACTAGTCGAAACTCAGTATATAATACATACAAAAAAATTGAAAAACTGAAAAACAGGAAATCAGTTTATTAATCCTTTGACCGAGTCCTCACCAAGCCAAAGTACTGAGTCAAGACGAGTCAGCCAAAAATCAGTTAGGCTCCAATACACAAGTTTTATGGACGACCCAAGTTATAACCGAGATGAGTCTGCGAGATGTGACCAAGTTTTAAACTATTCTCAAAAGTTCATCTTATATCCCACTCAAATCAAATAGCATCATCATCATCATCATCATCATCAACTAACCTGACACTATCAATCTGAGAAAATGAGAATACAAAATTCCATTTTTCAAGTGGGAGATGTGGACGGGGCCATACAACACAAGTGACCGCTCTCTCTGTCTGTCCTCTGAGAAACAAACAGGGTCTGTTGCAACTTACTAACAATCAAAAAGACATGAGAATGTGTTTGGTGAAGTAGCCGTTTCACTAACCTTTAACTAAGCTTACGTTTGTAGTTGTAAGGGGGCAGGTGTTTGGGCGGCCGTTACCTGCGCTATTTTTAGTTGAGGGGATAATCTAACTTGCACCACGCGATGCATATGTACACCAAACCATTAACTGCAACTACTTACTTGATATCTGCCCAAACAACCTTGTAAGTTGTAACTTGCCCCCTGTTGAGCGTCGAGGCTTGTGGGCCTCAAGGGAATCTTTGGATAGCCACACCACCGTGGCCCCGTATATGGTGGCAGAGGCTCAAATCATCATTGGCCAAATTTGATCCATGGCCCACAAGCATTCACCGTCCAAAACAAGCGTACAGTCGATCCTATAATCTAGTGTATTTGGATGGGTGCCAAACCTCATCACCTATGACTATCAAGGGGGGTCCCTGTTGATGGTCCATAAAGTGGGCCCCATCATAGTGTTTTGGAGCACCAACACTCACCAACAAAGTGGCTCCCCTATTTGAGATTGCATATTTGTGTAATTTACTTGTATAGTATTGTCGCCCAAAAGGCGAAATCGAGAGAAAAGTAAAGAAGATGAGGTCAAACCAAAAGTGCTAACGACATGAGAGAGTAGAAATTATTTTTATTTTTTTTTTACTTTTTTTGTAAAATTAAGAGGGTTTTTTGTCATTTCGGATAGGGGAGAGTAGCTTTTTTATTTTTTATGTAAAACAAAATTGGTAAGCTGAGGCCTAGGTAGTCATATTTACAAAACAGCATGTTGGAAATATTATTATAAGAATAAGTTAGCAATAGATAATTTCAGATTTTGAGCTCTTTTTCATGATAATATCAAAAAAGGAATTTAGATAAGTAAAATATTTTTTAGTAATTAGAAAATGAAAATAGAAATCAATAGGCTCTATGTTTTATAATATATATATATATATATAGTGGTTATTTAAGGCTTGACACTCCAAGAGGTCAAAAAAGGTCAAATTAAATTCGTATATGCACAATCCCAGTTTAAGAAGATCCTAAACCTTCAAAGGATGTGTCAATCCATGTATATGCCCCTAGGTTCGTATCAATTGCAACAATCACCATTTGATTCGGACATCAATAACCATTCAGTTTGGATGCCTTTAAAATATGGTTAAATCACACATTAATCACATTTTTTAACAAAAACAAAAATTTCACATAAATTAACAACAAATTAGACTAACATTATAAGTCAGGTTTTCCGGCTAACCTACTTATACCTCAGCTAGTGGTGGGCATCTCTGATCTCCCTCACCATAAAGCAACCACGGGTCAAATCCTACTTGTACTTAGCTGAGTAGGGAGTCACTAGGTTGTCTATATGGGCACGAAAGTGTTTAACTACTTATGAAAAAAAAAAAAACAGAAGGAAGAGGGAAAAAAGAAGTTAAGTCTTTCCGACACGTATGAATAAGCAACCTAATTCTGGTAAGTTGAAATAAGATTGATTGCAAAATTCTTTGTACTTAGAAAGCATAGCTAAGTTGTCCTATAAATATATACTTAAACCCAAACTAGAATTTGAAAAAAAGGGAAGTAAAGCAGGGTAAACTATAGCCCTTTTTTAAATCCAAAAAAACAAATACAAAGGTCAAATAGCAACAATGGACTCCACCAAAGCGGATCAAATTTGCCCATAACCATCGGGTCACAACTCACAACTATAACCAATTATAAGATGGGCCAACCCTAACTAGAAATGTAAATGAGTATCTGATTATTCGAGAGAACCGAGATCAGAATCCTTATTTAGGCCCCTTATTTAGGGTCCGGATTTGGTTTCACCTTGATTCGGACCCGAGACCCGACATATGACTACAATTTTCAAAAATCTTTTCTAAAATTTATATTTTTTTTAATATCATTCTTTACCTAAATCTAGACTCGGATCTAAACCAGTCCCATATATGGTTCTGATTTCTACTCCAGAGTAAAGAAACTGGTTCCGCAATAGTTCCGGGCCTGGATCCAATTTCAATTTCTCCTTGACGGTTCCGGATCCGAGCCCGGATCCGAATTTGGATTCAGATTTGAAATTGACCTGTTACAATCCTAGCCCTAACCCATGAGCTAGGGTAGAAAAAAACAAAAAATACAAGAAAGTTCACTTCCCATGCACGTAAAGTCGATGGGGATGTTGTCCCAAAATCAGGAGGCAAAAGAGTACTTGCTGCTTCCACACAGACGTTTTCTCTTTTCTCTCTCTCTCTCTCTCTCTCTCTCTTATGTGTGACGCTAATTGATGGATACGTGCCAATTTACATAAATACCCCTCCAAACTTCTCAGTCTCTGATGTACCTCACCGTAATTTCCTGAACAAGTCTAGGGGGCATCAGTCATTTCGCAGTGACCTTACCCCCACACTATGCCATTGATCACAGAGAGAGACATTGCAAGCAGTTGCAGGCACGAGAGGCGCATGACTGACGGAGAGGAGTTAGTAGCGCCCACCGGCGTTCATTAGCATGATCACGTGATGGTGTCACGTGACCAACCATTTTTATAATTTCAACGGCGGATCTTTGCAGTCAACGTGGTCGAAAAAAGGATGCTCGATTACGCCCCCGCATGCGGCCATGGATCGAAATGTCGTTATCGGACCATGGTCCACAGTGCAAGAAGTCAAAAATAATCATATACTAATTACTGAGACGGGCCAAAACAGCCTATTAAACTAGTTCTATAGGTTTAGACAGTGATAATTCAATCCATGATGTACATTTAAAATGTAGAAGGGGAGAATAAATCAACCTACTAATTTTTTTATTTTTATTTTTGACTCATGCATACTCACACACCTTTTCTACGTTCCACTTGAAAATCAACGCTGTAGTGAGGAATTATTCTTGGTTGTTTCTACGAAAATGAGATGCATGATCACACGCCCTTTTCTAATTTCTCATCATCAACGCTATAGCCAGAAATTGTTCTGAGTTGTTTCTTCGAAAAGGAGATGTATCGCCGTTCGGATGAGTATGAGTCTAATTAAGGGCCTGCTCGGGGGCTTTACTAGTAGAATTGGGTGGAGTAAATGTTATTTTGAGAAAATAATAATATATAAGTGGGTTATGATGGTATTTTATTTTTAGTTATTTGTGATGGAATCTTTTTAACTTTTTTTATTGAAAAATGGAGTTTTTTTGGTCTTTTAATGGAGAAATGCGGTTACTTTTTGAAATTTTTTTTTTTAAAATATGGTGAAAATTTTGAATTAAAGTGTTTTGGTGGTATGTTTTTTATAGAAATTGGAGCTTGACCTTACTTGACTCTAAGGATAGAGTGGCCAAACAAACCCAGGGCCCCAAATAAAGTTGATTAAAGTAAACACTTTGTAAATAAATAGTTTGGCGCAAAGCAGACTTGCATGCTAGTAAATGTTATGCGGATCACAGATTAGTCATATAGTTAAAATGGTACGCGCAAACTTATTATGTACTGAAGGTTATATGTGTGGATTTGTGAAAATTTTAAAAAAAATTAGACACTTTTATAAACTTCCCATGATTTCAAGCCGAAAATTAAGTATATAATACCTTTTTTAAATCTAATTTGATAGAATGTGAATAGTATCATGAAGGTTAAGTTGAAATCCATATGGAAAGGTAGTTGTTTAAGATAACTTATATGCATGGGTTTAGGAGATGGAACTTCCAAATATTGATATAAGAACACTGGCATCCGTTTCAATCAATACAATAAATAATCTCAAAATGTAGACTTGCCAAATCGCACCTGCATCAATTCGAAAATGGTGTGCACCTTCGGTCAACTCAATGCCCTTCAAAGTCAGTTGCTTAACCATAGTGGATGCAAAATGGGGTAGATTGTATTGGATTCCTATGATTGGTCACCAAAACCATGGCCCACGCATGTACAAAGTCAAAGGTGGGAGATAGTATCCATGTCGTAGACCTAAAGATCACATAATGTCACTTTCTATTTAGCTGTAGTTAAGTTTAATAATTTTGCTGTCAAATTCTACTATGAGATGATTACAGCACTCTCCTATGGCTGTAAACAAGGTAAACACAATGGGCCCATTCCTTTACAAGGTGGGACCTTTCCTTCCACCATTGATTATTGGGTCCACCCACTACTCTTCTCGGCAGCCATATTGTTCCCCCAATCTTGAAAGAGAGAATATTCATCATGTCTAGCTCCAACCAGGGTGAATCATGAATACAGTTTTTTGATGCTCAATTCTCACACATGTGGGGCCATTATTATGTTATTTTTACCATTGGTATGATGAGGCCCATTGCATATGGTAAATTTGGTACCTTGGGAAGAGGAAAATGGTTTCTAAGTTAAGATTATTTAGACCTTACAATATTTTTTTTATAGGAAATATGGTAAATATTTTCTTTCTTGAAAACGAAGTTCAACATTTCTCCTATATAAACAAAGCCAAAGATCATCATCGTTCATATTCATTAGCACAATTATAATCATTAAACCCTTATCCCATCTATTTTGGAGTCATTTATATAAATTTTGCCTCTCTATTCTAACTTATTGGGCAACAATAGCCTCCAAGAGGTCCAACCTTTTAGAACCATGATGGTCAACTCTACCATTTGTTGGAACCGTAGGTCCTAAGTCTAAGTACCGGTTCTCATCTAATTTTTTAGGGTTTATTGTCCCAAATTGCCACCTTCATTTACTAAAAAGGCTCTCTCACCTCACCCGATGTTTACTTTCCTACTGAATGACTCTATCACCTCATTTGAGATCTACTACTTTTACGGCTTCACCTGAGAGCAGGCCCGGTAGCTCGGTATTTATTAAAAAAAGAAAGTTTATATAAAAGAATTAGAATGCATCATGTAGACCAGCAGGCAAGATTAAACTTTTGTCCAATTTCCCTCCATCAAATCTACTTTAAATACAAACATAAATAATTTCAGTCTTTGGGGGTAGGGGGACCGGTCACACCAAAAACCATAATCAGCAGGGGTGATTTGGTCATTTGCAACAAAACGCAGCGTAGAAAGCAGAATTCTGTTCCGACCTCCGTCGACTTTGACTCAGTCAACGCATCCGTACAATTTCGTACGGATAAGGCAAGCAGAGACTGGCAAAAGCAGTTCTAATGTGTTTTTTTCGTATTCCGAAATTACCCTTCTCCAAGTTCGCGATTTTACTTTATTCTATTCTGTGGAGCGTTTTGGCTTCGACTTTACCCTTCCTCTGTCATCACGTGCGCGGGGCCTCGCCCTCTCACGCTCCGGTTCCCGATGCACCCGACAATGTCAAATGCGTCAAGCAACATCCTCCTCTTCCCCAAATCCCCATTAGCCTTGCTCTTATTTTACTTAATCTTAATTATTCTATACTTCCTTTCATTCTTCACAAAAATTGAGAGAGAGAGAGAGAATCTAAGAGAATGAAGAATGAAGGAATGAGATTGTGGAATACTAAGTTTAATATTTTTATTCCCCCCTTGTGAATTTTTTAACCCTTGGGGTACTTCTTTTCATGTAATCTAAATCACTATAATGCCCTCGGCCCTTCTTGTTCTTGTATATCATTGATAATATAGCGGAAAATAACATGTGTTGATTTTGATAAGATTGATGCATTAGATCGATAGAGTAAACGTAACGGGCATGCATCGTTTATTTATGCATTGCGTATTAATATAGGTGGTGAATGGTGATACGGGTTTAGATGAATTGAAATTAGTATTGAAAATACTATTCTAGAGAAATGTTTATTTTAGAAAATGTTGGGGACATTTTAATATTGGACTTGAGATGATATTATTAAATGTCACAAAAAAAAAAAAAACTTCTGTGGATGATTAAAAGTAAAAGAATTCTAAAAACAAGTTTAAATTACTACTAAACTAATATTATATATATACCATTTAATTTTCTATTTTATTACTATAATATCACCAATTTCCTCACTTTTATGATAACATTTTTTTTATCATGCCAATTTTGGAACTACCTTGAAATTATATATAAAAAAGATGCAAACTATTGGTGATGTTAAGAAAAAATCTAAAATTATTAATTCACAATAGTTGCAATACTAGCTAATGCAGGTTATTATGTTTTTCCTTGTTTATTATCATAGCTTATCTCACAGTATGATATTAGATATACAAAAAGACTTTACTTAATTCAACAATCCGATAATATGAATAATAGTTTTACTTAATAGCTCCACAACCAAATTAAATATTATATATCCACATGCAATGTCATTATCACTTGATCAAAGCCTTGCCCCAACCATATTTGGATCAACAAAATGAAATCTATTTCTCCATTTCGATTTATATACACTTATTTAATGCGAAGAAGAAAATATGGTATTGTTTTGAATAAAAGGAACTATTCATTATATTATTTATATTGTTAAGAAATCAAGCCATTATATATTTTGATACATGTAATTAGCAATTAAAGTTAATACACCTATTAAGGCTAACATGGCCCCCATGTAATCATTTATGGGTTGGCATCATATTGATCAAAACCGTCCATAAATCACAACAAAGAAAGCATGTGGTTAGCACCATAAAAGGACTCTTAAAAGAAACCTGCGTGGGCCTGTCCACTAGGGTTTTGTCTTATTACTTCAACCCATCCTTAGTTTTGTACTTTTGTCTTTACTTTTATAACCACTGTCTCGTTTCATCTCTCTCTCTCTCTCTCTCTCTCCCCCTCCATTTGGCAGCTGGTACACACCTCTCATAGTTTTTCCACGGCAAAAGGTGAGCCCAGGGGCATTTTCGCCTACAACCTTTTACTATGTAACATACCTTTGTTACTAAGCTACTTTACTAATAAAGTAATAACAACTAAATAAAAGAGCCGAGAGCCGGGGAAAGAAGAGTAGAAAGGGATTTCATTTAATTTCATCAAGAATAAGGAATGATGAGAAAGACGGGGATCGCGGCGGGTGAGCCGGGCCGGGTCCGTGCGTGAGTCGGCTCGGGTTCCCAACGCGGCCTGGTGACTTACCGTGCGGTCAAAGATGTTGACTTGCATGCCGGGCGTATTGTAGCTGACGCGGCGCCGTTCCGTTCGCCACGTGTTGGTGGTGGAGTGCCGTGCCGCTCCCGCACTGGTGTGCGTATTCCGCAGCAGTGGACATGTGGGTCCCACCTGTTGTGCCAATTCCATCATCTTGGCCAGATTCATTAAATGGGACCCACGGGGGCTGCAAATCTTATGTGGGGACCACCGGCTTCTGGTCCGCTACAGACCGTCTCGACCTCTTACCATCTATCGTTACGTGCAACGTTCTCTCTTCTTTATGTATATATTTCCTTCCTGTCTTTTACATTTTTTCCTTTTTTCTTGTTCATACCGTGGAGTATGTAAGCTAATTAATAGATAGGAATTCATATCATAAGTAGTTAAAATTTTCGATTCAAAATTACATGTATGAAATGACCATCAAATAGTCTTCCCTCTAAGGGAAATTTAATCAAAGAAAGATGAAAAACTAAAAGTTTATCATCACTCTTTATAATTTCAAATTTTAAAAAAGTTGGATCTTATTTATACCGCTACCTTATATCCTTTATCCTTATCTCATATCATTTACAATTTACCATCTTATTATTCATATGTGGAGATAAAATAAGCTTTCAAGTTTTTGTTGATATATTCTAAACAATGTGTTGTGTATAAAAAGAATTTATTGTCATTATTAAAGCCTTTTTTCAATTGTATCGAGGTTGACTATATGAAATTTATTTCTCCTTTTTTATATTGTTAGTGCCAAATAAGTGGAGAAGACAAATATTATGAGAAAATAATATTTTCAACAAAACTTTGTGGGAAAAAGTGCACTCTTATCCTTTTTTTTTTTTTTTTTTCAATTGTTGCACCCAATACATATTAGGTAGAAATCCATGCTAAAAAAAATCACCCTCCTAGTTTTTGTAAACCATGAAATTTAACTCAGGTGTTATATGCTCGTTTGGATGTGGAAGAAAAAGTAGTGAAAATGGAGCTGGAAAGAGTTTCTACAAAATAAATTTGTACCCATCGGCACTTTTTTCCACTAGTGGTTTTTATTGCCTCCTCTTATTATTACAGCAAAACAGACCATTGAGGGATCCGGCTGTATAGTTTTGAAATACTCTCTGTAAAAATAGAAAATGTGAGAAGTTCAAGGAGACTAAAGAGTGCCATCTCAAAAGTAAAGGTTATCAAAGTGGTTCAAGTCTTATTATTACAAATTGGAGAAAGAACTTGCACCATAAAGTCTAAAGTCACGCGACTGCAATTCCACATGAATGTAACTTTTAACCTAAAAATTACACCATCGGCTGCTAACTTTGAATGGAATCCAAGAAGCGATAGAGGAAATAGTCATGTGAAATGGTCCCACATGCATTGGATTGGAGCCGAAAACATCCCCATCCAAATCCAAATCCCAACAAGCAGAATTTATGGGGTTCTCTTCAATCTCGTGATATATTGGAAAATCTTGCAAGATCCTCTTGTCCCATGCTGCACACCCCATAACTTGATCAATCTCAGAAAAAAAACACAAAAAAAAACAAAAAAAAAAAAAAACAAAAGCATGTATCATGATGATGATAATGATGATCAGGTTGAGTTGCAGAATTATCTCTTTAGCTATATTGTCCTCTTGCGTTCTTTCTCTCTCTCCTTACTGTTTGTGTTTGGCTTCCCCTCCTTTTGGGCAATCTCACCATGGCTCCAAAGGACGTTTGTACTTCTACAGCTCTACAGAGAGAAAGATTGTACTTTTACTATTACAGTTCTAGAGAGAGAAATAGAGATTGTACTTCTACTGCTGCAGTTCTAGAGAGAGGGAGGGGGGAGACTTGTTCGTGAAGGGAATGGATGGATGATCTGAGGTCATCAAGAACATATCGATCAATGGAAGGCCAAGTTTAGTAACGCTTTAGATTCACTCAATGCATGTATAAAACAACAAGATAAAGATAAAACAAAACTTGGGTTATGTCATCTACAAGTGACGGTGATGATGGGAGGAAGAAAAAAAGTGTCATGTGATGGGAGGATTGTGTACTTGATGTAACGTGTATACAAGATGAAACCTTAATATAATCGCCACTGTTTCTTGCATTGGGAGGACTGCAAGTAGAGTCCAGTTTTTACCAATAGAAAGTCCAGCTTAATGGGGGCCTACCTTTGATCATTGGATCTTTATGTGGTGTCTTTACGTGATCTGGAATTAGTCCCAGTTTAGTAATCTTTTGACATTTACTCTCTCTTGGATTCAATTTATTTGTGTGTATATTATCGTCACTTGTGTCTGATGTTAGATTCAATATGGATTATTTTAACCCTAGCAGCATGGCCCCATGTCGAACTGTCAATCATCATGCTTAGATTGAGCGCAAAATAGGTTGATTTAACAGCCATAAATGATGGGTCTTTTATATATATATATATATATATATATATGGATTAAATGATGGGACCCATAGTTTAAAGTTTGTGAATGGAATGATCTTTCAGGCCAAAATCAAAACCTACTAACCAGTTTTGGGACACTCTTAGTGGTCATTTGCTCGTCACACATGGGATATAAAAATAGGTTTTGAAAATGCAAAGGGCTTTTATGTAACCTTCTCATGTGCAAATGTTCTATCGGTGAAACATGTTACTATGCTTGTTTAGATGCACTCATTTTATATAGAGTAAACAATTATATCTAATTATTTTAGACCAGTTTGAAAAAAAATTTAACGTTTCTCATGATTTTTTTTTTTTTTAAAGATTTAAGATATAAAACTAAATATTTTGATGCTTTTAATTCATATACCACCTCTAAGGGGTGGTGCAGTTGGCTAGAGCTATGTGGCTCAGAAATTGGAGGTTGTGGTTTCGAAATTGTACAATTTGCTTGTGGTCATTTGCTCATGTAAAAGCCTGACTTACCTAACCCAATGGGAGGCATGCACTTCACATGTCCGGGGAACAACTTATTCTCAAAAAGCCGGATGCCCAAGATTAAAAAAAGCCTTAACGCTTCATTAGAATGGACTCATTTACACACAAGTCCCACCCTTTGTGAGTACAAATACACGAGATTATGTGTGGTTATTACACATTTGCATCATTTACATGATCAAATGCTTGCAAACAAACAACCCTTTAGATAACTGGATAAACAGATAATTGGAGGTAACTACTGCTCAATTGAAGTACTTGTTTTTATTTTTAATTTCATATTATATATTTAACATTTGTGGAATCCGAGTTTTGAAATGTATATACGACAGAAGTGACGAGTGAGTGCATCCATTTTATTTAAAAGAAGTCACGGGTCCAAAATTTCTCAAAATTTTAATTATTGCTTCAACTATTTCTAAAATTGATATTTCAAACCTCATATTGGCACATATATGTTAAAAAGGTTGAGTTTTTTATTATTATTATTATTATTTTTTTGACATAAATGTCACTGCAAAAGTATGTGCTAAAAACTGAGCTTTAAATTTTTCTCGATAATCTTTAGGGCTTATATTTTTCTAGTTTTCACTTCACTAATAACATCATTTCACTAGAACAAGGGGAAATCCCATTTTTCACCTTGTTGCTTAGGGATGGATCCTTAGCCCCTCCCATTCGAGGGGCCGTTATTTCTCTATCATGGAGCTTTTCTCGACAAATGGTAGAAGCGGATATTATTTCTCCACGGATGGGATCTTTAATGGGTCCCTGTAGCCTGGCTAGGTACCAAAAAAATAACATCTGGAGACGCCACATCTGTCGTGGGGTTTAAAAGTTCTGTATTTTTTGTGCCCACCAAATTGGATGACCACACCACATGTACTTTTCACCAGTGAGATATCCAACCTTCATTTTCTACCAATCAATAGGTATATCCCTGCCATCACGCGATACATGTGGGTGATGTGGGACCCAATAGTTAGAGTTGCTCCAACAGAAGCAATCCACATTAGCAAAAGATCACAAAAATCCCCCATCTTCTATATTATCTTCACCTTATCTCCATATGGGGTAGACTCTCCATGTCCATCCATCACTTGACATATGTCAAATCTCCACCCCCTCTCTCAACCACACACCACACTCTATCTTAGCCAATCCAATAGAACATCTCCTTTGTCTCCACATGCCACATGTCATCCTCCACTCCGTTCATCTCTCTATCAGACCCAAAACAAATATCTTTATATAAAAAAAAAATAATAGAAGGTGGGCCACTGTCAATCCAACTACCAGTAAAATAGTAAATAAAAGAAGAAGAAGAGGAGGAGGAGAAATGAAAGTTGATAACTTCTAATTAGTACTTTAATTAGATTAGTGGGCTTTGTCGGAAAGCAAGAATAATGCTAACACCACGTCCAATCAGGTAAAGAAAAAACACTAAACAGAATCATAAAGCAAGATCTTTGAGAAAACATTATACTAAAAGAAGCAAGAAGAAGGTTTTTGCATGTCTTTGACTCGACAGATTGTACAACATGTATTATATATCAATTCAAGTGAAAGAAAAACTACTACTCTTCCCTTCTTGTAAGTGAAGAAACTCTCTCTCTCGTGACTTGAGAAGGGGTGCCAGATCCGGCAAGTTAAGTGGGTCAATGGATATTTCATTTCAATATGATATCAGGAGGAGAAGATACGACCTCGTGAGAATTATATGAACCACCTTTCCATTATATTATTCTTAATATAATACTTATGCAAGACAAGATTTAGAAGCTACTCTTTTGTCTGGGATTAGAAAAGAATATTGGAAGTTGTGGAGGGGTATTTGACAATGTGGATGTGATGACATTTATGGATTATATTTTGTGGTAATGGTTTGACCTTGAATTTCAAAAATATAAAAAATAAAAAATAAAAAATAAAAAATATTTGCCATCGTTTGAGAATAGGTTTTAGATCTTATGTAAGGAAAATCTAAAGAAAAGTCTCAATAATTTTAGTGAGACAGACATTTTTCTTTCTTATTGATACATTGGGACATGAACTCACCGTCACATGTACAAAGATACACTCATGTCCTTAACTAACCGAGCAACAGTCAAAATTAAAAAACGAGTTTACCTTGTAGTTTTTCATTCTAGAAAGTAGTCCAAGATTAGGATTAGCTGGATCTCCGTATTAGGGTTTATGGTTTTGAAATTTATGGTCCAAGATTTGCCTCCTGTCAGGAGTGATCTTAGTTTGCCACAGATGGTATTCTAATTTACAACTGTATTCATTATTTATCTTTAAAATCCCAAGCCCTTACTATGTCTGGTCATGTTTTTGTCTACTTTCTTTGTAACAATATAATCTTGAATTGTTGAAACTTGTGTCATAATAACAGAAGATAAAGATCTCAACAAATTGAAGATTTATTTCTAGCTATTAATGGGGTTTATAATTAAATCTACTTTTACATGATTTTTTCTGACCCCATTCATTTCAATTACCACAGTGATGAAGAAAATAACCAGGACCATTTTAATGAGAGACCTACCAATACCATAGATGACAAAGCAGCCCTCCATTAAGACAGACAGAATGGAGACGATGGAGGGCCAGTGGGGTCCTCTTGCCCTTTCAAGCTGCAGCGTAAATCCCAAAAACACCCTTGCTTGTAAGTGCATTTCCTTCATTTTGCAGGGACAGAAACGTCAAATTTAATCCAAAACGATGTCTCTACCTTCTAGCCCCCACAAAATGGGGAAATAATGTGATTAGGGCAAATCCATGCTTCCTAATATCTGATTGTGTTATAATGCGCATAGGATGGCCCATCCCCAATGGTCTG
Source organism: Camphora micrantha (assembly GCA_003546025.1). Classification (NCBI taxonomy): domain Eukaryota; kingdom Viridiplantae; phylum Streptophyta; class Magnoliopsida; order Laurales; family Lauraceae; genus Camphora; species Camphora micrantha. The sequence continues at coordinate 26,643,676 of QPKB01000006.1, read as the reverse complement.
ATTTACTTAATCATGGTTAAATGTTTTTTTTTTTTTGGTGAGACCCTAAAGCTCTTCATGCCGAACCAGGTTTGGGCCGGCCAGGCCAGTACTTCATTAGTAGGAGTCCATCCATCCATCTCTAGAGATTCCTTAGCAGGTCCCATACGTATAATTCAAAATGCTAGAAATGACTATCCATGAGTTGGATCTATGACAAATTAGTCTTTGGTTTTGTCTTCTCGTATTTGTTTCAAGCATGTTGACAGGGAGACACCCTTCTTGCTATTGTTTAATTTTGCAAAAACCCTTTTCTTGTTGTTTGTTTGGTCCGGGATAATGGTTTCATACTTTTGACCTTTTGTTGGTTTCTTTTCCTATGTATTAATCTCTTCTGTAATATAATTACTCGTTACCTTTAAAAAAAAAAACTTCTTCAATTGAAAAATACATGACAAAAACTACTCGAAAAATAGGGTGTTCAAGGTAAATCATGATTTGATCAATCTGACAGTGTAAGAAGCTTTGGTTAGATTTTTTTTTTTTGTTTTTGCACAGTGATAGTTCAAGGGAATTTGGTTATTTTGAATGGTATGGATTTCATAAGTGGGTCCCATTATATCCAGTAAAGATGTGCTTTTATTGGCAATTAAGATGAAAAGTATCATATCTCTACTTACTCCGAGTGGTATGAAGCATTTGCCCGGATTTTGAACTTCAAATACGTCACCTTTTTCTGTTTGTGCGAGCTTCATTTTCACTTCAGTGAGTTATCTTCTCTCGTGTATGCGGGCTCTCTCTTAGCTCTCAACCTCTTGATTGTAGTATCTAAAAAAAAGAAAGAAAAATAGCATGACAACGGATTGCTCAGTTGGTTGGCAACCCCCAATGTCACACATACTGTCATGGATCCCAAGGCATGCAAAACCACCCTTTGAAACGATAAGCATGCGGATTATAACGATAATACTTTCTTGGCCTTACCCGATGTAGTTGGAACATGAAGGTGGGGCCTCCACCTTGGTCGGAAAGGCATTATCCATGAAAAATATATGTATATGTAATAAGATTTTAAAATATTAATTTTTTTGTTGAAACCTTAAAGAAAAGTATTAAAAAAAAATGAGAAGTGTATATTATTCAAAGGAAAATTTTTCACTAACTTTTGATGACAAGAATCAAATGAAATCAGATCCCACAAGGGATGGAAAAATAAAAACTCATTAGTGGGGCCTACTGATTTAAACCCAAATTGGTCAAATAATTTTCTTTGCTTGCTGAGCCAAATTTCACTTTGATTAGAATAAAGTTCATTGTTGGGTTGTAACATGTAAAATATATGTGACTGAAGTATGGAAAATGAACATGGAAAATCACATGCACATTGCACGTTTTAAGATTGATTAATTTGGTGGTGAGCTCCGATCGGATTAGAGGGAGATTCTGTTTAGCACTATATAATAAGGGGCCAAATTTACTTTGGTTCGATATAAGTTAGGCCCCTCACTGAGTATGAGTTTCTTGGCTAGCTTCTCTCATTCATGACAAATATCAATTCTTGTTTTGCTTACCTAGAAGCAACCGAAGAACATAACTGATGTACAGAGGGTTAGTTAGGTTTTTTATTGGTAGAAGCATCTGATTGATGTTGGGTTAGTTAGGGTTTAAAGGTGCATTATGCAATAACATTTACAAGAGAAGATTACCCTAACCATGGCATGGATCTAGATTTCACTCCAATCATATGGTTTATTTTTTTTTTTTTTTTATGACTTCAATTTCAACAGTAGATAATGATTTGATTAGTACCAATGTTGAATGTCAATTTATTTTTTCATAAGCGATTATAAATCGATCATAAGTAAGCCTCAACCTACAAAAAGCGAAAATATGGTATTAGTAACTTGGGATTAATATTACCATTACTAAGATATTGCAATAATATTAGAATCATCTGAACTCTATATTTTCTCAAGAAAACTCACATTATCTTGAAAATCTTAACATTAGGTCCATGCTCAGATGGGTTTCACCACTCTTATGTGGGCCACATTCCACATTAATTGGATTATTTAACCACCAAATCAAGAATCGAGATATCAGGCATTAAATGTTAGGGAATTCATTCCATTCATGTCATATAATCAATGGCCTTTGTTTCTTCTCAACATGTAATAGCTTCCTGCAGCTGACAAGGATCAATAAAGAGGACAGGTGCAGCACATGTGATTCCCCCTGCCCTTTTAACTTCCTTCAGTAAATCATCCTTAGCATAGAAGTCATACCCTTCCCTTTATCTTTGTGTAGTAAATCATCCTTAGCGTTCAAGTCATATGTGCATGACCCATAAACTGTTACCACCACCCAAAGTGTGTCCACCAACTGTAGTTAAGAAATGGGTGCTATTACTGTTTCTTTTGGATGATTATGATCATTCAATCAGCACTTTCCCTTTCTTCTTAAGAATTCTTCGTCTGGTCCTGCAGCCAATAATCCTCTTTGGATGTATCAGGGTTTTAGAATAAGGATTGCTACTAGAAGCTCCATCCTAATTATGTTATTTTTTTTTACCAGTAAACGGTAAATTAAATTAAGGAGAAAACAACAATAGAAGCAAAAAAATTCTATACACCCCTTGTTTGGCTAGAGAGTCTGCCATACCATTTGGTGAGCGACAAACATGAGAGAATGAAACCTTAATCGAAAAAGACAAAGCCTTAATCTCATTGAGATAAAATTGAAGCCTCCATGGACCCCTCTCCACCTTAGACACCCATTTAATTGTATTAGAAGAATCACTTTCCACTATTAAATTTTTCTTAAAAGTAGAAGAAAAAAAATACTTAAAGCTTCCAAAATGGAAAACACTTCCGTTTCATTAGATTCTTTTATACCAACATTATTGGAGAACATAAACAACACTTCACCTTATCATTCCCAAGAACTCCACGAATACCGCTTGACCCGAGCCTGCCTTTAGCCACGCCTTGCTTCGTCCCAACTACGTTGCGGCTAGCTACATTGATTATATCTGTCCATTCCAGCCTCTGAGCGACATCCTCATATAGATAATAATTTTTCATATCTAGCCTTAATCCTCTCATTCATCTCTCTTGATTGGTCTAGTCCTTTTTTCCGACGGGCAATCAACATACGCAGAAAAACCTTTAATCGTAAGAGCTGATGCTTTCCTACGTTGGACATGCACAAACAATCTCAGATAAATCTCTTTTATTTTAAAGCGGTTAAATTTAGAGGAATAAGCTAGCTTAGTTTCTATAATGTACTAGTCAATCCATTAATATCCCTCCGACGATCCCATACTCGAGCCAATGGGCCAAGATGGAGCCCCATTGAGGACTTCTTGCTCCAAATTTGAGTCCGCACCATCTTGGACCAGTTTTTGCTTTAAGTTAAAAATAAAATAAAACCCAGAGACACCCTATAATGGTTCAACCACAAGATTCCCAAACTTGGTCTAACTGGAGTTGTTTTTGGCAATCCAAACCCAATGTTGGTACTAGGATGAATCCAAGTTGGTGCCAATGTCCATACACTAATAAACAACATCCTACATTCGAGCCATGTGTTATTCCTAACATTACACCCATTCTCCTAAGTCCTAACCTAGATCAGCAACAGGTATGTTTTTTTTTTTTTTGTTAAGATAAAGAGTAATATGGCCATTAAGAAATATCCACAGGGGCAGTTTCGTCATCTAAATCAGAGACAAACAACCCAGCAGCAGGCGTGCTGAGTCATCAGTTTGACCGTAAGTGGGAGGTTAGGTCGACGCGAGCCGTGAATCCCCACCTGAGTTTGTTAATCTTGTTTTATTCCGCTTAAATATCATAACAGAAGTTAGTTTCCCTTAACCACTACGTTAACCGCTTCCTTAATCTCTCTTATTATCAACGTAACTAAAACGCGATTAAGAGTCCTAATCCTAACCAAAACCGAACTAATCCCTCACACATATCACATACCAAAAAAAGGAAGGAAAAAAAGAAAAAGAAAACCCCTAAAAAGAGACAACAGAAGAAGAAAGAAGAAGTGAAACGGTATCTTATTTATTTCGTTTCCAGCATAGAAAGCAAAGAAGAAAAGAGATAAAAAGACGAGGGAGGGATCCGGTCAACGCCTTTTGACCGATGTAGATTACGAAATTACTGATACGAGGCGAGGGTAAAAAGGTAAAGAGGTAGTTCCACGAAGCTCTTTATAAACCGCTAGGTCTCTCTTTTCATCTCTGAGAGAAGAGAAGAGAAGAGAAGTGTTCGTTGTTTTTTTCTGATATTCTATCGTCTTCGTCTTCTTCTGTTTCTCTAGAGAGAGAGAGAGAGAGATGCGAACGAGGCGAGGGCTCTGTTACCCTAAGATATGTAGAAAGAGAGAGGATGAGATGGTGATTACGAAGGAGAAGAGGCGGATGAAGGATTTATTCGAAGGAGGAGTTGAGAATCTCCGCCGGAAGAAGATGAGGCCGGCGCCGGAGAGCGCCGGAAGATCAGATTTTTTTGACGGATTGCCGGATGATCTCGTCGTCTGCATCCTCTGCAAGCTTAGCTCCTCTGCTGGATCTCCGTCGGATTTCATCAATGTTCTTATTACGTAATTACGCTCTCTTATTCTATCTATTCGATTCTGGTTTTTTTTTTTTCTTTTCGGATTTTGAGTTTAGATCTTGAGCGAGCGTTTTTGATCGAATTAGTTCTGATTCGATGGCCGTGTTTGGATCTGAATATTGCAAGAAAAGAAGCTGATTTGATTTGTTTTTTTCGTTTCTGTTTTTTGGAACAGATGCAAGAGATTCAATGGATTAGGTTTGCATCCACTCGTGTTAGGGAAGGTCTCTCCAAAAGCTCTTGCTGTAAGAGCGAAGAAGTGGTCCGAATCTGCTCATCGATTCTTGAAACTCTGTGCTGAAGCCGGCAACATCGAAGCCTGTTATATTCTCGGCATGGTCAGTTCCTTTCTTTTTCTCTCTTCAATTCAAGAAAAATTCGTCACGAAATCGCAAATCTTTTTCGTATAATCTTGTTTGGAGCTGTTATCCAACTATAGAAAGACTTGTTTTTAGTTGCCTTCTCTCGCCTACAAAATCGCCTTAAATCTCTCTGTTTCCCTCTTGAAACCATAAAAAAAGGATCTTTTTTGGTACAAATCAGTAACGATAACTTTTCAATTGATACTACTCTTCCTCTTCTAAAAGCATTCATTTAAATCACACCTATCGATTAAAACCCTAGAGTTTGTTCGCTAAATCATAATATCAGCAACAGAAATGTATATGAATTTTTTTTTTTTTTTTGCGCAGATCCGATTCTATTGTTTGCAGAGTAGGGGCAGCGGAGCGTCGCTGATGGCGAAGGCGGCAATCAGATCGCACGCCCCCGCCCTCTACTCGCTCGCCGTGATCCAATTCAACGGCAGCGGCGGATCCAAGACCGACAAGGACCTCCGCGCCGGCGTCGCCCTCTGCGCCCGCGCTGCCTTCCTCGGCCATGTGGACGCACTCCGCGAGCTCGGCCACTGCCTCCAGGACGGATACGGCGTCCGCCAAAACATCGCCGAGGGACGCCGGTTCCTCGTCCAGGCCAACGCTCGGGAGCTGGCCTCTGTTCTCTCCTCCTCCACCACCCTCACCTGGCACCACCACCGCCACACCATCGGTGCCGGCTGCCCGTTACTCAGCGATTTCGGTTGGAACGTGCCGGCACCCGAGGTCCACCCGGCGAACCGGTTCCTGGCGGAGTGGATCGGTTCCAAAGGCGGCGACGCCGGCGGGCGTGACGGGCTGAGGCTGTGCTCCCACGCCGGATGCGGCCGGCCTGAGACCCGAAGGCACGAGTTCCGGCGTTGCTCCGTCTGCGGGGCGGTTAACTACTGCTCCCGCGCGTGTCAGGCGCTCGATTGGAAGCTCCGCCACAAGGCGGAGTGCGCACCCATGGAGCAGTGGCTCCATGTGGACCCCGAGGCGGACGCTGTTGCAGTTGACGCAGGAGACGAGAGGATGCCCGACAGAGAGGAAGACGATAACGATAACGGTGTTGCCGCTTTGTAACGGTAACTGTAACGGAACGGCTCTCTGTATAAACGAAACGATCCTCCCTTCTTTTTTGTCCCTTTGGTTTTCTTACTTAGTCTCTCTATCAAAGGTAATTTTTTGTAATATAGAGGAATCTCTGCGGATTTAATTTGAAAGAGATTTTTAAATCTACTCTACTCTTCTTTTCCCCTTCTGTTGTTCATTTTGAGATGGGTTAGTAAAAATGAGGTTATTTTGAAAACTGAATTTGAACTTGGGGGGTAAATAGTAAATAATAGGAATGGGGGCAGAACAGAAGAGAACAGAACATGGGCCTTTCGTTTCTGTCTCCCACTAATGCCATGAACATATTGCATTTAGTGGGGACTTGTGGCCAATATCTGAGTTTTATCACTCTATTGATATGCCAAAAATAGTAGTAGTACCTCATTAGAACCCATCACTGTCATCCAAAGAGTGGGACATCTAAGGATGAGAATTGGTAGGTTGTTGTTTTTCTGTATTTTTTTTTTTTTTTTTTTGCTTTTTTCCTCCTTCCTTCCCACCCACTGAAACCCCATTTGGATATTTTGGCTTTGGTTGTATGCTTTTGCCTCGTTGAATATCGAAATCCCCATCTTGAAAAAATTATTATCAGAATAAGAATTAAGAAATCAAAATCCACAGCATCAAGTAATCAAACCCCTTTTTCCGCAAAAAGAAAAGGGGAATGATGGTTGGGATTTTGTTCGGATTTTGGAATTTAGAATCCTAATAAAGTAGTAGTATAGATTCTTATTTCTCTGCGTTTGGATGTACCAATGGGAAATCCCAAAACCAAACGCTAACTCTCGAACGAGTTCTCGAATGTGTGAGTCTCCCAAAGCTATATGTACCATGTCCCATCGAATATGAGTGCCGGCTCTTTTTGTCCCAGCTATTGATCGACCTTCAACCGTCATCTACTTCACCATCCGTGGTGGGCCATCAACTTAACCTTCAATCGACATGTTGGGTCTGCAGTTTCCTCTGCATGTAGAGAGGTATTAGGTTTAGTCAGGTGATATTTTTTTTTAACCTTGGCGTTGGGGTTAAGTTGATAGTAAGACAAGACCTGTAGTCAGAGTCACCTTTGCTGAAAAATAAATGCTTCTTTTTCTATCTTTCCATCCATATGCATGGGCATGGGCATGTGCATGTGCATGTGCATGGGAGGGATTGCAACTTGCAAGGTTTTTCACAGCTTTTCAATAGTAGTTTATGGGTTTGAGTTGAAATTGAGATTGGTCGATAAGATTACAGCGGTTTGGGAAAGTGGCTTTATCAAGAAAACTGACTGTTGTATGGACAGGAGGAATCCTAAAAGTCTGTCTCCTCCTACTACCAAACTAAGCAATATGGAAAGGAAGGAGGAGGCTGAGGAGGAATGAAAAGGACTCGAGTGAGGAGAAGGGATAGGAGTAGGACTGGAGGAGGGATAGGAGTAGGACTAGAGGAGGATTGGGTTCCACGGCTCTGTTACACAAGGCAGTTCTATTATTCCATTTTTTTTCTCTTTACTTTTTCTTCTTTTCAAAAAGGGCAGCACTAAATAATACCATATGGGTACAATCAGCTTTAACATAGCATGGATTCCGTACATGTGGATTTAAGATGTCACGAGGAGCTCTCAACAGCTGGATACCCATCACAAACATTTGCATTACATGAACGAATGGCATGGAAGTGGAACGAAGAAGTGAAATATATATATATATATATATATATATATATAGACATATAGCGTGCTTAAATTTAGAATAAGATAAGTTCCAGTGTGTGGTAGGATCCACGTAGAAACCCACCTGGAGATGAAGTGGGAAGGATTTCAAGGACTCCCTTGGAATCTTCCTCTCTGTAAAAAAATTAGTCTCAACCGTTATTTTCTATCAATTCCATATGGGCCCAAAAGTTTAATGGTCAATAGTCCATTCGGATCGATACATAGTTGATCCAACGATCCAGTAAATTCGAATCTGACCGAAAGTTGATGGACATGTGCAATTTAGTAGGATCATGTGTTGAGTCCATTTGGATGAACGAAAGGTGGCCCCACAAGCATGAGCTTACGAGATTTTATCATAAAGCTCGAGTCTAGAAGAGCTGTGCTTATATATACACACACACACTAGCAACAAACGCCCGGGCTTAGCAAGGGCCTTAAATAAAATTTATTTAGAATACTTTATTTTTTTCTAAAATACTATATATAACTTATATTTAAAAGTTAAATTAAAATCTAGAATACATTATAAATTTTATTATATTTTATTATATTTACGTTAAATATCTAGCACTTTTGTAAATAACATAATTCCATAAAAACAATATCAATGTCTTTTGAAAGACATAGATTTAGATTATTTACTTGAACAACCCTTTGATTTTCTAACTTTATTAAGGATATGAAATTAAACATCCATCTAAGAATGCATAATCTTAAATTTATTTTTAAATTAATCACCTTACTAACCCTTAATTTTCTAACTTTCTTTATTATATAATTTATTCATTTATCTTATACATTGCCAGTATACATTTAACTAATCCTTTTCCAAAATCATCCATAACCAAACAATGCATCATCATCATCATCATCATCATCAATTCATCATCTTACCCTCATCCCATTCTTCAGACAATGTATTACTACGAATTGGCTCCAACAATATGGAGATCCCTGGTTGACTTTGATGACACAGGGGTGCAACTCTGGGTCGGTTATTATTGGATCCATCCAAGTTCCACCTCTATTTTATGTAGGTAAATTTTGTAGGGATCATCATGAGTCACTGCACTCTGGCTCATTCAACTATTATGCCAAAATATAAAGCAGATCCAATCAAGATCCAACCAATTTACAAAATCTACAAGCGTACAGGGCTTTTATGCCCACTATGTCAGGCTGGGTTGAGCATTTTAAGCATACATAGAACGAAGCCTGACCTGTTAGAGTGGTAGAGCAAGAGGATAAGGCCTGGTTTACTCTACAACCACAATCATAATTTGGACTGGGCTCATGTCAGGCTCCAGTTGGGCCCGCCTCTGTGTACATCTTATGTAGATTGAAACTTGATTCGATTTAGATTATGTCGTAACACATTTTATCTCAACTTAAGTTGAACTGTAAATTTGAGTAGCATGAAAGATTCAGCAATTCATGAGCCTACTTTAAGGAGAAAGAAATATGTGCATATGCCCAGAAAATAGAATTTATAAAACAAAACAAATAGAAAATGAATGAAAATGTACCAAACTGTTAAACCAACAAATTGTTTAAATGGGTTTATATATGCAAGTGGGCCCTAAACCAACCCATTTAAATAGGTCAGGTGGTTGTGTGGGCTGACCTTTACTGACCTGTTTTTATTGGGGGTCAGGTTCTCTTAACCCAAGATTGACCCGTACGTATTGCTGTTCTATTATGGGATCAAGTGTAGGATGAGAGATTTTAGGGGATGCAACCTATTAGAATAAGGAGATAGATTTTAGTGGATTCCGATCTCTTATCTCTTAGTGAAGAGAGAGTTTTAGGCTTTGATGAAGGGGAGAGATTCACCATTTGTATTTAACCCTTTTTATGAATGTCACTGTAGCTAAGTTGTCAGAAATACTGTTGGTTTATGTAGTAGATTTTTTACCAGGTACTGTTATGAAAAAATCCTCTTTGTTGTGTTCCATTTTCCTGCAGTCTTGTGTGGGGCTACAAATTTCTTTTTTCATATGCAATCTTATTTATTTATTATTATTATTTTTTATTTTTATTTGGAAAGGTCATTATATGTATTTCCAAAGTGAATAGGTACAACACAGAATTAAGAGTATAACTCCCTACGCTTGCCACATGAAACAAAGGAAGCAACCAAACAGAGCTAACCAACAAAACAGAGAAGCTTGCAGGCCAGGCCAATCAATATCCCAGTTCTGGATTTTCAACCCTCTGGATTTTGGGCCAAACGGGACCCACCTCAGATGGGCCCAGCACCACATTGGTCGACCAATGATGCCCCACCAGATCTCTGGTATTGATCTTAGATCAAGTGGGCTAAGGGGTCCCACAATCCCCTGTCGACCGAGTGATAAGAATTCTATAAAAATATGGGATTTTTCTTTTCTTCCTCTTGTTATTCATTCACTGCAACTTGTTTCAAAACTTGACAAAAACTATCTTCAACAAAACCCACAGTCGGATAAGCAACACTGCAAACAACCCAAATCCCAGCCAGAGCAGCCTAGACTGAACTGCCAAAGCCCATCAAGATCCCAGTTCTGGATTTTCAACCTTTTGGATAGTAGGCCAAACGGGACTAGCCTCAGATGGGTCCAGCACCACAGTGGTCGACCAAGGAGACCCCACCAGATCTCTGGTGCTGATCTTAGATCAGGTGGGTTAGGGCCTTAGGGGGTCCCACAAGCCCATATCGACTATATGATAAAAAAACTATTAAAATCTGAGATTTTTCTGTTCTTCCTCACTGTTATTCATTCACTGCAACTTGTTTCAAAACAATTATTCCATCATATTACAGAACTTAACAGGGATTTAATCAATTGAATGTCCCTCTAAAATCACTGGATATATGGCATAGAAATTGTGTGGGGGCAAATTTTAAGACTCCAAGATTATTGCAAATCCAGCGAGATCTCGGCTACGTGCATCTCGGCTCCAGTATTAATGCGCCAAGCCGGGACCAGTATCGCCAGCCACGACCTGCAGCCCCGCTCGGTTTCAGCTCGGGGAAGCACCATTTCGGCTAGGCCAATTCCATCACAGCCAGCACCATCTTGGTTAGGCCAGGTCCATCACGGCCAGCACCACCTCGGCTCGGCCGAGACCATCTCGGCACATAAGCTAGGCACCCGTCAGTACAAGCTTAGCCTGGACATCTGACCTCGGCTGTAGCTGTTAGCAGATTGCCAACCGAGACAGGCACTGACAGCCATCTCCCCTCTTCAGACACGTGGCATCCGATGGTACCTTTGCTACCAATAAGTCAAGACAAGAGTAGACCCATATGACTGACATTTAATGCAATGTGGGCTGATGAGACCTTAGCAGTCAGGTCATGGGGCTCACCATCAAATATCTGGAGACTCCTCTCCTATAAGAACAGACCTGTTCCAACCCAGAAGGAGATACATCCACACCCTAGTTGCACACACACAGATACGCTCTCACTCTGCTTCTCTTCTTCTCCACCCTTAGTTCAGTCCCTGCACTAACTTAGGCATCGAAGAGCCCTGCGCTGCCACAGCCAGGGTCCTCTGACCGGTCTTCCCCTGCCCTTTTCAGGTTCTTCGGCGAGCAATCTTTCGCCAAAGAGATCTTCCACTACCAAGCTTTCTACAGTCATTTGGGTAAGTCCTATAAGGAACCCCCTAATCTTGTGAGTTACGTTTTTTGCACTTACAGAAATCCTCCAAACAAAAACACCCAAAGGCAACAAAAACAGAAAAAGGGAAGAGGGAGAAAAAAAAAGCACCTGGAAGAGTAGAAAGAATGTAGATTCTAAAACGCCCAAAGACAACAAAAACAGAGAAACGGAAGAAGGAGAAAGAGAAAGCATGCACCTGGAAGAGTAGAAATAATGCAGATTCTGTTTGTTTTGGTATTTTGTGATGGAGGAAGCTTCTTGAACTATTATTAGTCTGTTATTGGTTACCCAAAATCCTCCTCTGTGTTTTTGGGGAGAGAGAAAAATGCAAGAGGTGATGCAGATCTATATGTGAAAGAAGATGGGATGGAAGAAGAGCGTTGGAAGAAGATGGGCATGAAAAGGAATTGGCATGACATGATATGGAAGATTGAAGGAGATGGAGAGATTTTAGGGAAGATTAAAGGGGATTGAAAGATTTTAGGAGATTTGAGGAGATGATATGGTGGTACTCTAAAGGCTTCCTCGTTTTTTTCTTTTGTGTTTCTTTGAAGGATGAGGTGGCACCCGTCACAGCTCACCTCTCCTTTTGCTTTAATATATATATATATATATATATATATAATATGTATATGGGAGATGCTCCCATAAGAGATATCTCTCACCTTATATTAAAGATAAGGGTGTAGTTCTCACATTTAACTTGTTGGCATTAGATATGGATGTGAGGGCCTCACCTCATCTCTGATAGATGCTCTCATAGGAGCATCTCCCTATAAATATATATATATATATATATATTGCCCTTACGCATTCTAAAGAGAGAAAATAAGTAAAAATATATGAGAAAAGAACATGCTAGCGACTAGAGTTACTTGGGATTGTTCAACTGAGAAAAGAGTATTATTTCAGGGTACACTAATTTGGTTATAAGCTTTACTAGTACAATAACCCATGCTAAATACATAAGGGCATGTTTACCAAAGAAATTACAGCAACATACATAAAAGTTAATTTAAAATCATCTCGAAATACTTACTCACAGCAAACAACAGAAAAAAAGAAATGTTCATATATGAAATTTGGGATTGAGATGAAGTTGGGTTGAGCATTGATAAGTTGTAGAGAAGGGATACAACTCCCGGTCAAAATTAAAAGTTATGATCAAGATGAGCTTTAAATCCTTGGCTTCTATATGTTATAATTGCGTCCAAACTAGCATCAAAAGATAGCATCTTTCAATATGTAAAGATTTGTGATTCTTTAATATTCTATCATGCTGGAATACTCCCTCCAATGTATGTAAAGCTGAGGTGCCAATTCCACCCAACCACAAGTGTTTTGGGTTAAAGGTTTGGGCTATTGCCTGTTTGAATATTTGATTGATTAGGTGTTGTGAGCCTATTTTGATGTGAATTTTAAACGAGATACCTAAAGCATCCAAACATCTTTTCAATTTTTATGACTATAATGTTTGAATAACTTAGGAAGAAGATAACACAGAGTACATGTCAAATCATTAAAAAAGACAATAATTGTGTAAAATTGTGTTAAAGAGAAGTGCACCTTTTTGATAAACTATATTAGACTCTCTACGTCAGGTAAAGTAACTGGAGGAGCAGCAGAAGAGGGTAGTGACATGACAAGGGAGCGGTTAGTGTAGGAACAAGTTTAATTGTGCTTTCTGAAATAAATTTTTTGGTGGCTGAAAAAGTACATGTAAACTTTTAGGGTCTTACTTTTCTACTTCTTGTGATCTTTTAGTTTCCACTTTCTTTCTCTGAAAAAGGAAATATTGACTTAGTGACATGGGGCTGGCTTCGTGGATAAGGCAGCCGCTCTAACGTAGCCCTTTACTTTCTATGTCCTTACTATTAGATTATTGAGAAAAAAATAATATGTATGTAAGCTTTTGATGTGAGTTTCAATTTAATTGTTAGACCACTATTAGGTTGATCCCTACAAGCACTGAATAACGTAGATGCGTGCTGCTCGAAAATCCGTTATAAAGTGCCCATTAGAGACAAACTTGCTAGATAAAGTGAAATTTGTGGTCACCAACCAAAATAAAATCCACTGAATTTTGGTTGTAACAGATTTAGAGTGGTGATTATGATTTGTTTAATGAACTTTTTTCAATCATATATATATATATATATATATATATATATATTTTTGACAAGATAGTTATGATCACCAGACCACACTATACCAAAACATGGTTATATAAGCAAGAATCTCTAAAAAGGATAAATTTATTTCTTTCGTTGGACCAGTTGGTAAGGACTATTTTAATTGACTCACTTCTATAGCCTTTTTAGCAGCCCTTTTTTTTTTTTTTTTTTTTAATTTTCAAATAGCCAGCAGTAATGGACCAGTTGTTCGACTAAGTGAGTGTGGCCCACATGACCACATGGGGCTCACTTCCTTCTAGTACATCCAATAAAGGATATTTTCCCATGGTCAAAGGAATAAAAAAAAAAAAAAAAAAAAAAAAAAAACTTGCCTTTATTTAGGAAGATATGATTGGAGAGATTTTTGAATACTTGTCTTGATGGGAGGATTCTCTCTCTATAAATAAATAAATAAAAAATCTCTTGGGTTACTTCCTTGCCTATGGTGAATTTTCCTTGGTTCCATCCATTTTCAAGAAAAATTCAGGATTTCTTGCCTATAAAAAAAATCTCTTGGGTTCAAGGAACTAATAAATCCCTCTTTAATCAGGCCCCTCTATTGGTGTATCAAATCACAAAAGCTATGAAGTCAGGTATGGCTTTATTATATTTAAGATCAAATGGTGGTGTTTGTTTATATCCAATGAGATATTAGTTTTATGGAAATTCTAACATCAGTACCCTCACAGATGTACTGAATATTGTAAATGCATTCATTCATTTGTAGGATTTCATTGGGATCCAGACCCTGTTGCCCAGAGGACCCCATCCAATTTGGGTGTGGACCCTTATGTCTCTCTGATTATTGGGAGGGTTTAGGTCCAATAGTTTGGGCCTGATTAAATAGTTAGGTCCAAGTCTGGTTCCATGCCTCAGTACCCATGTACTACCATTTATCATTTATGTAATATATAAGAGATTTTGTGAGATTAAATCCAATTAAGGAGGCCATGCTCCAATTACCCAATCCAAAGTATTTGACCTGAAAAATTAAGGAATCTCTGGATCAGACTATAGGCCCAGTACGATCCATACCTGAATTTTCACTTATCCAAGAGAAACACATTAAATAACTGATTATGGTATGTTAACAAGTAATATTATTTAAGTTGAATAGAAAATGAATGGAGCTAAAGTGGTTAAACTGTTAGTTTATGACCTTATGAACTTTTAGATTCTCCAACAGTTCACTTGACCTTGTAATAGGTTACCACCTTATTACGTCTTGCTCCTAACATACATGATACATGTTAACATATTAATCAAAATAAATATTCCAAGAGTTTGAGTTGGGCCGAGGTCCAATCCATATTTTCAACTCAGTGCCGGGTCTAGAAGCACAACTTTAATTGATCTGCCCACATTGCAATTCGAACCCGACCCATTGAGAGCCCAGTTAACTGTATAGTTTGAATGCATGTATGGATGTACGCATCTAAAAGATTGCAGTGTGGCGGGTTGGGTTAGGTGTTGGATAAACCCAAAACTAGCCCAAATTCAATGTAGTAAAACCAAAATCTAATAAACCCTACCCAAACAAGACCTGAACATAACTTAGCCAAACGGCCCAAACCAACTCGATTTGTAAATTCCCTAGCCAAGTGCAATTAGGGTTGAGTGGGGTTGATCTGCATTGGATACCAAAACTTTTGGGCTTGGTTTGCTTTTGAAAGGGTATAAACCTTTGAGACTTCTTCCTGTCACCAGTTTTACCAGTGGACAAGTAGTATCAAACTACCAATAGCAGCAGCTTAAGATAGAGCAAGATGGATCGGGTCGGGTTTAAATGGGTAAGGTTTAGAGGGCCGAATCTTGACTTAAACATGTGTCTTTGTCCGACCCAGTTATTTAGGAACGTTCATGGGCGTGTCGGGCAGGGCTAAGGTATATCAAGGCCCAGCCTGACTTTGGAAACATAGTCCCGTATCTGGCCCAAGTGCAACACAGCAAATATCTGGCCCAAGCCTAGCCCATCCTAAAGTGCATGCTCAAAACTGGCCATTTAGTCAATTGGGCTGGGGCAGCTTTCTATCAATTTTTCGGGCTTTCTAATACTTGATCGGGCAAAGCAATCTCTAAACTACAAGCCCTACTTATTCGGGCCGAACTTCAAGATTTCTATCACTTAATTAAAGCCCCTCGAATATTGAACAGGCCCAGACCAGATACAAATACCCAAGACCCAAACCTGCCTCAAAAGAGGGCTGGTCATGGGTCGGCCCGGGATTGACCTGCCCATGAGCAAACCTTCATTCAATTATTAGACCAGTCAAACGGGTTTAAGTGGCATTAGTGTGGATCAGGATTCCTTGACTCATGTACACCCATTTGAGTTGCAGGTCAGATACATGTTGGGCTCTCAATGTATGTAACAGCCACATATCGAAGCTAAAAATCATAACACAGGGATTTGCATTCCCGTCCTTGTAGCACCCAAATGGATGGAGTCATATCTAAAGGGAAAAGAAGTATTTGAGAACTGTTCCAAGCGGATGCGATACAACGCCCAAATAATTAAATCACTATTTTAAATTGATCAAGAGTTCAACCCATCGATGAACGAATCCTTAATCAAAATAATGTTAGACTAGCAAAGCATGCCCGCGCTAAGCCAGGGCCCAAAACACATCCAATTTGTGGCTATTTTATGAGATATTACTTAATGAGAAAATAAATATAAAACAAACAAATATACCATTTAAGCATGGCTCAGCCCGACATTTATATAAAGTAAATATCATTTTTTATGTAAATGAGTATGAAACTTCTACTCTTATGTAAATTAACATCAATATTTATGTATTTATTTTAGTAATTTCAACCTTATTTCAAGTTGAAAACCCTAAAAGCCCATAAAGTCTCTTTTAATTTATATAAGCAAATTTAAAAATATAAGATTATGATGGGTATGTGGGCCAGCTCGTAGGTGGCACTGCCTAGCCTAATTGTGGTACATCATAGCACGGTTGGGCCGATCTGAAAGATGGTTATGCTTCTTTGACAAAAGTCCAAATCTTATCTTTATTTGAGAATTCCTGGAAGTCTTTATATCTTCTTGTAACAATCCCTTTTGTTTTTATATTTTCTTCAAAAAAACTTTGAAACATTTCACTTTCCGCGGAATAGGCCAAAATCTCATTTGGACACTGGGCGCCAATACATACGATAATTTTGGACTTGAGTAGTTGGGATTTCCTGAATAAAAAAAGGTAAAAAGAAAAGGTCATTGATCAAGATTTGACATTTATTTTTTTCCGAACTGGGAACTTGGGTGCCTTGCAAAATTACAATATAAATTACTGTAAAATTGTATGAATATTATATATCACTCGACGCAGAATCTTTTGGTTACGATATGCAACTTTCTTAATCAGTTATAAGGCAATCCAAAAAATAAGATATATATTAAGAATTCTATTAAAATGAATCTTTTTTATAAGAAAAATCATAACAGATAAGATATATCTCTGTTTTTTGAAAAGAAGATATAATAAAGTCAATATACATCTTTAGAAATTAGAATATGAGGCTCACTTTAAAAAAGTTTCATGTATGTGGAGCCCATATGTATAAATCACTAACAAGGATCCACTTTTAAAAATCACAAACATTTAGGATTTTCTAACCATTATAGATATATTAAAATTCTAAATCCGCTTAAAGAAAACTCATTTTAACTTAGTCGGATAGAGTTATTGAGCAAGGAGGATTTTTTTTCATCTAGACTCTTTAATCACCTATCCATAATAGATATATATTAAAATTTGAATTCACATAAAGAAGCTTAACAAAAGTGGACTCTAAATGGATTGATAGAGCTTATCTCTTCAAAATTGATTTGAAATCTAATTTCTCAAATTGATTTGAGACTAGAGTCTAATTTTGCAATCGACTGTGAAATCGGACTCCAATTTCGAAATCGATGCCTACGTCTTTAATATATATTAATAGTTTAATTATTGTGATCCATGGAGAATATACCCACAATCTAAATTGAGTCCGGATCACCTATCGCAATTATTATACATTCACTGTGAGTGGACCAATAATACTCCGCCACGTCATCCAAAAATTTAGATGTGATTTTGAAGTTTAAAAAGTTTAAATCAGTTGAAAGAGAATCGCCTAAATTTTTGGATGACATGGCAGAGCATTATTGTTCCACTCACGGTGAGTGCGATAGGTGATCTGGACTCATCTAAATCACTCTGAATGGTTATTTACTTTTAAAATAAAGTGGAGTGAAGTGAATTAAAAAGAATGAATAAAATATAAGTGAGTTATGATGGTATTTTGGTTTTAGTTGTTTTGGATGAAATATTTTTGACTTTTTGTATAGGGAAATGGAGTTTTTTTTTTGTCTTTTAGTGAGTAAATGTGGTTGCTTTTTTACTTTTTTTGAAAAAGATGGAGGGAATTTTTTGGAAAAGTGCTTTTGATGGGATGTTTAACTTGACTTCACTTCACTTAACTATATTAGTAAAATTATCAAACGGGCCCTAAGGGAGATTCATGATAGTTGCAGTATGCATAATTTAAATATCATCTCTAATAGTAATCTTTTTTTAATTTTAAGAAATAGTGGGCTCCTCTAGTTTAATATTATTGTATTACATTATATGAAAAATATATGTGCGTCCATAAAGTGGGACATCACAAGTGGTCAGATTGGATCCATGTTGTAGTTGCAATAGAAGCACATATATACAATCACATGCATGGCGGTGTGCCAGGGCATGCGATGCGATAGTGGACCGATGATATTTTATACTTATTTATTATTACTATTATTAAAAAGTATTATTTGAGATTTCTAATAATATTTGAAGAAAGTTTTTAAATTTGAAAATGCTTTAATATTTTTCAAGACAGAATCTCTTAAGACTTTGTCGTGATAGTTAAAATAAGAACATAACAAGGCTCATTTTAATTAATTCAAATGAGAAGAGATACAATTCCAGTCCAATAAAATTGTGACTATAATGATTCAAATGAGAAAGATATACAAATCTTACTCCAATAAAATGGTGACTACAATGAATACATATATAGTGCTTATAATAATTGCTTCCTCCTTTTAGCACTACAATTTATATCTCATTACAGTCTAATCAAATGCCCCTATTGAATTGATCAAATGTAAACCAATCAACCCATTGTTATCTAATAAACACCCATTGATTAGGCATTTGTGATCATTTGATGGGCCATGATATTTGTGGTTGAGATGCAGTACCGAAATTATTTCTCCAAGTAATGAGAAGATAAACTTGAAGGTACAATGCTATGATATATATGCAAAGTTAGGAGTCTAGATCCTTTGAATGTCTCTCTTACAATTCCCGTAGGGGGTGAAGAAATCAATAGTGGGGGCCGGGCCACCAATTAAATATCTAATTACTCAAAATTAATGTCATGAGTGGGCTTTGCCTAAATTTCAATATAATAGAATTTCATCCCACGATAAGATTGAACATATGATTAAACATGACATATGCTCCAATTTTACGGTGGAACCAATCTGACTTGGTGTAAAATTTGGAGTTAATTCATTCAAAGCAAGGACATCTATTTTTATCAGATTAGACTTTCAATAGATGAGACCTAGTGTATAAGTCCATAACCCTCACTATAGTGGGTGAACACTTCGGCCACCATTAATCACATGCATGTAAAAAAAAGAAAAAAACTTGTTGACTGGATAGCGGAATGGGCCCTAAACTGTGGGAGACCAAAAATTGCAATGCCATTGTTTTCATAAAATTTAAGAAAATATTATCATAACCAATATCCCAGAGTACCCAGACTATATATCCATGTGCTCTATAAATATAAATAAAGAATATATTGAAACATCTTGGTGGGACCATCACCAGAGTAGCTTTTTTATTTTGCTAATCAAGTAAAATTCTTTGGTGTGGCTGGTCATAGAAATACCAAGGGCAATTGTGGAAAGAATCTTCCTCAAACGAGCGAGTCTTAAATGGGCAGACTCAGGCCTGGCATGTTTGAGCCTTGAGGTGAGCCGAGCGTTTAATAATGAATGTATTGCAAAAATTGGGCTGGATTGATGCCTCACCTGGCTCAACCCAGCCCATAGATTCGATCGGGCTCTCCAAGTGGAAATCAAAGAAACAAAAATCTCGCTGTGGAAGAGAGTCTCTAGGGCTATGGGCATCAGGCGCATTTGGACCGGACGATTGCCTGCAATGCCAACTGCCAGCTGTTTGTTACTGGCATGTGTTATGATAGCCCGCGAGACAACGTCACGCAGCGTCTGAGCGTTCAATTACTATAAATCTAACACCAGCCAGCCCATCAAACCCATCTCATCACCATCTCCTGTCTCGCTTTTCCACTTTTCTCTCCCTCCCCTCATGGCTCCTACCACACGTAAGGAAAAGGGGAAGGAGATTGGGAAAGGAGATTGCTCCCTCTCCACCGAGAGGTCCACCGAGGAGAACCGAAAGACTCATGCAGTCCAACGGAAATCGATGAAATAGAAGAGAAGCTTACCCACCAGCAGCACGGGAAGAAATACTTTGTCCGGGGAGGGTGGAGACTTCGCCTCTACATTTGCTATAAAAGAAGATCAAAGAAACAAAAATCTCGCTGGTTGGTCCAATGTTGCCCGCCCTTCAAATCAACTACACGTGGCATTTCGTGGTAGGTGGAAGAGAGTCTCTAGGGCTATGGGCATCAGGCGCATTTGGACCGGACGATTGCCTGCAATGCCAACTGCCAGCTGTTTGTTACTGGCATGTGTTATGATAGCCCGCGAGACAACGTCACGCAGCGTCTGAGCGTTCAATTACTATAAATCTAACACCAGCCAGCCCATCAAACCCATCTCATCACCATCTCCTGTCTCGCTTTTCCACTTTTCTCTCCCTCCCCTCATGGCTCCTACCACACGTAAGGAAAAGGGGAAGGAGATTGGGAAAGGAGATTGCTCCCTCTCCACCGAGAGGTCCACCGAGGAGAACCGAAAGACTCATGCAGTCCAACGGAAATCGATGAAATAGAAGAGAAGCTTACCCACCAGCAGCACGGGAAGAAATACTCTGTCCGGGGAGGGAGGAGACTTCGCCTCTACATTTGCTATAAAAGAAGATCAAAGAAACAAAAATCTCGCTGGTCCAATGTAGCCTGCCCTTCAAATCAACTACATGTGGCGTTTCGTGGTAGGTGGAAGAGAGTCTCTAGGGCTATGGGCATCAGGCACATTTGGACCGAACGATTGCCTGCCATGCCAACTGCCAGCAGTTTGTTACTGGCATGTGTTATGATAGCCCGCGAGACAACGTCACGCAGCGTCTGAGCGTTCAATTACTATATATCTAACACCAGCCAGCCCATCAAACCCATCTCATCACCATCTCCTGTCTCGCTTTTCCACTTTTCTCTCCCTCCCCTCATGGCTCCTACCACACGCAAGGAAAAGGGGAAGGAGATTGGGGAAGGAGATCGCTCCCTCTCCACCGAGAGGTCCACCGAGGAGAACCGAAAGACTCATGCAGTCCAACGGAAATCAATGAAATAGAAGAGAAGCTTACCCACCAGCAGCACGGGAAGAAATACTCTGTCCGGGGAGGGAGGAGACTTCGCCTCTACATTTGCTATGAAAGAAGAAGTGGTGCAGACCTATTCTAAGTCAATCCCATCCCGAAGGCTAAAAGTCGGTTTGGCATTTGACCGGACGATCAACAAGAAGGGACGGGCTTCTGCGGACAGGCCGTACACCCATATGAAATTATGCACGGATCCCGCTCCCTCACTGTGTTCCTCATGGGTAAACCACTGTGCAAACCTTTACCTATGAGGAACAGAGTGAGGGAATGGGATCCCGTACATAATGTCATATGGGTGTACAGTATGTATGCAGAAGCCCCTCCCTTCTTGTTGATAGTCCGGTCGAACACCAAACCGACTTTCGGCTTTCGGGACTGGAACAACTTAGAATAGGTATGCACCACTTCTTTCACCCAGCTTCTCACAGCTTGTTCTTTTAGAGTAAATGTAGAGGTGAAGTCTCCTCCTTCCCTTATGCGGACGGAGTATTTTCATCCCTAAGCTTCTCTTCTGTTTCATAGATTTCCGTTGTACTGCACGGTTCTTTTTCATGTCCACTAGATGGACCGCTCTCCTTTCCCTTGCGTGTGGCGGGAGCCATGTGAGGAGGGAGATAAAGGTGGAAATGCACAGATGATGGGATGGGTTTGATGGGATGGTTAAATAAGATATATATAGTAATTGAACGCTCAGAGGCTGCGTGACCAAAATATCACGTTGTCTCACGGGCTATCATGACACATACGAGCTGGTAGTGGTCCAAATGTGCCTGATGCCTGTAGCCTTAGAGACTCTCTTCCACCTACCATGAAACGCCACGTGTAGTTGATTTGAAGGGTGGGCTATTAGACTTTCTTCAAACTAACGATGTTCTACCAAAAAAACTAACGATGGAGTTACATTTTGTAGAGAACACTCAGAAGAAACTATAACACACAAGCTTGAATGAAAAGTACTTGATTCATTGATAACAAACTGCAGGCTTATATAGCCTTTTACAAAGAGATAAAATCAAAAATAACAGCCCACGTTTGCAACACCCTAAAACGTGGTAACAGACTAAGAGGAATTCGTCAAAGCACAAACAACTAGTCCCTAAAGAATAGGACTTATTAACAGACTGATTAACTAAAAAATCGTAATAATAAACTGTTAACCTCTAACAATCTATCATTCTCTCCCTTAAACTGTATGCAGAATGCATTTAGTTTATATTAGGAACTTCACACACACCCAGCAAACTACGAAGCTTCAAAAACACCTCCAACCTGAGCGGCTTCGTCATAATGTCAGCTACCTGGTCTTGAGTATTACAATGACTCAAATCAATCACACCATATATATTTTACCAATTCACGAAGAAAATGAAACTGGATGTCAATGTGCTTGCTTCTGCCGTAAAGAACTGGATTCTTGGAGAGTTTTATAGTTGAACTGTTATCACACAGAATTGTAGTGCATTTCTCCTGCACATAACCAAGCTGCTCTAAAACTCTTCTTAACCAAACACACTGACAAGCACATGAGGCAGCAGCGATGTACTCGGCTTCAGTGGTGGATAAGCTAACTACAGGCTGCTTTTTGGATGACCATGACACCGCTCCAGAACTAAACATGAATACATACCCCGAAGTACTCTTGCGATCATCAACATCTCCAGCAAAATCACTATCTGAATAGGCTGTGAGTTGCTTACAGCCTCTTTTCTTGTAGAAAATCCCTAGATCAGTTGTTCCCTTCAAATATCTAAGTAATCTTTTTGCTGCCAACCAATGTTGCTCTGTAGGACATGACATGAACCTGCTGATAAGACTCACACCATACATCAAATCAAGTCTGGTTGCAGTTAAATACATAAGACTGCCAACCACCTGCTTAAACACACTTGCATCAACCTTAGCTCCTTTCTCGTCCTTTGACAATTTGCAACCTAGAACTATGGGGTTCTTCACCAAGTTGCTTCTGGCCATGCCAAATCTTTCTAAAACTTCATGAGCATACTTTCTTTGACACACATAAATCCCATCAGAATTTTGTAGTACTTCAACCCCCAGAAAATATCTCATCTTTCCCAAGGCAGACATATCAAATTCTAACATCATCGACTTTTTAAACTCTTCACACATGCTTTGTCATTCCCAGTAAAAATTAAATCATCAACATAAAGACTGACAATTCAGAGCTTACCTCCTTCCTTCGACTTTGTGAATAGGGTGTGTTCACAATGACACTTTTCGAAGCCTTCTTTAGCAAAATAGGCCTCAATTTTGCTGTACCAAGCTCGTGGAGCTTGTTTGAGGCCATACAGCGCCTTATTCAGCTTATAAACCTTGTGTTCCTCGCCCTTCCTCTCATATCCCTGAGGCTGTTGG
The DNA here is from genome assembly GCA_003546025.1 of Camphora micrantha. Classification (NCBI taxonomy): domain Eukaryota; kingdom Viridiplantae; phylum Streptophyta; class Magnoliopsida; order Laurales; family Lauraceae; genus Camphora; species Camphora micrantha. Next base: position 26,620,137 of record QPKB01000006.1, on the reverse strand, counting down.
ACAAACACTTCCTCACTAAGCTCACCATGCAGAAATGCGCTCTTCACATCAAGCTGAAAAAGACTCCAACCTTCTTGAGCTGCTAGGGCAATTACCAAATGTATGGTATCTAGTCTTGCAATTGGAGCATCAACTTCTATGTAATCAATCCCATATTTTTGTGCATATCCCTTTGCCACAAGTCTAGCCTTGCACTTGTCTATCTCACCACTTTCATTGAGTTTTGTTTTAAAAACCCATTTAACCCCAATGGTCTTCACTCCGTCAGGTAGGATAGTCAGATTCCATGTTTTATTGCGTTCAATAGCCTCAATCTCTGCATCCATGGCATCTCTCCATTTCTTGCTCTTCACAGCTTCCTCGAAAGTAATGGGATCAGCTTCTGTGAGAATCATCATGGCACTCAAGTCTTCTTCTTCTGACAAACCCTCTCTGGTTTCATAATCTTGCATCCAAAGTGGAACTCGTCTTGCCCTCCCTTCAACTGGACCCGAGAAATTCTCATCATGTGACTCACTGGAAGGTGAGCTAATGCCACTTGAACCAGCTCCATTTGTGCCATTTGAGTCATCTTCTTCATTCTCGTTCACTTCTGCTCCAAGTTCCCCTTCATTCTCAGCTTCATCATCTTCTTCTTCACTATCACCCCACTCTAACACATCCGAAGCCATTTCTGCCCTGCTCATGTCCCAATTCCAGCCCTTGTTCTCCTCAAAAACAACATCCCTACTAACAATTATCTTCTTAGAGACCGGATCAAACAATCTATAAGCTTTCAACTCATCGCTCACTCCCAATAAAACACACTGAATGCTTTTGTCATCGAACTTGATTCTTTTCTGGTCTGGTACGTGCACATGAGCCAAGCACCCAAAAACTCTGAAATACTCTACTCTAGGCTTCATACCACTCCATGCTTCCTCTGGAGTTCTATTTTGCACAGCTAAAGTAGGGCACCTGTTGAGGACATGCACACACCATCTCACAGCTTCTGGCCAGAAAGTCTTTGGAACCTGCTTCTCAGTGAGCATGCAACGCACCAAATTCATCACAATCCTATTCTTCCTCTCAGCAACTCCGTTTTATTGAGGAGTATAGGCTGTGGTTGATTGTCTGGTTATGCCACTTGCCTTACAAAACTCCCCAAACTCATTTGAGGTGAACTCACCACCTTTGTCAGTCCTTAAACATTTAAGGTAGGCACCTATTTCTTTTTCAACGCGAGCCTTATAATTTCTAAACATGGTAAAAGCCTCTGATTTGTCATGCAAGAAGTAAATCCAAATCTTACGACTAAAGTCATCGATAAAACTCAAGAAATACCTCTTGTTGCTATTTGATGCAGGCTTTATAGGGCCACATATATCGGCATGTACCAGCTCTAGCTTCTGTGACGCCCTCCATAGACTTTTTTTTGGAATGGATTTCTTGTGCTGCTTTCCAACCAAACATGTTGTGCATAACTTTGCAGGAGTTTTAAGAGAAGGCAAACCACTGACCATCCTTTTGTATTGAAGGGTCCTCAAGCCTTTGAAGCTCAAGTGTCCGAATCTGCAGTGCCATAAATAACTCTCATTCTCTGTCACAGCTTAAAAACAAGTAGTAGCTTTAGGCATCATCGCTGCGAGCACAACAAACATCCTGTTCGCGCTCATCTTTGACTGAATAATTAGACCCTTACTAGGATGAAAAACTTTGCAATCCCCATGTTGAATCAGAATTGCCACACCTTTTTCTTGAAGTTGCCCATACTTAACAGGTTATTTTTCAACTCAGGAATGTAATAGACCTCAGAAATTACCTGAGTGATTCCATTCACTTGCATTTGAACGTTTCCTTTCCCCACAACTGTCATCCTTGAGTTGTCGCCTAGTTTCACAGTTTGCCTGAATTGAACATCCAAATCCGAGAACCATTCTTTATTCCCACTCATATGATTACTACATCCTGAATCGAGGAACCAGACCTCTTCTCTCTTAGGATGGTTAAGCTTTACATAGGACATTAATAGCAGCTCTTCTCCTTCATCTAGTTTTGCATAGTTGGCTCCCTTCTCCCAACTGGGACACTCATACTGAAAGTGTCCTAATTTGTGATACTGAAAGCACTCGATAGTGGCCTTATTGAAGGGTTGTCTGCCACGACCTCTTCCTTTTCCTCTGAACACCCCTCGACCTCATCCTCTGCTAGTGTTGTCTTCATGAGTGACCTTGAGAGCTTGCTTCTCTCCTCGATGACCATTCATTCTTTGTTCATGGACCAGCAAACTGCTCTGCAGCTCGTCAATGGTCAGTGTGTTTAAATCATTGGATTCTTCAATGGAGCAAACCACATAATCAAATTTTGACGTCATGGACCTCAAAACTTTCTCATTGATGATGGTTTGGCTCATTGTCTCACTATGAGCCTTCATTTTGTTGGCTATAGTGAGAGTACGAGCAAAGAAATTACAAACAGTCTCGCCCTCCTTCATATGGAGAGTCTCAAAGTCCCTCCGAAGTGCTTGCAACTGTGCCCTCTTCACCTTGGTAGAGCCTTGGTATTTCTGTTTCATGGAGTACCAAATACTCTTTGATGTGTCTCTGTCGAGTATAGTCTCCATGATATTCCGATCTATAGCTTGAAAAAGGTAATTCTTTACCTTTAAGTCCTTCAGCTTCTGCCCCTCGAACAATTTGCGTTGTGCTTTTGCCTGGTCCTCGATCGATTTGCATTGTGCTTCTATTGCCACCACTGTAGATGGCTCAGCCCCTTGTGTCACCACCATCGAAATCCCATTCTCTATGAGATCCCAATATTCCTTGGAACGAAAAGAGTTCACCATCAACATCGCCCAATGATCGTAATGTCCGTCAAATTTGGGAATGGCCGGCTGCACAAAAGCACTGCTATTGCTTTCCGCCATTCTACTTGACTCCCTTACTCTGAAAGAAAACCGCGGTTTCTTTCCACACACACACTCACAATCAGGCCCCCTGTGATGGTGCTCTGATACCAATTGTAGAGAACACTCAGAAGAAACTATAACACACAAGCTTGAATGAAAAGTACTTGATTCATTGATAACAAACTGCAGGCTTATATAGCCTTTTACAAAGAGATAAAATAAAAAACAACAACCCATGTTTGCAACACCCTAAAATGTGGTAACATACTAAGAGGAATTCGTCAAAGCACAAACAACTAGTCCCTAAAGAATATGATTTATTAACAGACTGATTAACTAAAAGATCGTAATAATAAACTGTTAACCTCTAACAGTCTATCACATTTACAGGGATTGACATGTATTCAAAGTGGGAGACACTCCAGGGGGACTGGGGCATCCTTCTCAAAAACGTCATTGACGTACTGCCCTAGCGAGAGTTAGAAGGAGAAACGATCGAAGAAGTCGCCCCTGCAGTACTGGGGGAAGAGTACGCGCTTACAAACCCCAATCAACTCGGGCTGTCCAACTACGATCGGCCCACACTCTCCATCGAGCAAGTTAAGTATGCTGTCTTTGAAGCATACCTGGGGCTCCAAGTGGCGGAGGTGCTTCTCCCACAGGAATTGTGATTTGATGGTTTATGTTGGTTCATGAGTTTTTCAATTGTTTAGTTGATAGGATACTGTTTGAAGCTTTTTGAGGATGTTGATAAATCCATTTAGGTGGTGGTTTGATAGTTTTTGTTAATGTTGATCAATCCATTTAGGTGGTTGTTTGAGTAGCTTTTTTTAGTATGTTTGAATCCAATTATGTTTGAGGTTTGAGTCTGTTTTTGAGTACATTGGAATAGATCTTGGAATTTAATTTCCAGTTATGTTTGAGCTTTGAGCCTGTTTCTGAGTACATTGGAATGGATCTTGGAATTTAATTTCCATTTATGTTTTAGCTTTGTGCCTATTTCTGAGTACATTGGAATGGATCTTGGAATTTAATTTCCAGTTATTAAGCTTTGAGCCTGTTTTTTAATACATTGGAATGGATCTTAGAATTTAATTTGGTTTAAACGTTTGGTAATGCTCCACAGCACGGATTCTTGGCCAGTTTTCCGCACATTCCTAAATCATAGAGGATTAGCTTTATCGGACCTATGAATAGTGTTTTGGACGGTAATCTGGGGATTACGCTTTTTTATACTAAACCTATTTTATGGGTCCCACAATTAAAATCTGAACCCTTAATAATGTTAAGGAAGTCCAAAACGGCTATATTGTGAAATATCAGCCGTTAAATCCTCATATATTTTGAAATACTGTAAAAACAATCTGACCATTGATCATCCACACTTGAACATCGATTTTGCGTGTGAACGAACGTTACTTTATGGCCATGAATAGTATCTGTGATGTTCTGGTATCCAACTATTGTTTTGGAAAACCACTTGATGGGCCCCATAATCAATATCTGAACCGTCCATAATGTTGATAAAGTTCAAAAAGGCTGATAATGTAATTTTCAGCCATTGATTTGTCATGTATGTTAAGATAGTTGTAAATAAATCCTAGAATCTATTTTAGTTTTTGAGGGACCCCTAATGAAAATCCGAACCGTCCGTCCATCATTTGCAAAAGGCTAAAAATGGTCAAGGCACCAAATATCAGAGGATGATTCATCACTGATCGTGAGGAAATTCAAAAAAAACTTAAAACCATTGAATCTTAATCAATTGTAAGGCAATCCAAAAAATAAGATATATATTATGAATTCTATTAAAATAAATCTTTCTATAAGAAAAATCCTAACAAATAAGATATATTTCTATTTTTTAAAAAGAATACAAAATAAAGTCAATATACATCTTTAGGAATTAGAATATAAGGCTCACTTTAAAAAAGTTTGTTGTATGTGGAGCCCATATGTATAAATCACTAACAAGGATCCACTTTTAAAAATCACAAACATTTAGGATTTTCTAACCATTATAGATATATTACAAAGAGATAAAATAAAAAACAACAACCCATGTTTGCAACACCCTAAAATGTGGTAACATACTAAGAGGAATTCGTCAAAGCACAAACAACTAGTCCCTAAAGAATATGATTTATTAACAGACTGATTAACTAAAAGATCGTAATAATAAACTGTTAACCTCTAACAGTCTATCACATTTACAGGGATTGACATGTATTCAAAGTGGGAGACACTCCAGGGGGACTGGGGCATCCTTCTCAAAAACGTCATTGACGTACTGCCCTAGCGAGAGTTAGAAGGAGAAACGATCGAAGAAGTCGCCCCTGCAGTACTGGGGGAAGAGTACGCGCTTACAAACCCCAATCAACTCGGGCTGTCCAACTACGATCGGCCCACACTCTCCATCGAGCAAGTTAAGTATGCTGTCTTTGAAGCATACCTGGGGCTCCAAGTGGCGGAGGTGCTTCTCCCACAGGAATTGTGATTTGATGGTTTTTATGTTGGTTCATGAGTTTTTCAATTGTTTAGTTGATAGGATACTGTTTGAAGCTTTTTGAGGATGTTGATAAATCCATTTAGGTGGTGGTTTGATAGTTTTTGTTAATGTTGATCAATCCATTTAGGTGGTTGTTTGAGTAGCTTTTTTTAGTATGTTTGAATCCAGTTATGTTTGAGGTTTGAGTCTGTTTTTGAGTACATTGGAATAGATCTTGGAATTTAATTTCCAGTTATGTTTGAGCTTTGAGCCTGTTTCTGAGTACATTGGAATGGATCTTGGAATTTAATTTCCATTTATGTTTTAGCTTTGTGCCTATTTCTGAGTACATTGGAATGGATCTTGGAATTTAATTTCCAGTTATTGAGCTTTGAGCCTGTTTTTGAATACATTGGAATGGATCTTAGAATTTAATTTGGTTTAAACGTTTGGTAATGCTCCACAGCACGGATTCTTGGCCAGTTTTCCGCACATTCCTAAATTATAGAGGATTAGCTTTGTCGGACCTATGAATAGTGTTTTGGACGGTAATCTGGGGATTACGCTTTTTTATACTAAACCTATTTTATGGGTCCCACAATTAAAATCTGAACCCTTAATAATGTTAAGGAAGTCCAAAACGGCTATATTGTGAAATATCAGCTGTTAAATCCTCATATATTTTGAAATACTGTAAAAACAATCTGACCATTGATCATCCACACTTGAACATCGATTTTGCGTGTGAACGAACGTTACTTTATGGCCATGAATAGTATCTGTGATGTTCTGGTATCCAACTATTGTTTTGGAAAACCACTTGATGGGCCCCATAATCAATATCTGAACCGTCCATAATGTTGATAAAGTTCAAAAAGGCTGATAATGTAATTTTCAGCCATTGATTTGTCATGTATGTTAAGATAGTTGTAAATAAATCCTAGAATCTATTTTAGTTTTTGAGGGACCCCTAATGAAAATCCGAACCGTCCGTCCATCATTTGCAAAAGGCTAAAAATGGTCAAGGCACCAAATATCAGAGGATGATTCATCACTGATCGTGAGGAAATTCAAAAAAAACTTAAAACCATTGGATCTTAATCAATTGTAAGGCAATCCAAAAAATAAGATATATATTATGAATTCTATTAAAATAAATCTTTCTATAAGAAAAATACTAACAAATAAGATATATTTCTATTTTTTAAAAAGAATACAAAATAAAGTCAATATACATCTTTAGGAATTAGAATATAAGGCTCACTTTAAAAAAGTTTGTTGTATGTGGAGCCCATATGTATAAATCACTAACAAGGATCCACTTTTAAAAATCACAAACATTTAGGATTTTCTAACCATTATAGATATATTACAAAGAGATAAAATAAAAAACAACAACCCATGTTTGCAACACCCTAAAATGTGGTAACATACTAAGAGGAATTCGTCAAAGCACAAACAACTAGTCCCTAAAGAATAGGATTTATTAACAGACTGATTAACTAAAAGATCGTAATAATAAACTGTTAACCTCTAACAGTCTATCACATTTACAGGGATTGACATGTATTCAAAGTGGGAGAAACTCCAGGGGGACTGGGGCATCCTTCCCAAAAACGTCATTGACGTACTGCCCTAGCGAGAGTTAGAAGGAGAAACGATCGAAGAAGTCGCCCCTGCAGTACTGGGGGAAGAGTACGCGCTTACAAACCCCAATCAACTCGGGCTGTCCAACTACAATCGGCCCACACTCTCCATCGATCAAGTTAAGTATGCTGTCTTTGAAGCATACCTGGGGCTCCAAGTGGCGGAGGTGCTTCTCCCACAGGAATTGTGATTTGATGGTTTATGTTGGTTCATGAGTTTTTCAATTGTTTAGTTGATAGGATACTGTTTGAAGCTTTTTGAGGATGTTGATAAATCCATTTAGGTGGTGGTTTGATAGTTTTTGTTAATGTTGATCAATCCATTTAGGTGGTTGTTTGAGTAGCTTTTTTTAGTATGTTTGAATCTAGTTATGTTTGAGGTTTGAGTCTGTTTTTGAGTACATTGGAATAGATCTTGGAATTTAATTTCCAGTTATGTTTGAGCTTTGAGCCTGTTTCTGAGTACATTGGAATGGATCTTGGAATTTAATTTCCATTTATGTTTTAGCTTTGTGCCTATTTCTGAGTACATTGGAATGGATCTTGGAATTTAATTTCCAGTTATTGAGCTTTGAGCCTGTTTTTGAATACATTGGAATGGATCTTAGAATTTAATTTGGTTTAAACGTTTGGTAATGCTCCACAGCACGGATTCTTGGCCAGTTTCCCGCACATTCCTAAATCATAGAGGATTAGCTTTATCGGACCTATGAATAGTGTTTTGGACGGTAATCTGGGGATTACGCTTTTTTATACTAAACCTATTTTATGGGTCCCACAATTAAAATTTGAACTCTTAATAATGTTAAGGAAGTCCAAAACGGCTATATTGTGAAATATCAGCCGTTAAATCCTCATATATTTTGAAATACTGTAAAAAAAATCTGACCGTTGATCATCCACACTTGAACATCGATTTTGCGTGTGAATGAACGTTACTTTATGGCCATGAATAGTATCCGTGATGTTCTGGTATCCAACTATTGTTTTGGAAAACCACTTGATGGGCCCCATAATCAATATCTGAACCGTCCATAATGTTGATAAGGTTCAAAAAGGCTGATAATGTAATTTTCAGCCATTGATTTGTCATGTATGTTAAGATAGTTGTAAATAAATCCTAGAATCTATTTTAGTTTTTGAGGGACCCCTAATGAAAATCCGAACCGTCCGTCCATCATTTGCAAAAGGCTAAAAATGGTCAAGGCACCAAATATCAGAGGATGATTCATCACTGATCATGAGGAAATTCAAAAAAAAACTTAAAACCATTGAATCTTAATCAATTGTAAGGCAATCCAAAAAATAAGATATATATTATGAATTCTATTAAAATAAATCTTTCTATAAGAAAAATCCTAACAAATAAGATATATTTCTATTTTTTAAAAAGAATACAAAATAAAGTCAATATACATCTTTAGGAATTAGAATATAAGGCTCACTTTAAAAAAGTTTGTTGTATGTAGAGCCCATATGTATAAATCACTAACAAGGATCCACTTTTAAAAATCACAAACATTTAGGATTTTCTAACCATTAAAGATATATTAAAATTCTAAATCCACCTAAAGAAAACTCATTTTAACTTGGTTCGATGGAGTTATTGAGTAAGGTTGATTTTTTCATCTGGACTCTTTAATCACCTATCAATAATAGATATATATTAAAATTTGAATTCATATAAAGAAGCTTAATAAAAGTGGGCTCTGAATTGATTGATAGAGCTTATCTCTTGAAATTGATTTGAGATTCAATTTCTCAAATTGATTTGAGATTAGAGTCCAATTTTGCAATCGATTGCGAAATCGGACTCCAATTTCGAAATCGATGCCTACGACTTTAATATATATTAATAGTTTAATTATTGTGATCTGTGGAGAATATACCCACAATCTAAATTGAGTCCGGATCACCTATCGCATTTGTTATACATTCATCGTGAGTGGACCAATAATACTCCGCCACGTCATTCAAGAATTTAGATGTGATTTTAAAGTTTAAAAAGTTTAAATCAGTTGAAAGAGAATCGCCTAAATTTTTGGATGACATGGCAGAGTATTATTGTTCCACTCACGGTGAATGCAATAGGTGATCCGGACTCATCTAAATCACTCTGAATGGTCAATGAACATAGGATATAACAACAATCTAGTTAATTCCAACAGGGACATTGATAAGAACCAAAGGTTGCGCAGCCGATTAGCAATCCCCTCTCACAGCTAGTTACTTAGGGTTCAATTTCTAGATATAATGCCCTCTTTACACATGTGGGCTCTGTTCCCATGTTGGTGGGCTCACGTGAATTACACACACACACACACACAAAAAAAAAAAAAAAAAAAAAAAAAGGGCAGACTAGTAGAGCCCACCTGAAATGAACCCAGACCATCAAGATGGGCATGCATCTCGATGTCAAAGCTATTAAGATGACAATGGGGTTGGCTAGAATCAGCATTCTGGGAAGAAACTTTAATTGGTGGACATTGGCAGGATAATTACCAAATTTTGCAGGATTAATTGAATGACATACTGTCACGACCCGGTCCCGGGATTCGGTAACCCCGAGCCGTGATCAACATACTTACTCCCGTAAACCCCGAATTAACCGAAGTTAAAACGAGATCCACAAGGAATATCATTATCAATATACCTATCAATTACAAAACTTTTGCGGAAACAATTATATTTGACAATACCAATACACAATTTACATGTATATAAAATACAATTCTTGTACATGTATCATTCCAATATTCATTGATCAACACTGCATATTCGAAACATTATGCAAATGATAATGATTACATTTCCAAATGTTAATTACATTCCCAAAATGAATTTATAAACAGTCCTTCAAAATAATCCTCAAAACGTTTCAACGTCCATTTCGCACTCGGATACCTATTTCATATGGTATCCCGCCGGCTCTACTCAATCAATCCTCCTGGAGGAACCGGAGCGGTCTCCTCCGCTGGCGCCGGGGGCGCTGTTGCACCGGCAGGGGCAATCGGGCCTGTAATGTCATCAATAACACTAATGAAAACGACGGTTCGACAATGTATAAACAATTCTTGCAATAGTATATTAACACATTCATATTGCATTAATACCATATTCAATGCTAGAGAAATCTAGACAATTCTACAATAACAATAAGAGACACCATGTCAGTCAATATACATGTACGAAATGGCAACTACCATAGCATGCATTGCATTATAATTCATTTCATTACCACCTTCTCTCAAAGGAAGGATTCATTTTTATTTACCATCTCTCCTCAAAGGGAGGATTCATCTTCCAATGGAAGGCATCAATCAATATCCGAAGATACGATCGAAATTTGGTGGGACTTGCTAGTGTCCGGGCCAGGGACAACAAGAATCACCACGGAGCTCCGGAACACCCCCAATATCCATCTGCTGCATCATGATTAGTCATTCATTATTCACTGAATTCATTTAAAGCTATAATACAATAGCTAGGTAGTGCCAGACTCAAAGGTCAATAATCTTCAGTAAGAAATCCTTTTATTGATTCAATTCAATTCAATAATCCCTTTTATAACAAAGGAAGGGAATAACTATAATACCAATCTCATTAGATGGTATTACAATGATACAATGAGAGTATTTTAACTACCTATGGTTTTACTCAATCTTATCTCAATCCTAAACAGTCATTCGGGTGTAACCTTTGGTTTCCAAATGCACGTGTTATTCTTAATAGACATCACATTTATACATTTAATATGTGCATTATTAGTCCCCGTAATTATCACCCATGGAGCTTAGGCCATTATCGATTATGGTTCGTTCAAGGAACCCTCTTGAATTATTACTAATTCTCAATAATCTATTTTAATCCATGATTAGCCTTAAAACTAATCGGTGAAGCGTTTATACTCACGAGACATACCTCAAATTCTCATAAAAATCCAGAATCCAAAATTCACTGATCGGTCGGACCGTTAGGTCCGATCGATTGGCCCAAATTTTCACTAACTGTCATCGTTGGCCAGTAACAGGTTCGCTCGAGCGGATTACTGTTCGCTCGAGCGAACCCAAACAGAACTATGTTCGCTCGAGCGCACTTAATGTTCGCTCGAGCGGACTAGTACAGAACTTTTATCAGTCGAGACAGAACCTTGTTCGCTCGAGCGGACGTACTGTTCGCTCAAGCGAACCCTTCAGAATTCCATCCGAAATTCTGATACACTCTCTTTTCTTCTACTTCCTTCCCCATTAATTTCCATAACCTGCATAGAGACTTGGAACCTCCTATTCCCTCCTCATATATCATACATTCATCCTTCAATCACCATAACACTTCTAATCAACCATTAAACATATCATTAAGTCCATAATAACTCCTAAAACTCAATGGAAAAGCATATACAATCCATGAAATTACCATACATTTCTATAATGATTAACACTAATTACAAGCAAGGTTTATACTTACCTCTTTTGAAGCTATTTGCCAAAAACACTCTTTGCCTTAGCTTGGTTTAATACAATGTCCCCCTTTTCAAACCCTATTCCATAAAAACATTCAAATGAACTCCCATGAGTCATTTGTGCTAAAAATCACTACAAAACCACTAATAGAAACTTGAAAAATCACAAGGAAGATCCATTACTTACTTGTGGCTCCAAGCAAAGAGATCTTGAGATCTTTTTCAAGCTCTAGACTTCATCAATGGTGGACTGGCTTAGGGAAGAAGATGAAGTTGAAGATAAACTCCTCAAAAACCACTTCAATCACTCCTAATCTCACTAACAATGAAGAGGAATGGAAGAGAAAAGGAGAAAATGGCTCTAGGATTCTTGCTTGAATGAAATGAACCCATCTAACCTCATCTCGTTCTAATATAACACTCTTCACACCAAAACCCCCTCTCATTTCATTTATTTACATTTTGAGTCAAACGAAGCTTCACTTAGTCCATTTGAGGTCAAATGGAATAGTGTTTACTATGAAAGTTGACGTACTCGTCGAGATACACACGTTGGTATCAAGAATTTCCGTATTTGACGAAATACGTGAAAATCCGTATTTACGAAAAAGTCCTTAGCCTACCTTGTTTGAGTCTAAACTTATTTTAATCAATTCAATTCCATCCAAATCCATTCCATTATGCTTGATACATCATTTGAGACTAGTTTGTCTCTCTTTGGTCATTAATCTTGATTAATCCAATTATCCACACTTAATTAGCATTAATCTCACTTAATTAGTCTTAATCATAATTAGTTCGGGTTGGGGTGTAACACATACTTGGACTTGGTGGGGGTTTGTCAAATTTGGTTCAGTGCTAGGAGGTGGCCCTGGCTGCCCCTAAAAATTTGTGTAATTTACAAACTCTCTGACTTCATAATTTTAACTGTACGCGCGATCAACCACTACAGGATGGGTGGTTCAGAATATTCTGAACTGAATAGGCTTCATCAATGATGTATAGCACCAATTTGTAGAGCCGTTTTCATGGATTCCTACATCTGAATGAGGATGGACAAAATGACAATTTCATAATAAAGTAGTCTACTTTGGAATAGTTAAGATTATTCTGATGTGATTTTATTTTGACCTTTGGGCGCCTGAAGTCTTGGGTGGATTTGTAAATGGTCCATATTCAAGATGCGCCACTATGAATCTATGATAAGTGGTATCCCACTGTGTGTGATTCTTCACCCCCACCATACATCAGTCCTTAGCGAAAAAAATAGCACACAGATTTCTCTTCTAATTCATGATTCAATTCAAATTTCTCTTCCAATTCATGACTCAATTCAAAAGTTAAACTTGAAAAAAAAAAAAAAAAAAAAAAAAAAAAAAACCAATTGAGTAACAAATCTTTAACACCAACTGTGTGTGAGAGAGAGACTGTAGGACTGTGAATGAGCTAGGCCTGGGCATGGGTTGTCCAATCTCGTCCCGAATGTTGGATGGGCCTGCCTTGGATTATCCGATTCCGACCCTAAATTGAGCGGGCCTATGTCAAATCAAATCCCGTATGGGCTAGGGCTGGGACTGGGCTTTGGCATTTTCATCAATGGAGACGTCTTTTTTCTTCTTAATGGGTGAAGCTCTATTAATAAAGATTATAATGATGGCTGGATAAGGGGCAAACCAAATTTTAGCTTGATCAAGTTTCAAAAGGTCTAGATACTATATAGTAGATATTAAGTACTTTTCAAAATGAAGGATGATAAATTTATCAAAAATTTCAAACCTAAACTCAATAGTGGATCCATTCCAAGTATCAAAATTGAATCTACTGTGAATTCATAGTATGGGTTTTTTGGTGTGGAGTGGGAAGTGATTGAATTTATGAGAAATGATGGAGGGAAGAGACATTTTGGAGGGAGTCTTTGGAGGGTTTCCATTGAAATATATAAATATTAGTAAAATAACAGGGGGCCGGGCCGAGCCTGAACGAGCTGGAAATGCTCTCCTTATTTCTAGTCCCATTTTGGCCAGGGTTTCAAATAATTGTCCAAGCTCAGGCTATGTGTTTTTTTAACTTGGGGCAGTCCGGGTATCCATTTCAACGAACTAAATTGACAGCCTAAGAGAGAGAGAGATTTATGTTGGAACTATCATGCATATTCATCTTCCTCTCCATCAAGGATCCTCCATGATAATATTAGATTCAATGCAACCAACAGAAAAACAAGAACAAACCAAGCCATTGGAGCAATCCCTCTTCCTTTCTCCCCACATCCGTCAACACCATCATCGCCACCTTTCTTTTCCACAGACATCAACTCTTTCTTGATCCTCTCCACACACACGTATAAAGAACAAGAACAGTCACTATCACAATTGCCATCTTCATCATTATGAAGTACACGAGCACAAAGATTGCACTTCACTCCTTTGGATCAAAACAGAAGAGCAAGCACTGGATCCCCCCCACATGCAAACCAACCTCAACTCCACTCTCCATCGCATCGGCATCGAAGAGCCGCCTACCTTTCAATTTGCCGCTCTCGATCGCACCATGCATGGCTCTCCCTGATGATCTTCTCGATTGCTTAATCCCTACGTTAACCGCTTCCTTAATCCCTCTTATTACCAACGTAACTAAAACGCGATTAAGAGTCCTAATCCAAAAAAGAAACCAAACTACCCGATAAAAAAGAAAAAACCCAACATAGAAACAATAGAAAAAGAAAGAAAGTAGGAGTGAAACGGTATCTTCCTTATTTATTTCGTTTCCAGCATAGACGGCAAAGAAGAAGACGAGGAAGGGATCCGAGCTATTTATAACGCGCTAGGTTTCTCTTCATCTCTCAGAGAGAGAGAGAGAGAGAGAGAGATAGGAGTTGGTTTTTGTTTTTTCTGATATTCTTTCTTCTTCTTCTTCTGTTTCTATAGAGAGATGCAAACGAGGCGAGGGCTCTGTTACCCCAAGTTGGGTAGAAAGAGAGCAGATGCGATGATGATTACGAAGGAGAACAAGAGGCGGAGGAAGGACTTGTGTGGTGGCGTAGGTGAAGGAGTGGGGAATCTCCGCGGGAAGAAGTTGAGGCCGGCGAGGGAGAACGCCGGAGGATCGGATTTTTTCGACGGATTGCCGGATGATATCGTTCTCTGCATCCTTTGCAAGCTCAGCTCCTCTGCTGGATGTCCGTTGGACTTCTTCAATTTTCTTGTCACGTAATTACGCTCTCTTCTTCATGCTTCATCTATCCATTCGATTCTGTTTTTGATCGAATTAGTTTTGATTGGGTGGTCGTATTTGGATCTGAATATTAAACTAAAAGAAGAAGCTGATTTGGTTTTTCGTTTTTGTATATGTAACAGGTGTAAGAGATTCAATGGATTAGGTTTGCATCCGCTCGTGTTAGAGAAGATTTCTCCAGAAGTTTTTGAGGTGAAGAGGTGGTGTATGTCTGCTTATTGCTTCTTGAAACGTTGTGCTGAAACTGGACACATCTTTGCCTCTGAATGTCTCGACATGGTCAGTTCCTCTCTTTTTCTCTCTCCTATTAATGAACATTTTGATAAAGTAAAAAACTTGTGACCAACTTAACATTGATAAAGTAAAAGAAAAACCAAACGCTTTGAAGTTATTTCTCCATTATTCACACCCTCTCGCTTGAAAAAACAAATATTGCCTTAATTGTTATCCTTTTATTTTTTTTATAATGCGGTCTACCCTTTGGGCTTGAATAATCCCCATGGGCCTAGAAAAGAAAGCCGAGTAAAATTCCCTTGTGGCCCCAGTGTGATAGTGTGGTCCTAGGCCAACTGAGCTACCCTTATTTGATAGTGTAACTATAAATAAGTTTACCATGTGAGTTTCAATTTATTAATTAGACCACTATTAGGTTGATTGCTACAGGCACTTACTGGAGAGGTGTGTCGGTGATCCATGTTAAGTGCCACTAGACAATGGCCGACCTAGGATTTTCATTTGGGTTGAGCAAAATTTTGGCTAGACTTAATATTTAAAAAAAAAATGCTATACTTTGCTAGACTTTTTTACATTACAAAATAGCTCATATATGTTTTTCTTTTGAAAACGTTTGACTCGTGGAACTCAACTAGGTACATGAAGTTATTGAAGATTGGGCAATGAAGATGTCAGGATGTTAATTAGAAGTACTAAAAAGCTTTAGATAGAGGAAAAATTGATTTTAATCTTGATTTTAGATATTCAAACTCATATTATCATGTTTTACTAAATTTATATGTCAGAATCAAAGCCCAATGAAGGTAATTCAAGGAGAGTGGGTGTGTGAGAAAAACTGCATACAAGAACATTTTGAGGACACCCATCCTTTCCCTTTTTCTCACTTTATCAAAGTCTCCAACCTTTAGATAATGGGAATGAAATTCTGTATTTGAATCATAATGAGGTTAAGAAGACATGATAAGGGGAATGGATTTGGTCATCTATAGATCTTCGTAGATAAGCTCAGATTTGGTGGTTTAGGGCTAAGGGTTTGGATTAGGATTTGGGGATCCAGTGGTTGAAATTGAAACTTGGAAACTAAGCGTTCAGATCTAGGTATAGAGTGATTAAAAAGGATTATACTAGATTTGTTTTGTTGATGAAGATGCAGTTGTCTACACAGTACATAGGGATCGGCAACAAAGAGCTCGATTGACAATCGGCGCAAAAGGGTTTCGAAAGAAGAGGTCAAAGAAGAGGGTTCGATGTGTTGCCGCAACGTTGTCTTTTCTTCTTTTTTTACAAACGAAGCTTTACATATGTGGAGCGACAAATTCAGATATGTGGGGCATGCTTCAAGGCCCCATTCAACTCCATGAGAATTTGAATTCCGACTTGGGGCGAGGCGACCGCCCCAGGTCACTACAACATAGGTCCAACCTTGCCACAAGAGACAAACTTAATGGCTAAGGAGATTGCTACACAAAATCAAATATGTGGTCCCTTACCAAAAATAAAATCCACTGAATTTTGGTGGTAATAGATTTAGAGTGGTGAATATGACTTATTCAATTTGGGTGTGGACCCTTATGCTTCTATGATTATGGGGGCCGGGTTTAAGTCCAATAGTTTGGACCTTATTAATAATTAAGTCCAAGTCTGATTCTATTCCTCAATGCCTGTACACCATTTATCATTTCTGTAATATATATGAGATTCTGTGAGATTAAATCACATCAATAACGTTCACTGAGTCAAGCTAAATCTATCCATGTCTAACAGTTAATATGATAGACACAGAACTGCTTTCCTTTGGGCGAGATATTCGCCATTTAATCGAGAAAAATGCGATTAAAATAATTAACCATTTTCAATAAATCATGATTGTTCACTTTTCTTTTCTTTTTACAATAACGCCAACTTTTTAAGGGCCCAAACCTCCCATGTGATGGTTGGTTAGCTCATTCATCTCTAAATATATTTTTGTTGTGATTGAAGGTGATATTTACTGTTGGATTAAAAAAATCATGTTTTTGTTCCTTTTGTTTTTTTTTTTTTAAAAAAAACTATAGGCCCAGTATGATTAAGGAGAAAGCCGTGTGCTGAGGGATTGAATATTTGTTTTATGACTTTTGTGTACTCTGAGATTGAATCCTTGTTTATAACTTGCTCCGTCTACTGATATCTAACCAGAAGGTACACAAGGTTAGATCCATCTTTTAGATTCTCCAAGTGTTCACTCGACCTTGTAATATAGGTTACCACCTTACGTCTTGCTCCTAACATACATGATACATGTTAACATATTAATCAGAATCACTATACCAAGAGTTTGAGTTGGGCAGAGGTCAAATCCATGTTTTCGACTCAGTGTCAGGTCTGGAGCAACCCCTTTAATTGATCTGCCCACATGGCAATTGACGGCAACCCTTTCTAATCTTGATTAGCACCTAATTAATGATGTTTAAGGTGACTAAAGTGTTGGTTAGTGATGGTAATTAGGTAGATTAGATGAGTTCTGAACTAAACTAGGTAGTTTGACGACCTTTTAGTGGTTTTGGGTTTAAAGGTAGCATTGCATGTACTTTTCGGTCTAGACCAAGACCGAGTTTGATGGGTCAAGTTTTCCGACTCGAACAACTTCCATGTTTTAACCCAACTCATTTAAGCCCATTTTGACCTATTTACAATTCAAAAGGGCCCCTAAACTGTCACTTCTTTTAAGAATCTGGACATTCTTGCAATTAATAGAACTTTCATGTTTAAACTTTATTCAAGAATCCTAGAACCCATCTCTTCCCATTTGCCTCACCTCCATGACAAGATCATTAGGGTTGCAAACAGAATGGTTCTGGGTCAGAACCATAAGGGACTCGGACCTAGGCCCATTTCTAAATAACCGTTGCGATTCAGAGTCCAGTTTTAAATTGGAACCTATTTTGTTGGTTCGAGACTTAGTTCCAATAGGAAAATCCGGATCCAGGCAACTGGGAACACCTAGAAGACTGGAATCTAGTTTCAAAACTTGTTCTAATTTCTCTTCATTTTTTTAGTTTCTTCTTAAACTAAACATATCATCCAACTTATAACAGTGCATCAAGTCTATGACCTCCAATATCATACATAAAAATATCCAAAAAAATTAATTTTAAGGTACGGTTTGTCATATCAAAGACTCATATGTCGGGTCCCGGGTCCACGGGTCAGAACCTATATGGACCAGGAACCGGACCCATTTATGAATCGAAACCTAAAATAGTTTTCAGACCCCCTTTTTTTTTTTTTGGGTCGGAACTTCTGGTTAATCAGATAATCGGATATCCATTTGCAACCCTAAAGAACATAGCTAGGGCTCTTTTCCCCTTCCCTTCCATTTCCTTGCCTCCAAATACCAAAAGAGAGCTTGAGAGAGATTTCTTGGCTCCAAGATTCTATTCTTCCCCGAGTTCTTCTCGAAGCTTCAAACAATGCCCACTTGCTTCTCTAAATCTATTTGGGTAAGATCTCACTCGCTAACTCTTTCTTTTGCTTGAGATCACTTCCTAATAGCCCAAATCTAATAATGCTGGCCCTTTTCAACTTGTAGGATTTTGTTTGGGCACTAGAATTGGGGTTTTTCCCTTTTAGGCCTAGTATTGAAGGAAAAGGCTTGGAATTAGTGGGATTTTAGCTTGGCACCAAGGATAAGGCATGCGAACACTTATAATAACATTCTTGTTGCTTGTTTGTTTGATTCTTCATGTCATACATGCTAGAATACCCATTTCCAAGCTCACTAGTGTATTCTAAGACGTTTTGTAGATTTCAAACTTGTAATGAAGTTAATGTTTATTTAACATGTTTGAAACTTGTGTTATGTTAATGTTTATTTAACATGGTTTTGAAACATGTATTATGTTAATGTTTATTCAACATGGTTTTTAGCAAGCTTAAATGTGGCTATTTAATGTAAAAAAATGTGATTTATTAAGACTTAAGTTAAGTGGAAAGCTAACAATAGCAACATAAGATTTTTAGGACATTTTTAGACCTAGTCTTCGACCTTAGCATTGGAACCATAGAGCTTAAGCAAGGCCCAATAGATATTTAAAGCTATGTAGGTGAAGGTTGAGCTGTCATGCACCCACAAGGATTCCGGATGCTTGGTAATCACTAATTAATCGTACTAAGCCAAAGGTGTTAGCCTAAGGTATTCGGTGCCCATAATTGCAAATAACACCATACATCGGAGACCTTAGTACTACACATAGTTGGATAGTGATGCCAACTGGCATCCCGAACCTAGGTTGGGTTGGGTCTTTCATTGATTCATAATTCATCCACTTGAATATATCTTGTTTTCCATTTTTCCAAATTTTCGCACGACATACCTCATGCTTCAATAATTGCCATGTAATCCAATTTTATGTCTTGATATACATTATGTTCCTATGTTCCATTATGTGAGTTTGCCACGTTGAGATACTTGTATGTTATGTTTACGCCCATGTCTATGTTATGTTATGCTTGCTAGTATATGTTCTTGGTTTACGTTATCTTTCATGCCTTGTATTCATCACCTTAGTGTCGGCACCACTCAGCTTCGACCCTAGCGCAGTCAGGTCTAACTGAAAGGGGGTTTAGTTTCATGTATGAGGACTAGCTGCAGTCTACGTTATGTTATGGGAACTTATCAGTGCTCCAGTTACATGATGGAGACTAGTGGGCCCTCTGCCTATTATTGGTACCATCATGTCTTGTCTTGTTATGTTTCATGCTCTCATTTAGGCCATGTGATGCGTGCCGATTTGGGAGAATATAGCTAATGTGCTTTTGCCAATTGGTTATGTTACATTGTTAGAAACTGTCATATTTGATTTATCATGTCACATGCCTATTCATGCATTACCATGCCCAGTTTATCACTTATTGATGTCAAATGATCATACGTCCTTTACTCTTATTTGATGCTACGTGCATATGTTTATTATACTTGTTCTACTTACTTGATTATCGTATCTAATGGTGCCACATTTGGCATTACAGTCGACGCCGCCATCACCTTTATTGAGGAGGTCAAAGAGACTCCGTATGGCAAAGTTTCTATTAAAGCAAAAGTGATGTCTTTTAGATGTCATGCTCCCGAAGATCCCGTCGTGTTGACCAGTAATTGGCGAGGGTGGCCATTAGAGATAATTAAAATTTGATATGAATTTGGGACTGTAAAATTAAAATTTGATATGAATTTGGGACTGTAAAAATTAACTATTAGCTTCCACTACTTCTTTACTATCTTCTATCTTTAAATCTGAACTCAATATGCACACTATAGACTTGCTTATGCTTTGATTCCATGATCACTATGTTACGGATGGTGTACCTTTTTATGGGTACCATGGATTTTGATGGATTTTGGGCCGGGGGCGCACAACACCGGTCCATTGAGAGGCCCGTTAATTGTACAGTTTGTATGTATATATGCATCCATCAGATTACAGTAACTAAAACTAACCCAAACAAAACCTGAACATAACTTAGCCAAGTGTGGCCCATGGCAATCAGGGGGGGCTATGCATTGGATACTATGACTTTTGGGCTTGGTTTGCTTTCCCCGGAGACTCAAAGTCTAGGCTCGAACCCGAAACGACCCAAACAAGTCAACACAGTTGCACTTTTGGCCCAGTTGGGTTCGGGTTTGGCACGACCTATGTCACATCCGTACATGTCACCGTGGTATGGTGGTTGTGGCAGATAGACCAGTAGGAAATAAAGCCCCTTTATTTGTGACTTGAGAAGTCAACAAGAAGTGCAGCCCATGTTGCATGACACAAAGTTTAGCAACATCACCACCAACATCATCATCTCATCTGCTTGGAGACTTCTTCCTGTCATCAGTTTTACCAGTAGACAAGTAGTGCCAAACTACCAATAGCAGCAGCTTAAGATAGAGCAAAATGGATGGGGTCGGGTATAAATGGGTAAGGTTGTGAGGGTCCAATCTTAACTTAACCCATGTCTTAGCCCAACCCAGTTGTTTAGGAGTGTTCATGGGCCTGTCTGGAAGGGCTAAGGCATACCAAGGCCCACTCCAGCTTCGGAAACATGGTTGATGGTCCCATATTAGGCCTCAAGTGCTCGACAGCACATCTCGGGCCCAAGCTTGGCCGTCTTAAAGTGAACACTCGAAACTGGGCATTTAGTCAATCGGGCTGGGGCAGCTTTCTATCACTTTTTAGGGCTTTCTAATACTTGATTGGGCAAATCGATCACTAAACTACAAGCCCTACTTATTTGGGACGGACTTAAACATTTCTATAGCTTAATTAGAGGCCCCTCAAATATTGAACAGGCCCAGACCAAATACAAATACAAGTACCCAAGGCCCAAACTTGCCCAAAAGAGGGGCTGGTCCGGGCGATGAGCAAAACTTCATTCAATTATTTTACCAGTCAAACGGGATCTACTGGCATAAGTGTGGATTAGGATTCCTTGACTGGTGTAAAGCCATATGAGTTGCAGGTCAGATACATGTTGGGCTCTCAATGTATGTAAAAGCCACATATAGAATCTAAAAATCACACAGGGATTTGCATTCCCCTCCTCGTAGCACCCAAATGGATGGAGTCATATCAAAGGGACAAGAAGTATTTGAGAACTGTTCCATGCTGATAAGATGGGCCAAATTATCAATCCAGATAAGGGTAATGATTCCTTTACCTAGCTGGATTGAAGTGCTCCAACTACTTTTCTTCTTTTGGTTCTCTCTTTCGTGCTCCTCAGTTTTATATTACATTGGATGGGCTGGGCTGGGCTGGGCTGGTCTTGACTTTGGGCTCTCTCTACTTAATCCATCTCGAGCCCAAATATTAAGTTGAGCTAAATTTTAAATTCCGGCCCATCCCAAATAATAAAATCACTATTTTAGATGGATCAAGAATTCAATCCGTTGACGAACTAATCCTCAACCAAAATAGTGTTTGATTGTTTAATTATTGTAATCTATGGAGAATCGACCCACAAACTAAATCCCTCTGAATGATCACGGATCATAGGATAGAACAACAATTTGGTTAACTCCAATGAGACATTGAAGAGAACCAAGGGTTGCTCAGTCTATCAATAAATCCCCTCTTTCACCCAGTTATCAGGGTTCGATTTTTAGGTATGATGCCTTCTTTGGATATGCGTAGGCTCCTCTTATTCCCACGTGTGTGGGCTCTCATGGGTCCCAGCCAAAAGAAAGAAAAAGGAAACAGAGACGATGATGTATGGTAGTAATACATGAATTTCATAAAAAGAAACGGGCAGACCCGCAGAGTCCACCTGAAATGAATCCAGGTCATCAAGATGGGCATTGAAATGACACTGGGGTTGGCTAGCCATCCTATTCACGGCTGCACAGTGAGTTCTTGGTTTGCAGACAGGGCAGTAGATAAATCCCTGGACCCACTTACTAAATCGGCATTACAGACACCAATTCAAATTTTTGCTTGTGACAGAATTTCCACTAAAATCAAACCAGGAGCCATTACGAGATTGACCTGGACCAAAACACACCATTCCAAAATTCTTTAAATAATCTCTTAAAAATATCCATTTTATTATTTGACTTTTTAACTTCATCATTGCCTGTACCATCCAAATGAAAAATCGTGGGGCCGTCATTGCCTCCACCTAATACGCTTTTACAGGAATTCTTGAATAAAAGTACTTAAGACTTTTAAGGGCACTTTTGTTCAACTGCCTTTCTACGGAAAAGACATGGAAAATATTGCGGTATTTCCCCGCCAAATATATTGCACTCTTTCACTTTTCTATGAGGAAAAGTGTAAAATTGAGCTAAGTTTTTAACACCACCTTAGAAAAACCTTTCTGAAAGTTTATAACCCTAATATTGGTTAAGGTGCTAGATCAAATCTATGATATGCAGTTCAAGAACAACAAGACAACTAACAATCATACACCAAAAGAGACACATGATCTACGTGATATACGTGAAGATCCCGATCTCAGGAAAAAACGACAGATGCTAGAACCCAGTCCAAGGAAAAATATCGAGCATTACAAATCAGAAGATTACAAAAATACTTACAATCCTTTCCTAATTGAGATACCCTTTCCTAGTTGAATCTTAACCGAAGGACTGCAAAACCACCCACCGGCCACTCATCGTTCACCTTCAACTACGCTTGAATTTCCGTCTACAATCACAAAGCCACTTCAAGACGCAAACGAGCAAACGGAAAGAAGATCTGATCTCTAGAGGATGAATCTTCATCGCATAAAAGGATGAATGACTCGAAAGAAGAAAGTAATCTCTCTCTCTCTAATTTGCCGTGACTATGTTTGGCGGGGATGGGCCAAGAGATGCCGACAAAAAAGAAATCCCTGTAAGAAAGATGCTTACTCAAATCAAAGCATCCAGCTTAAGTGTCCTTTTTCTCATTATTAATTTTGTTTTAGAACATTAGGTGTGAATTAGAAATTTCCATTTTCAACTTGTTTATTTCTCTAGACTTTGAAATTATCTTCGGTGCATGAGAATAACAAGGAAATTATTTTAGAAACAGTATCTTACTGCAAAAGGATTGATCTCTGCGCGGGAAGTTTATCCCATAATCACTGTCCCACTCACACAATATAGCTGAAAAAAAAAAAAAAAAAGAAGAGGAGAGATAAATGATTTAATATGTTGCCTTCTTTGTGCATGCTAATGTTTCATCTCATACATACAAGGACATGTGGCCCTCCACTTGCCTCCAACGACAGTCATAGAATCACAGGGTCAAATCAACTATAAGATGGGTCTCATTGGGGCCCGCTTTTCTTGCTAGTAGACTACCAATCAAATTGATATATTCAAGGGATTTTGACAGCACCACTGTGCCCTTCCACTTCCACTTGAAATTTGCCTCGTATAAGTATTTAAATTTAAATATTTTTTTATAGAATTGTTCGAACAATAATAGCGTGGATATCATACAATATGATGTGTGTAATATCGCACGATCCATCACTTACCCTATGTTTGGGAAGGGGGGGGGGGGAGGGGAGGGAAAATTTGCCTCTTGTTTGAATAGGAAAAAATAGGGGAAAGAAAAGTGAAAAACTAGGATTTTATTTGTTTGTGAGGTAGATAAAAAATTACCAAAAATAGTATTTCAAAAAGTCAAAAAGTAGAAAGATTACCATTTCAAAAGGGGCATTTTAGTCATTTCAGCAAAAATCCTCTCTTTGCTCTTCATATTCCCCTCACTTTTGAGGGAAAATTTTTTTAGTGGACCCCACACAAATTTTCCCCCCACATTCCCCTCCCCCACTTTTCCTCCCCCCCTTCCCAAACACCCTCCATTAACGCATTCCCTCCGTTTTCCTCTTATTTTTTTCCTTTTCCTTCGCTCCATTTTCACTCCTTTCCAAACATAGTATTAAACACCGCTGGAAAACACTTAAATTCCCACGAGTCAAAAGTAAATGTCGTCTCTGAGAGCAGTTGTACTGTAATGAATCTCCTTTTATCTCATGATGAAATGACAGTTGTTAGCCATCCAATGTTCAAATCTTCGTGGATTCCCCCGAACGGTGAAAAGCACATTGGGCTCTCCCACCAAGTAGTAAATCACGATCCCCAACCGGGCCCACCCGCTTAGTGTTGGAGCTACAATAGCTACCTACCCCTTGAAATAGCTACTATGGGCAGTCAGGCAGAGTAAAAATTCTAAAATGATGGAATCAAGAAGGAAGTTTACACTTATAAAGTTTTGATGTCGTGGAATATTAGTAATGGATTGAGCTTGTCCTGCACCATGGTAATGTGCAGTGACGCTGCATTGCAGCTCTCCCGGGCTGGACTCCAGTGAAGCATCAATGTAGGGGAGTACAGTGCAACATTCCTCTCCTTTTATCTCATGAAACCATGGTAATACACCTGGCTCTCATGAAACCATTTGGGGATTTTGACCGCAGGTCCCTCATCATTTGCTTTTATAGTATAAGCTCCACAACATTTTATCGTACCGGCAGCAATCCTCTAATGAAAATGACTCAGTGAAAAAGACAAAAATGCCCTTCTACACGTCAACAAAAATGATCCGTTTAAAACCGCTTCAAACCATTTCACAAAAGCAAAAACCAGGCTCTTCTGAATCGCAGAAGCAAAAGGCGAAGGTGAAAGAAACTGCAAAACCTAAAAGCAAACTCAACTCATCGAATACATCCATTATCTAAATCGTCTTCACTTGGTTATAAAAAGTACTTCTTCCATTCCTAAAAAGAAGATGTATAAGATAATTTCTTCTAAAAAAAAAAAAACTAAAAACCTAATTTGATTTCGTTCTTCTCTGATTTTATCTATTCTTTATGCTCAACTATATGTGGACAATGGCTATAACAAACCTCAATTCAAAAGAAAAAAAGCAAGTGAGAGTTAGATAAATTTGTTCGAAACTTAAATAAATTTGTTCGAAACTCAGAATAGCTTTTCAAAACTCAGATAAATTTATCTGAGTTTTGCCAGAAGTTCAGGTAAGTTTGACGAAAACTCAGATAAATTTATCTGAGTTTTGAAATTTTATCTAAGTTTTCGTCAGGTAAATTTGCCAAAATTCAGATAAATTTATCTAAGTTTTGGCAAATTTATCTGAGTTTTCGTCAGGTGTATCAGAGTTTCTGTTAAATTTATCTGTCACTTGGCAACCTAACATGTATCTTCTAACGTGAATCAGATCTATAAACTCATATTAAGAAAAACTATGCTTTGTAGTAACGTCAGAACAAGAAGAAGAAAAGAAGAAAATGGATACTCACGCACTACAAACGACTTGCTCTAGAAATTGATACATTCTATGCCAGCTTCCATCAATCGTCAATCCCTCCAATTCAAATTTTGAAATTTGATCCAAAACTCATCTTACGACATCCGTCAGTAGTCAGGGAAAGACGATGAACTCGAGCTATAAACCAGGATTAGATTGCATGACAACTATACAAACAGTTGGAAGGGCAAATCAGTCATAAAAAAGTATGACGTGTCACGCAAGGACCACTGCCCAAATTAATCCCATGCGCAAGGACCTTAGGCTTTAAACAATTATGCTCTGTACTGGAAATTCATAGCCCAATAATCAGGGATCTATCGCTAATTTACCCAAACCATTTACTCTAGGTCCCACTAAGACGTCTCTAACAAACCGCCCCCAAAAAAAAAAAAAAAGACGGCTCTAACAATCTATACAACACATTTACAGTAGCTCCCACCTATTGTTTACTTACCTCATACGAGCTACTTTCCAAACTTCATCTATTTGGGTGTTGTATATCAATTGAGGGCCACTAAGTGAGATCCATGATGGTTGCAGTATGCATAATTTAAATATCATCTCTAATAGTAATTTTCTTTTTTACTTTCAAGAAATAGTGGGCTCCTCTAGTTTAATATTATTGCATTACATTATATGAAAAATATATGCGTGTCCATAAAGTGGGACATCACAAGTGGTCAGATTGGATCCATGTTGTAGTTGCAATAGAAGCACATATATACAATCACATGCATGCAATCACGTAATACACGATTATCACGACCAAGAATCTGTGTAAAAAAAAATCAATGTCAATCCATATTCGTGATAGTATGTATTCGTCACTGTATTTGATGGTTAATAAAATCACGTAATACAAATACAATTACACCACATACCAAGGCTACCGCGTCATGATCTAAATCTTTATTTGCAATTGAAGGGTTATCCTCATACAAGCTAGCAACTCTTTCCTGCAAAAATATTTTATTTAAAATAAAAGAGAGATACATTATAACTCACATGAAAATTAGAATTGAGGCTTGCATAGTACAAAAACTTTCATTCCTCAATGAGACTAGTATTTGATATATTAATTAAAGAACATAAAAGGAAA
The DNA here is from genome assembly GCA_003546025.1 of Camphora micrantha. Classification (NCBI taxonomy): domain Eukaryota; kingdom Viridiplantae; phylum Streptophyta; class Magnoliopsida; order Laurales; family Lauraceae; genus Camphora; species Camphora micrantha. The sequence goes on along the minus strand of QPKB01000006.1, from coordinate 26,593,312 downwards.
TGATCTTCCAAATAAAATGCAACAATATTCATCCAACAAGTCTATGCAGATACTCTGCACTGTTTGGGTATAGGAACATCAAATATTTTGGTATATTAATGCAATACTACATCATCTTCATTGGAGTTTAGTCCTTAGGTACACATATTGAAAAGTAACAGAATTCTGACCAAGTTCATCTATTAATCTAGATTTTCCTAGTCATTCTATTGGTGGACATCATCAATCAAACCAATGATTCTAAAGGAATTTGGTCATTGGCCAGAGTTCAATGTGAAAAATCAAACATCTAGATTTGTGAGATCAGTGTGTGAAATTATATACTTTCCTCAATGTATTTTTGTTTACTTTTCATTCTAATGAATCATAAAATGGAAATGTGTATCATTTATTTTGTGAATGATATTATATATTTTTCAATTAGTACACATTTCAACAAATCTGATCCAATCTGTGTCCATCTGCAAGTGTCCACATTTATACACAAAAACATATATCTGCAAGTGCCTACATCTGTGTTCATCTGCAAGTCCACATTACAGAGTTGCTAGGAATTCGGAATTGTAAAACCCATAGTTTTTGAAGCCAGATGGACCACATCCTTACTAGCAAATGTGATAATACATTTGCCCAATCAAAACAGCAGAAATTGGTACATTCATAGGAAGAATGTGAGAACTGCACTAGTGGGATTGTGCAACAGTCCAACAATCCAACTGGTGCAGTACATCAAACTTCAGTTAAAGATATCACTATTCCAAAAGCAATGTCAAATGCATCAATCCATGTGAATAAAAAACTATCATCACTTAAAAGAAGATCTCCACATTAATAAACTACAAAACAATCCATTCAATTACACGAAACCAAACAAAACCAAACCGATGTGATCAAGAAAACAACAAAACAGACATAATCATGACAGTGCAACATACAAAGACAAAAAAGAAAATACAAACTCAATGTGTGTACAAACTGTGGTTTTTGGAACTCTAAAACATTACACATTATTTCTTATGGAATGAAATGAAAGCCTATACAAACTCATGTGATCCTCTCAGTGATCACAAGATCTTCAATCAATTTCAGTTGCCTTTGCTTCAGTTTACAACTATGAACATTCCAAATGGCAGATAGCTTTTCACTTTTCTGTTTCTACTTTAACCCAAAAAAAACCAAAAAAGATTAAAAGTGGAGGGAATTCCAATACCCAAAAGAAACCATGGGGACTGAAAGAGATGCAACTGTGGAAAGGGCATATGAATTTGAGGTATTTTAAGTGGCTGCAACCAACTCATGGACCCACCGCACTTTAGCAGGAGAAAAAGAAATACATGGCCTAAGTTAAATCCTCATGACCACTCCCTACCAACACCAACCCAAGTAATTTGCTTAACCAACCCTCTTGAATATGCTTTTGAGGTCAGCATTGTAATTGGATAATCTCCCATACTATAAATTCCAATCAGAGATCAGGTTGCTATTAAAACATAGAAATTTAAACTGGAAAGATAGAAATTTGGCATTCACAAGAGAAGGCTTAATTTGATTCACAAGTCAGAAGGAGATGGATGTCCTGACCAAAGAATGACTTAACCCCTTCTATGTATTCAATTGAATGCCTTGGTGCCATCATTCCACGCCTTGCTTTGAGACATTTTCTGAAATTTAAAATCTATAGAGTATGACCGACATAATATGTTTCATCAATATTCAAAATGAAAAATGAAGAAATACAATCCAAGACAATAAATAAAAGAGGCCAACCACCTTAAATGAGGCTGAAACTACATCTGTAGGTGGAGGTCCCACCGATTCAACAAGCTGCAAGAGAACAGAAAAGCAAAGGAACATAGGAATTTCATCTCAAAACCTTCCCAACCAGTAGTATCCAAGTAAATTTCCACAGAACCCTAAACCCAACAATCCCTTACAGAAATCTCAAATTAGATCAAGAGAGAAAGAGACACCAAAAAAGAAAAACCCAAAAACTAGAAAAGCAAGATGGATCAAACATCAGTGAGAGATCATATTCAAATTGAAGAACACCCCAGATAGTCTATGTAGTAATTGACACATGCAATGAATGAAACTTACATCAAAAACAATTTGAGACCAGAAATCATGTTTGGAACCACCATATCTACCTACCGTGAAGGAAGAAGATAAAAGCATTTACAACAAAGAAGGAAAAAAGATGATTAATTAGAGCATCTAATGACAATACCAGATCCATCTTTCTATCTCAATTCTTATGCAAGCAAAGCAAGAAAAATCTAACAAGTCTCAAACGGTTTTGAGAGCATAGAGGTAGAGATTAAAGGGGGGAAAAAGGAAATGATATGGCGCACCTTCAACCACGGCAGCTACAGAATGATAGAAGGAATAAAAGCAACGGAGCCAAGCCATGGGTTGTTGAAATGGAAGAAGAATGATAAAGAGATGAAGGAAGAAGGAATAAAAGGGAATGCATGGACTTGGCAGAGCAAAATCTAACCAACTTTAAAAAAAATAAAAAAAAACAGAGAGACTCCAGATCATGGATGGAGGGTTTGCAATCTACTGATGATTTAGGGATATGGCATCTCATTTTCTACAAGGACAATCATAGATCAATCCTCATTTGTTGTCTTATTGGTTACATACCTATTCTGTGTGTGCCTAAGTATTTACCCATAAAAAAAAATCAAATGGTGGATTAATTGAATAAATTGGATGCTCAAAAGTTGGTCCTGCTAAAACATTTCAACATCGAGTTATTATCATTAAGTAAATCTGGTTCAAGCTTCTCTTAATTTGAACATTGCCTTCTTTTTACTCAAAGGTGTGTTAAGTAGGAAATTGCCAGAAGGATAGAAATGGAAGTCACTTTGCCAACAACAAATTGAGAAAATTTGTGGAAAAAGACCATTAAAATTTATGTTTTTTAGTAAACCACTTTCTTGAAAATTTTGAAGTTCTTGAAAATCTATCTCACCAAAAATTCTAAAAGTAAAAAAAATCCTCCCACCAAATTAGCCCTGCAACCCCCCCCCCCCCCCCCCCCCCCCAAACAAAATAAAATAAAACCAAATGGTTTGAAAAGATATAAGCCACGCCTAAAAAACCAAAACATTGTGGGAATTCGGAATAATATCACCACTACCCAGTACCCATCACTGCACAATTTTTTTCTCTGCAAGATAGTATACTTTGGAACTGTAATAATGCCAATAAAAAGGGAAATGCCACATGTCTACATAACTCAAGTGCTCTAGTGCCTGTCCATATACATCTTCCACCTGGCATTTGCTTGTGTGGCCCATGTGTCCTTTTCTATCTTAGAGAATAAAATCAGATGAAGATTAACTCACTTATTGATGTCATATGTGAATGTTGCAATCAAATGGAATCAGCATGACAACACCCCTCCAAAGAAAGGGACGGCGCTACACCAACCAAGCACAGCACACTCAAAGAAAACACAGGAGGAAAGGAAGCAACAACAACCAAGCACATCACACTCAAAGAAAGCACAGAAGGAGGAGTAAAGGAAGCAACAAAACCTGCAGCAGGGCAACAGAACCAGCAGCAGGGCCCCAGCACTCCACTACACCAGCACCAAACTAAACTTCAAAAAGCAAAGCACATCCCAAAAGAGGAAGCCTACCAAGAGCAGAACCAAACACCCCCAACAACCAGAAATAGAGAACAGCTCAAAGAGAAGGCTCAGCAGGACACACAGCCTGCTCACAGCAAAACACAGCATGACACTGCGCCGAACTGCACCTAAGCCACCAAAAATGGGACCACCGAGACCTGCAAACCAGTAGAGGGAACTCGAACCAACGGAACACAAAGCATAGAGAAAGGAGGAAAAAATCAAGAAAGATCGAACAACAGCACTTCAAAACCTAAAAATTTAACCAGCATTACCAAAAAAAAACAACTTTCTTGAAAAATCAAAACTTTCCATAAAAAGACATGAACTTGAAAGACGAAGACCTAAAAAACGCAACAAATACTGCAAAACAGGGGCAATCGAACCACATCAGAAATGCATGATATTCGAAACATCATTAAAAAACCAAAACCTGCAACCCCAAAGATCAAAATCAAAGAATCTCAACCAACATTCAAAATCCCATCCTCCAGCAGATCATGAAGATCTTCAACTACAAACACCAAAACCTACAAATCCAAGCCTCATTGCAAAACAAGAAAGATCAAACAACAACGAATCAAAACCAAATCAAAGAGTGAAGGAATCAAACGCACCTGATTGATTAAGATCGACCTGATCTATACACTCAGATGAAAGAAAACCCAACAATAGTCGCCGGGGAGATGAGGACTTGAGTACACAAGCCGCCGGCCGAGCAGAGAGAGGATCGGAGTCGGAGATGAGCACAGAGGGCTGGAAAGCAAATGAGGTTTCCAAAAGAAAAAAAACCTAAAGGGCAGCTGTGGTTTATGTAAAGAGAGCAGAGGGCGGGAGGGAAAGATGGGAAAGGGCGCGGGCGAGAGAGGAATACGGCGGGTATAATTTTAGGTCTCTTTTTTAGATGAAAACAACCACAGAGAGCAGCTGTGGTTTATGAAAATACATGTGTCTAAAAATACCACCATCCAAGTCAGTGGTTTTTTCTATCATGTTCGTGTCGCTATTAGCCAGTTTTGATGTAGTGATGGCGGTGTGCCAGGGCATGCGATGCGATAGTGGACTGATGATATTTTATACTTATTTATTATTACTATTATTAAAAAGTATTATTTTAGATTTCTAATAATGTTTGAAGAAAATTTTAAAATTTGGAAATGCTTTAATATTTTTCAAGACAGAATCTCTTAAGACTTTGTCATGATAGTTAAAATAAGAACATAACAAGGCTCATTTTAATTAATTCAAATGAGAAGAGATACAATTCCACTCCAATAAATTTGTGACTATAATGATTCAAATGAGAAAGATATACAAATTTTACTCCAATAAAATGGTGACTACAATGAATCCATATATAGTGCTTATAATAATTGCTTCCTCCTTTTAGCACTACAATTTATATCTCATTATAGTCTAATCAAATGCCCCTATTGAATTGATCAAATGTAAACCAATCAAGCCATTGTTATCTAATAAACACCCATTGATTAGGCATTTGTGATCATTTGATGGGCCCTGATATTTGTGGTTGAGATGCAGTACTGAAATTATTTCTCCAAGTAATGAGAAGATAAACTTGAAGGTACAATGGTATGATATATAATGCAAAGTTAGGAGTCTAGATCCTTTGAATGTCTCTCTTACAATTCCCGTAGGGGGTGAAGAAAGCAATAGTGGGGGCCGGGCCACCAATTAAATATCTAATTACTCAAAATTAATGTCATGAGTGGGCTTTGCCTAAATTTCATTATAATAGAATTTCATCCCACAATAAGATTGAACATATGATTAAACATGACATATGCTCAAATTTTACGGCAGAACCAATCTGACTTGGTGTAAGATTTGGAGTTAATTCATTCAAAGCAAGGACATCTATTTTTATCGGATTAAACTTTCAATAGATGAGACCTAGTGTATAATTCCATAACCCTCACTATAGTGGGTGAACACTTCGGCCACCATTAATCACATGCAAGTAAAAAAAAAAACCTATTGACTGGATAGCGGAATGGGCCTTAAACTGTGGGAGACCAAAAATTGCAATGCCATTGTTTTCATAAAATTTAAGAAAATATTATCATAACCAATATCCCAGAGTACCCAGACTATATATCCATGTGCTCTATAAATATAAATAAAGAATATCTTGAAACATCTTGGTGGGACCATCACCAGAGTAGCATTTTTATTTTGCTAATCAAGTAAAATTTTTTGGTGTGGCTGGTCATGGAAAATACCAAGGGCAATTGTGGAAAGAATCTTCCTCAAACGAGCGAGTCTTAAATGGGCAGACTCAGGCCTGGCATGTTTGAGCCTTGAGGTGAGCCGGGCATTTAATAATGAATAATGAATGTATTGCTAAAGTTGGGCTGGATTGATGCCTCACCTGGCTCAACCCAGCCCATAAATTCAACCAGGCCCTCCAAGTGGAAATCAAGAAACAAAAATCTCGCCGGTCCAATGTAGCACCCCCATCAAATCAACTACACGTGGCGTTTCTTGGTAGGTGGAAGAGAGTCTCTAGGGATACGGGCATCAGGCGTATTTGGACCGGATGATTGCCTGCCATGCCAACTGCCAGCTGTTACTGGCATATGTTATGACAGCCCGCGAGACAACATGATATTTTGGTCACGCAGCCTCTGAGCGTTCAATTACTATATATCTTACTCCAGCCATCCCATCAAACTCATCCCATCACCATAGTCTCGCTTTTCCACTTTTCTCTCCCTCCTGGCTCCTACACACGCAAGGGAAAGGAGATTGCTCCCTCTCAACCGAGCGGTCCACCTAGTGGACGTGAGAAGAACCGAAAGACTCATGCATGAAACAGAAGAGAAGCTTATCCACCAGCAGCTTAGGAAGAAAATACTCCGTCTACATAGGGGGGAGGGAGGAGACTTCGCCTCTACATTTGCTCTAAAAGAAGCAGCAGTGAGAAGCTAGGTGAAAGAAGTGGTGCAGACCGATTCTAAGTTCATCCAGTCCCGAAAGCTAAAAGTCGGTTTGGCGTTGGACCGGACGATCAAGGGAGGGGCTTCTGCGTGTCCGTACACCCATATGACATTATGCACCGGATCAACAAGAAGTGGTGCAAACCTTTACACAGTGAGGGAATGGGATCCCGTGCATAATGTCATATGGGTGTAAGGCGTGTCCGCAGAAGCCCCTCCCTTTTTGTTGATCGTCCGTTCCAATGCCAAACCGACTTTCAACCTTCGGGACTCGATCAACTTAGAATAGGTCTGCACCACTTCTTTCACCAAATTTCTCACCGCTTCTTCTTTTAAAGCAAATGTAGAGGCGAAGTCTCCTCCCTCCCCTATGTGGAGGGAGTATTTTCTTTCCAAGCTGCTGGTGGATAAGCTTCTCTTCTGTTTCATCGATTTCAGTTGTCGGTTCTTCTCATGTCCACTGGGTGGACCGCTCTTATTCCCTTTCCCTTGCGTGTGGTAGGAGCCATGAGAGGAGAGACAATAGAAAAGTAGAAAAGGGAGATAGGAGATGGTAATGAGATGGGTTTGATGGAATGGCTGGACTAAGATATATAGTAATTGAACGCTCTGCGTGACCAAAATATCACGTTGTCTCGCGGGCTATCATAACACATACTAGTAAGAGCTACCAGTTGGCATGGCAAGCAATCGTCCGGTCCAAATTGCGTCTGATGCCCGTAGCCCTTGAGACTCTCTTCCACCTACCACAAAACGCCACGTGTAGTTGATTCGAAGGGCGCGCTACATTGGACCAGCGAGATTTTTGTATCTTGATTTCCACTTGGAGGGCCCGGTCGAATTTATGGGCTGGGTTGAGCCAGGTGAGGCATCAATCCAGCCCAACTTTAGCATTACATTCATTATTCATTATTAAATGCCCGGCTCACCTCAAGGCTCAAACATGCCAGGCCTGAGTCTGCCCATTTAAGACTCGCTCGTTTGAAGAAGATTCTTTCCACAATTGCCCTTGGTATTTCTAATGAGCCATATTACCTTCCAGTTACCAATGACCATAACCATCTACAGACTAACTAAAAAGCCAATAACCATCTACAAACTAAAATATGTTCCTACGAAAGAAGAATAAGAACCTCAATAGATAGCCAAGCTATATAATTTCGCTCTTCCCTTATACTTAAAGGTATACTTAAACAGAAAATATCATCACTGTTATATATAAAGCTTTTCCTTAAAAAATAAAAATGCACGCAAAAACATCTTCATGATATTATAAGTAATTAAGCATGCAATTATCTGAGAATTAGAGTCAGTACACATTAAAGGTCTTTCATACTAAAAGGTACTGTTAATGAACATTAAAGGACTAGTTAAGCAATAGGACAAACTGTGAATTGTTAATTTTCTATATATGTTGTTGTTCTTCTTCTTTTGTTGTATTCAGATTTATTTTCTTTTAATTAAGATAGATGAGAAATTCATGGATTAGATACAGGCTTCTATATTGAGATGTTTTTTCTTATAATGGTTGGTAGGCCTTTACAATATGTTTCAATGTATTTCAAATATTTAGGACAAGTATAGGCTGTAGCACAATATGTACTATTACTTTACATAATTTTCTTAAAGTCCATCTCTTTAAATGAGAATTTCATAGATTTACTTATCAATTGCATCCTGTTAGAAGTATGTACTAAAAAACTTACAAAGTTTCAATTCTCTCTCTCACTCTACAGTTTTCACTATACAAATGTTGTTGGTTTAGCATGGGAACTTTTTGCTAGTTATTTAATTGAAAACAAAACAATCTAATGTTATTGTCAATGCTTGTGTAATCCAAGCCACTCACATACATTTTCCCAGTTATTAAGCAATGGCCTAAATGTCAGTGTAATATGCACCTTCAGGTTGATCATATATGAAATAGAAATTCTATTTTATATTTTTGACAGATATGATTAATTCATTATATTGAGAGTGGTATCTAATATGAGTAGCTTTGATCAAGCAATCATCCTTGTACGGGAGTTCGATCCGTGGATAACAAATAACTCCCATTTTCCTCAACAACCTGCCAAAGCAAAAAAGGAAAAAATTTCCGGTACTTATACATGTAAGTATGAAAGAATTGTATCAATATGCTCCCTAAAAAGTTAGTTGACAGCTAATTCACTTGAATCTTACAATTCAACATTCCAGTGTTCTTCCCTACCTCAAAAGTTGGATCATTCATAGAGAAGGAATCTTCTTCATCCAAGAGTCTATCGACTGATGTGGATGATTCGTGAGAATGAGAATCAAGAAAAATAAAAGAGCATAGGCATCAACCCCTTTTGCTTACCCCTTGACTTAGTGGGCCATCAACCTATATGGCCAATCTTTTTCCTACTTGAGTCGTTGCTGGCCAGCATTGGACATGCCCAAATAATCTCAAACAGGTTTCTCAAAACTACAAACTTCACAAAGCATAAACATAAACAATATAGTATCAACTTCTCTAGAGAGTGGTAGAATGAATCTTCCAATGTGTAAATTAATGTGCAATTTGTCATACCAAATAAATGACTCTGGTCTAATGCAAAATGAGCTTCTTGGTAAAAAAAAAATAATAAATGAGAGCTTTTTATCCTTTTCGTTGGCTGTGAGCTTACCTTATGGCCAAAGTATGAACAGTAGAAGGGACAAACAACTGATGAGAAAGGGAGTCATTGTAATTTCCTCTACATTCATAGCATAGAAACTGTACTTTGAAAAAGAAAAACCAGTAAAAAGCCTCCTACTGCATTTGAAATTAAGACGCTTAATGATTCATTGTTGAAAGCAAAAGGAAAATATATGTAGACCAAATACCCAAATTCAATATCGCCATATGTTGTATAAGATAAAATTCAAACTGTTGTAAAAGGTAAAAAGTTCATCAGTAATACTCATTCAATCTATAAGCTCATACAGAGTAAGATTTTTTTGCCAGCAAATTCATCAAAATTAGAATGTTACTATATACACTGGAAGAACAAATATGAAAATATGATTTGGGTTCTTCTCCAAAATCTAAGCAACTTGAATATAAGTATCTGGTTCCAGACAGATCTGCATCATGAATTTAAGCGCCTATTCTAATATTTGTACAAGTTAACTGAAGCATCTTAGAGTTGATTATGGACATATTGTAAGCTTGAAAAACAGTTTTGTGATCTGTCTTATTTTCTAATAAAGTTGGAACATTTTTATTTTTATTTATTTATTTATTTTTTTGGGGGGTGGGTAAAAGTTGGAACAGTTTGAGTAAAGTTAGGTCCACCAACAAGTAAAAGTGCATATGCATTTTGAGTTTTAATTTCCTTTTTTTTTATTCTACTGTTTTCTGCAAAGGCATTACTGTACCATAGGAAGATAGGTTTCTTCTAGTATCAGCTCTCTCAAAATATACCTTCATACCTATATGCTTCAAAGTTTAAACACAGCAAGGGCCAATTACAAAAATTAAAAATAACAATAACAATAACTTTTCCATTCCAAGGCTTCAAAACTTTTAACTATCAATTCTGAATCCCCTCTGTCAATGACTTTATCCTCCAGGGATTGTGCAAGACCAAACACTACATAATGAACTGACGTGCCATGCATGCATATGTAACTTGCAAATGAGAAGAACAAAAGCACTGGTGCTGGTTCCATCTATACTTCATGACATTTAATGACCAGGTTAAAGTAGTAGCTATGGAAGACCACCCAAGGGCTTTAGGATCCAAAACAATTACAGATACAAAAATAGTAGTTATATTTACCTTCAAGATGAAAAGTAGAGAGAAGACGACTTGAGAATTTTGATGCAGGCAGATCAAAGGCCAAGGCCTACAAGACCTAATGGCCCGCTTGATGGGGATCCACCTGATCTCTAAATTGTGATCCCTATCATTAGTTTAGATAATTTCTAGATTAGTTGGTTGCTTAATTGTTAGGAAGATTTCCTTCCTATTTCATATGCTAATTAGGATTAGCTATTTCCTCATTGCTTATTTAGGATTAATGCTACTCTATGTATAGAGAAGCTTTTTATTGTAATCGATAGACCATATTCTAATACAATTGAAGAAGTTGCTCTCATGAGTTTGGGTATTTTTCCTAAGTGATCTTAGGGGCTTTGAGTCTTAGGACTCGATCTCACCGCCGGAGGTGTAGATCTTCACATCAAATTTTCATCTAAAACTAATTTCTACTTGGGACTGCAAAATCATGTTAACAGGTCACTTTGTCTAATTAATATCTCAGCCTATACAAATGTTAATCAGGTGAAATCAAAGGACTTTGAAAGTACATAAAGCAAATATAAAGTGTGCCAAAGCTCCAGCCTCAATTTGATTCCAAAACTTGTCTCCCAGAGCCTTTATTTTCACCAGAAAACAAGATTTGCTGAATTCTGAAATTTTGACATTGGTTTGGTGAAATGCGCATATATCTCTTAGTTTAATTCCAGATTATACAAATTAACATTGGTTGGAAAGCTAACTCTGAGGTGGACCTTAGAGATAAGTTTTTCCCATGAAACTTCACTGTCTTTATAGGTGAAAAGTGGGACCGAATAGCCCAGGTAGGGGCACGGATCTCAGCTTTTCCCATAAACATCTTTACTGTACCTCCACTTTACTTCCTAAACCTCATTGTTTCACCTGATATGTAGGCTTTTCTTTTCTTTTGGAGTTTGTTTGTTCTGTTTTGGGTTGGTCTAACCAATGTTTTGTTGCGTAGTTTTTTGTTATCTTTTTATTTGTGAAATATAGTTTAAAGTAAAAATAATAATAATAATAAAACATTCATGGATTCACCAGACATTCATTCCTTCATTCTAACTCATGATTTCAAACATTAATACACCAAATTTCTGCAGAACCAGTTCACTAAAGCATTAGAAAAATAAAAAAAAAAATTAAGTTAAACTTAGACACAAACAGTTGATATGCATCAATCATAGTTAGCAGCACTATCTACCTTATTCCACCTCATTCCAGGGCAACTTCCACATTAAACAAACAGATCAACAAAAAAAAATTCAACAGTCTAAATGCAAAAACAAATTAAAACTTATCATAACATATGAACAAACAGATCACCAGAAAATTTATAAAAAAAAAAAAAAATCCAATCAGAAAAACTTCCAAGAGATTAAATAGAACAATGAGCAAATAAAACTCATACTCACTTGAAACCGTGCAAATAGTGGTTGGTCTATGGTCTACCTATCCCTGCAAAGATTGCCTTCGATTGCTCCTAAAAATACAGGTACTCAAGTAATCAAAACGGGCAACCAAAAGCCCTCGTCCAAAATCACAACAGCCTCAAAACCCTAGCATCAAGCACGTAAAATCATCTGAAAATAAAAAAGAAGAAGAGGAGGAGAAGAGGAATCGAAGCGAGAGGTGAGAGGAAAAGAGGATTAGAGAAGCAGAAGGCAAAAGATGGAGATGAAAAAAAAAAAAAAATCATCTTCAGTGATGGGTGCCAAAGAGCTTCCTTACAGTGATCGAGGACGATAGGATGGAAGGCAGCAAACCAAGCGTTGTGGAGAGCAGTCTTGCAGCAGCGCCATGGAGTTGGGTTGCAGATCTATCGAGTTGCTGGGAGAGCTGTGATAAGTTGTGCATTTACCAGCTATTATGAAATCAAACGAATGTGAAGGGTTTTTTAAGGTCATTGAAACAAAAGAGGAGAGAAGCAGGAAAACGAATTGATAAAGAGTTTTTAGGGCATGTTTGTGTAGCAAATTCCCATAGAAAAGGAGGCAGTTTTATGCAGAAAACTTACTTTTCATGTGTTTCCTATGGGGTATGGGAAGTCCTTTCTAAACTTCTCTTCCTACCCATTTCCCATCCAAAACCCTAGCCCCCAGTTCTCTCTTCTCCTTCATCGACGAGAGCTGCCTTTGGACAGCAGCCATCGCCCCCCACCCCACACTCAGCCCACAACGAATGAGGCTCAATGAGGCCTGTTGAATGACCACTTTGTCACTTACAACGAATGAGGATCAATGAAGGTCCAACTTACAAGGAATGAGGCAGGACCACTTCCAATTTGGGCCTGCATCAGGATCAATGATGGTCTCAATTGTGGGTCTCACAAGGAGGACCACACCTTATCACGTTTTAGTCGATTACATCTGATTTTCTTAAATAATAATGAGTTTTTCTTATCTATTAACTTATGTGATTTACTGTATCATCTTATCCATTAACAACATTAGTACTAAACAATGAATGGGTTGATGGAACATTAAAAGAAACAAGAGTAGAGTATGTCACCCTTAGACCTTAGGGCCGGTGATTATGTCAACCTTAGGTGCTTAGGGTGGGTGATTGGTGCTCAAAAGGAAATTTTTTCATGAAGATATGTCACCCTCTAACTTTGGAACAACTAGGTTTATATAAAGTTATTATTTTACAGATGATAGTACCATTGAGTTATGTTATTTTTTCGCGGAAAATGGCCGCACCAAATAGTAAACACTGGTTTTCCGTACTGAATTTGCAGCCGCACCATACAACATTAGCACCAATTCACAGAGGAAAAACTTTTTGCACCATACATGAATTTTTTACTTCCGTGGAAAACCTTTTTCGAAGTATTTAAAAACCATAGAATTTGCTGATGTGGCAATTTCATCTTTTCATGGAATTTACCTTTACACAAACGTACTCTTAAGTAGATGACAAGGAAACATTGGGGCAGGTTTGTGTAGCCGTTTTCCATATAAAAGTGGACGGTTTTTCACCGAAAACTCATTTTTTATATATTTGGTGTGGAATAATTTTATGAAAACGCTTTTCTACCTCGTCAGTATTTTTCCTTGTTAATGTTATAAATGAGTTTCCTATTGCAGTATGGGAAATTAATTTCTTCAGAAAACTTCTTCACGTGTTTCTCACTCTTTTATATTTCAACCAAAAACCCTACAGCTATTTCATTTTTCATTTCTTTAAATAAATGATTTATTTGATGTTGAATAAATAATATACATGTTATGTTATTTTTCTTCAAAAATTATACCACCAAATAAGAAAATTTGATTTTCTATAAGGAATCCACAATCACACCAAATAATATTAACACCAATTTAATGAGAAAAAGAAATTCGCACCAAACATGAAATTCTAAATTCTACGGAAATCCTTTTTCCGAGGTTTCCATTTCTATAGAATTTGCCGACATGACAATTTTCCTTTTAACTGGAGATAAAATTTCACTAAAATCAAACCAGGGGCCATCATGAGACTGACAAGGACCAAAACACACCATTCACCCCATTAGGTTTTTATCTTAACAACAACGACTATAACCATCATCATCATCATGTCCAGATTCTACCAAAGAGACGATTAAAAAAAAAAAAAGAACCAAAGATAAACCTCAAATCTTAGGTATGATATTCATCTCCCCCAATCTCTCAACCCAGTCTCCAAGACTCTTGTATCCACATACCCCAAGAACCCAAACTCGATCCCTACGCTTATTCATACTACAACACGCTGAAAACTAAAATACAGGATTTGTTAGGCAGCTCTAAGGGGGCGGCTTGAGCTTGAGGCTGGAAGGCCTGGTCGTCGAAAGGGCCATGTAGCGCTTAGTGCATGTGAGGTGGGGGTGGAGGAGACGAGGGTATAGGAAATGGGTGGGCCCACACTCAATACAAACTCAATGAGGATGAGAAAATTCCTTCACTGTCTCACCAAACTATTACGAATCCGGATCCCCTATTTGGGCCAATCAAGGGATGCCACATAGGGAAGTTGGTCCAAATAGGGTTTCCCTGTTTGGTCTAAAGAGGGGATCCATTTCCAACTATTACATACAACACGTACGCCCATACAAAAAGATTCACTCAGAATGCAGTACTCTTAAAGCAACTCCAATAGAGGAGTCTATTGTCCACGTCATGCCCAAACGGTAATAAAAGACATTTATAAGACCCTCCATTAGAGGTGCCTAAGTCTAGCTGGCATTTGGTAATACATCCCCTATGTCAAATTTGACATATAGAAAAGCATATGCCAAATCTATTTTTTTTAATTTAATAATTACTTGACAACATTTAAAGATGTGAGATTGTGCAAGAGAGAAAATGATAAAATTGTTAGAAAAAAGAGAGACTAAGAGAAAGATGATTGAAGGGAGAAGAAAGAGTTTTCTATTATTTCATTTCATTATACTCAAATACAAAGGTAGAGAGGCCTATTTATAAAAAAGTGGTCTCATAAGATAGAAACCCTAAATCTAACCCTAACTCATCTTAAGTGGGCATCCACCCAAGATCCATATCTTATAACACTCCCTCTTTGATGACCATCATTCAATGACAGTTGCCTCATTAAAAACCTTGCTAAGGAAAACCCAATAGGAAAAACCAAAGCGAAAGGAAAAAGAGTACAACATTCTTCAAGATCATTGAACTGGTGTTGGACGTGCATAATGCTGCCTCGTTAAAACCTTAACTAGGAAAACCCAGTGGGACAAAACCTAGAGAAGGAAAAAGAGTACAGCACACAAATGTCCATGGGTAGCATACTTCAGGATGCTCCCTAATAAACCACTCCCCCTGATTATAGCAACCATTCACATAGTTTGATGATGAACTTTACGCGTGCCAATTTTATATACAAACTTTTGGAATACTGATTTTTTGTAAAGATTTGGTAAACAGGTCAGCCAGATTGGTACTCGAACGAACTTGTTTGACTTCAATTTCATTGTTCTTCTGAAGTTCAGGAGTGAAGAAGAACTTTGGTGTTATATGCTTAGTCTTGTCTCCTTTAATGAAACCTTCTTGAATCTGTCTTATGCACGCTTCATTATCTTTATAAATAATATTCGGGATACCTGCAATAGAAGGTAATTGATAAGAACTACGAACACGCTGAATTAAAGATTTTAGCCATACATATTCCTTACTGGCTTCATAAAGAGCCAAAATCTCAGCATTGTTGGAGGAAGTAGCTATCAAAGTCTGTTTAGTAGAACACCAAGAAATGACGGCATTATCATTAAGAAACACATAACCTATCTGTGATAGACCCTTATGAGGATTAGAGAGAGAACTTGAATCTGCATATCTTACAAAACTGAAATATCTACAATCATAAGAATAAAATATACCTAAATTAGTTGCAGTGCCTTAATTGGATTGAGTACATACTCATTGGCTTTACTTCAGGCAAAGAAAATCCTTCCGGGATTTATAGAACATGGTTTCGTGTCCCAATCATCATCATCATTTCTATTCCATCTATCTCTCTTGAATAATTGCAAAGTATAGAGATCTCTTCATTATCCGGTACCGGTGCCTCTTTAGGGGCTTCCAAAGTCTCATCAGGGACTTCTATTATTCTAGAGAGAACGGATTTTACCATAACCTCTTCAAGAGCGTTATGTGCCTCTTCAGGAGGAACCTCTTTAAGAGCGTTTCGTGCCTCTTCGGGAGGAGCCTCTTCAGGAGGGTTACGTGTCTCTTCGGGAGGATACGATGATGATTGGTCATTTCTCCTTTTCCATGGAGCTGAGTCCTTTAAACTTATAGAGCTGCCATGCTTCTTACGTACTTCATTTTCACATTGTGAAATACGTGGATCTAGATGAGACAGACTGAAAATATTCCATGTTAGTTCTCGCCGTTCTTCAGGAACAGGTTGTTCTACGGGAACAATACGTTCTTTAGGAACTATCTTATCTCCCCCTAACGGCGGGAATATTGTCTTATTGTATGGGCTCTTCTGGAGCATTCAAATATTTGCACAAGTTCAACTATGGTGGATACCATTCGTGGAATAGCAATTCTGAGAAAAATTTCGGATCTTTCATAATGGTGTGTGTTATGACACTATCTACTAAACATAGATTGTCCTCAGTTCCATGATTCATACCTTAAATAATAAATCAATATAACTATACAATTACATGATAAAACTGAAATAATTAAACCATTCACCATAAATTAAGACATTAATGAAAAATAAAGATCCCCATCATAAAGGAAAAGTCTAAGAAACATGCATCTCAAATGAACTAAAAAAAAAAAAAAATCAAGTTTGTAAAAGTTCAATGAATTATTGGTCTTCTAGACCATGCTAGAGGGTGCTGTCAAGTGAGTGTTAAATGCCTCATTGTCCAAAGGTTGGCTATCCTCATCCTTAAAGAAGTCTCGAGCCTCCAAGTTTGTAATATCAATTGGAGGCCTCTCTAGTGTCATTGTATTCCAATTCCAACCTTCCGGATCATTTGCCTCTGCTAAATGAACAGAGGCTTTGTATGCTTTGTATTGTTCCGCCACTTCCTTTGGTGCACGGCAAGTGCGTGACTAATGCCCACTTCTTCCACATCTATGGCACGTGTCATCAGGACGGTAGGTAGGTTTAGCTGGTGGATTCTGGTTGTTTTTATGTTGAGGGGCAAGCCACTTCTGGTGATTTTTAAATTTTAGAGGGGGACCTTTAAAACCACCTCGTCTGGAGGAGTTATGTCTGTCATTCCCCCTTCCTCTGCCTCTGTTTGAGCTACAACTGGCATTTGCTTCAGGAACTACTAAAGATCCAGTAGGTCTGGAGTTATGATTTTTCATCAATACTATGCTATTCTGTTCAGCGACTAGAAGACAAGAGATGAGTTCTGAATATTTGGGGAAGCGTCGTTCTCGATACTGCTGCTGCAGGAGCACATTCGAGGCATGAAAAGTGGATAACGTTTTCTCCAACATCTACTCCTCCGAAACCTTTTCACCACATAATCTTAATCTGGAAACAATATTGAATAGGGTAGAATTGTATTCAGCTACTGTTTTATAATCCTGTAACCTCAAGTTTAACCATTCATTATGGGCAGCTGGTAGTATGACCATCTTCTGGTGATCATATCTATCCTTCAGGGATTTCCATAGGTCTGGTGGGTCTTCCTCGGTAAGTTATTCATTTTTGAGGTTGTCATGTATGTGATGGCGCAGGAAGATGATGGCTAATGCCTTTTTCTCTGGGGACATCTTGTTACCTTCCTTTATGGTCTCTCCTAGCTTTTTGGATCACAGGTGGATTTTAGCATCCAATTTCCATGATAAGTAGTTGTCCCCATTTATGTTAAGTACTTTAAAGTCAATTTTAGCCAAATTTGACATATGCAAGAACTGTAATAGAAAATATATATTAAGTTAACCGTGTGCAGATAATCAATAAAATAAAAGGGAAAGAAAAAAAAAATGAAACCTTAACATCAGAATTAATTTATGAAGGAATTTAAACATGAAAAAATAAATTGGCCAATAAAAAGTTAGAACATCAAGTTCTCAACTTTGAGAATCAGAACTGCTGGTTCTGTCAAGAATTCAGACTTAATTAAGAACTTCAGGTTCATAATACATGAAATTAGAACTGCAGGTTCTGTCAAATCTTCATGTTTGAAATAGAACTTCAGGTTCTGTTAAACTATCAGAACTTCTAGTTCTGTCAAATCTTCAGGTTTGAAGTAGAACTTCAGGTTCTGTCAAATCTTCAGGTTTGAAGTAGAACTTTAGGTTCTATCAAATTATCAGAACTTCTGGTTCTGTCAAATCTTTAGGTTTGAAGTAAAACTTCAGGTTCTATCAAATTATCAGAACTTCTGGTTCTGTCAAATCTTCATATTTGAAGTAGAACTTCAGGTACTATCAAATTATCAGAACTTCTGGTTCTGTCAAATCTTCAGGTTTGAAGTAAAACTTCAGGTTCTATCAAATTATCAGAACTTCTGGTTCTATCAAATCTTCAGGTTTGAAGTTGAACTTCAGGTTCTGTCAAATCTTTAGGTTTGAAGTAGAACTTCAGGTTCTATCAAATCATCAAAACTTCTGGTTCTGTCAAATCTTCAGGTTTGAAGTAGAACTTCAGGTTCTATCAAATTATCAGAACTTCTGGTTCTGTCAAATCTTCAGGTTTGAAGTAGAACTTCAGGTTCCGTCAAATGATCATATTTAATTTCATGGCCATATAATTTTATGGATATGAATCTGCAGATTCATATCATTATTTCAACTTCTAGGACTGCTAGTCCATAGATTGGCGAACTTCAGGTTCAATTTTTAGAACTTCTGGTTCTATTTTGTGATCCATTCACAATATTGACAAATTAAAAATAAAATAAAACATGCAAGAGGATGAACAGTAACCAAAACACTATGAATATTATAAACAAGCATTATAAATTGATTTCATGTATTCTGATAGATTGGATTTGAACTATGGTTTAGATACCACTTACAGTATATGAAGAAAATATATTACCCTTTTCTGAAATCCGCGCTGGGAAGGCTTCCGCGATGGAAATCTATGCTAGGAAGGAATCCGCACAGGGAATCCGAGATAAAAATCCGTAATGGGAAGGAATCCGAGTAGGAAATCCGCGATGGAAATCCGCGCTGAGAAGGATTTCGTGATAAAAATCCGCGCAGGGAAGGATTTCGCCGTGAAAGTCCGTGCAAGGAAGGATTTCTCTCCTCTTTTGGGTAAGAGGACTCCTTCTCTCTTTGGGTAAGAAAACTGGGTTTTCTTCCTTCTTTTTGAGCTTCGTGCTGATAACGTGTTAGAAAAAAGAGAGACTAAGAGAAAGATGATTAGAGGGAGAAGAAAGAGTTTTCTATTATCTCATTTCATTATACTCAAATACAAAGGTAGAGAGGCCTATTTAGCAAAGTGGTCTCATAAGGTAGAAACCCTAAATCTAACCCTAACTCATCTTAAGTGGGCATCCACCCAATATCCATATCTTATAACAAAAATAATAATTTGGCATCTCTCTTGGAGTTGTCCAAAAGAGATGCTAAATTTACAAACTTCAGATTGTACTACATAAGCTTTCAATTTCAATTATGCATCTCCTAATTTAAAGATTCTCTTGGAGATGCTCTTACTTTCCCACTTTTCTCACTACACTTTTATGCACTCATGCAAAATAGCACAAGGCCTTACAATATATATATAGCTCATGGCCACAGGCGGTGAAGGCTCTATATGGTGCAGCAATGGGCCATGTTGCCGGATCCAACTCGAGTGGATTGTGGAGAAGAACATGTGATGTTGGAGTGGGCCACGTTGCCTCATCAAAATCGGTTAGTATGGGATGCTACGAAATTCTTCATCATGATCTTGATGATGTGGTGCGTGGCAGGAGATTACACTACGATGATGAGATGAGACATAAAAGTTCAGGTCAACTGATGATGAGGTGAGACGTGGTTCATTTCATACCATTTGATCATATTGGTCACATAATTTCAATTACAAGATGAGACGTGGTGCAGTTACATGACTTTGATGAAGGTCGGTTACAAGGCTGGTGATAATGGAGGATGATGATGGAGTTGGTTTGGGCAGTCTTGCCACTTGATTTTATATAAAAAAAATTAAAAGAGGATAATTTTTTGCCAACACATAGACATAGGTCATCTTGTGTGTGTTGTAGACAAGTTGAAATGGGGGATGGGCTCATGTTTATGTATGATATGAGGACAAAATTTGTATGTTCATATATCATTCATTGAGTGCGGGTTTTTTGTTTGTTTGTTTTTTTTTTTTTTTAATGAAATTCCGCTGATACCCTATTTATAAAAGAACTAATAGATCTTTTATTTTATTTTTTAATTTTGATGTTGTTAGCAGGAAAAGAAATGCAGCGAAATAATTACTGACATTATGTCGGTCGACCATCGACCATCGTTGCCCCTAATCCAAAAAAAACGAAGAAAAACACTCTAGCTCCACCATTGTTGTTATTGGTATCCTCAATTGTAATCTAAATATTGTAATGGATGTATTATAAATATAAGACATAATGATAAACTAAATAACATTCATTTGTTGAAATTCCCGCATGCCCGGGTAGCTCAAGGGAAGACCATTGGAAAAAAGTGTCTCCTTCTCCCCCGTAAGCTACTTATTGAGAATTTAAGTTGCTTGAAGTAAACAATATTAGGTTTTTTCAGATAATCATTCTTATCAAAACCACAAGGCTTTATTAAAAATAATTTTCAATACTCTCCTACACACATTTGGCCACACATCTTTTTTTAGCGCCTGCCGCCAAGTCACTCCTAGGATTCGATCTCATGAGCTGTTGGCTTTAATGTCATATTAAATTTCCTTAGTCATTGCTACCAAAACCTCATATACTCAACTAAATCTTTCAATATCTTCAAATGTTACCAAAATAAGAGCAAATCCTACTATAAGATTGATAAGATAATTAATAATATTAATTTAATCTTATGCATTAATTATATTTTTTTTTATTTTATAATAACCAACTTTTACTGAGATAAAATTTAAAGATATCAAATATGAAGGATGACATTCATTTTAAGTGGTTCTAATTTTTGTTGGTAGATCTCACTTCAGAGTTTCCCGATCCTTCCACTCACAGAAGCATGAGGGAGACGGTTCGTTGCGATATTTCGAAGAACATAAACATGTGGCCTTGTGGCATTGCGCATTCCTATCCATACATGGCAGATGATAATAGAAAAACCAAACTCAATATTAATTTGTGTGATCTCACCAAATTCGAGGTGAGGTATGTATGATTGTATTGCCCATTATATAGGTTCTAATTTACATGATTGCAGGGATTAGCTTACCATGAATAGTAATAAAATTACAAGATATACAATCAGTGGGATTAATTTCCGGTACAGAAATCTCAATCCCTTGAATGATGCCTTTGACTCTTGATGGAATATATCACATCCCTTGAATTAATCCCTTGAATTAGTTCTTTGACTTTTGATGGATTTTGTATTTTTTATACCTTCCTTCAAACTGGGCCGTGGTGAGAGCCAAAGACCCAGATTGGTGCGAAATATCTCAAATGATTGCCGAGATAATGGTTTAGTGAATACATCAGCAACTTGATTGCTAGAAGAGACAAATCGAGTAATAAGAGATCCAAGGGCCACCTTTTCTCTAACAAAATGATAATCAACCTCAATATGTTTTGTCCTTGCATGAAAGACTGGATTGATGGTCATGTGAAGTGCAGACTCATTATCACAAAATAAAATTGAGGGTTGAGAGAGGTGAAGACCAATATCTCGTAAAATATACGAGATCCATGTGAGCTCAGCTGCCGTAGATGCAAGAGCCCGATACTCCGCTTCAATGCTAGAGCGAGATATTGTTGGTTGCTTCATAGCACTCCAAGAAATGCAATTTCCACCAATGAACACACAAAATCCAGTTGTAGACCGTCTAGTGATGGGACATCCAGCCCAGTCTGCATCACTAAATCCATATAGATCAAGAGTGTTGCTGGATAATAGACGAATGCCATACTCAATGGTCCCTTGGACATAGCGAAGAATGCGTTTCACTAGCTGAAAATGAAAGTTTGTCGGGCTTTGCATATGTTGACACACATAGTTCACACTAAAAGATAATTCTGGTCTAGTAAACGTTAAGTATTGCAGACCTCCAACAATACTCCTGAAAAATTGAGGATCATGAAATAGAGCATCATCAAGTGGTGCCCGTAGCTTGGTGACCATGGGTGTTGAAATTGGCTTGCAACCTCGCATTTGGGCTCGGTCCAAGAGATCAGAGGCATATTTAGCTTGATTGAGAAAAATACCACCAGAAAATCGTTGCACCTCAATCCCGAGAAAGTAATGAAGATAGCCCAAGTCCTTCATTGCAAACTCCATGTTGAGACATTGAATAAGGCGATTCAATAATGCAGGATTATTACCTGTAAGAATGATGTCATCAACATATAACAAAAGTAGTAGGGTACCATATGTGTTATGAGACACAAAGAGAGATGGGTCAGCTGTGCTGCAAAAGAACCCTACAGATAAAAGAAAGAGGCTAAAACGATCAAACCATGCCTGTGGTGCTTGACGAAGTCCATATATAGCACGTGTAAGTCTACATACATAATCTGGTCTCCCTTGGTCCTTAAAGCCGGGTGGTTGTTGCATGAACACTGGTTCAACAAGATGACCATTCAGAAATGCATTTTTAACATCAAGCTGTCGAATATCCCATTTATGTGCCAATGCAACAGTTAAAACTATCCGAATAGTGGTAGGTCTTATTACAGGAGAAAAAGTCTCCACAAAGTCAATTCCTGGGATTTGGGTGTAGCCCTTGGCTACTAGGCGTGCCTTTAGTCTTTCAAGACTTCCATTAGCATGCAGCTTTGTTTTGAATACCCATTTACACCCAACCACGTTCATATTTGGTGTTCTTGGTACAAGTTCCCAAGTAGAATTTTCAGCCAGGGCCTTTAGTTCATCTCTCATGGCTTGAGACCAGCCCGGATCTTTTAAAGCCGCACGAACATTCTTTGGTTCAATTGGTATAGATTCAAGCCTTGTAGACTCAGAGGTAATATTATTAGCCATGAGAGCATAATCAGATGAAAAGTACTTTGGATTAGGCTTAGTAATACCAGCTTGGGCCCGTGTCATCATTGGAGACCTTAATGCAGTAGTGTGCTCAGATTCACATGATGATCCTTCATTTGTGTTGGACATGGCAGGTGGTGTGTGAGACACAGTTTCTTCAATATGTTCATCGAAGAGCGATGTATTATCATCCAAAGAAATGTTTGAAGGCTGAAGGAGATTTGACCCATTCACATGCACAATCGTGGGCTGAGATGATTCTATTTCAACGGCCTGAGATGATTCTATTTCAATGGGCTGGGATTGTTCTAGCTCATGAACAGTTGCTGTTACTGTAGTAAAATAAGAAGTGCCAATGGAATTTGGATCATCAACCACTTGAGGAAGAGGGGTGATGATGGGTGCTGTAGTGTTGGATTATGGCCCCCAATAGTGAGTCTTCAATGAAGATGTTGAATTTGGTGCACCTGTAACCCACTCAGAAAATGTGGTAATCTCACCATTAACACTTGCATTAGTAAAAAGAGATCCTGGTGTACGGAATGGATATGTTATCTCATCAAATACCACATGGCAGGAGAGATACACCCTGCCCGTTGGAGGATAATAACATCTGTATCCTGTATAGAATTCACTATACCCCAAGAAAATGCATGGTAATGATCTGGGGTCAAATTTTGATTTCCCATAGTCCCTTAAATAAGGAAAACAACGTGTACCAAAAACTCGCAAGGATGTATAATCTGGTTGTTTTCCTAGTAAGCACTCATAAGGACTTTTCATTTCCAATGTAGGACCCAGCCCAGATCTACCGGGCAGATATTGTCCGCTTTGGCCCTTTGGGCCTCACGGTTTTGTTCCTTGGTGCATTCCGGCCCTTTGAGCCAGTGCCCAAAACGCGTCTAGCCGATACAGAGTGCACAGCGGAAGATATTGTCCTCTTTGGCTAGGGCGGAAGGGCGCACCATTCAATGACCCAGGCCTCAAGGTTTAATAACGCGTCTACCAAGTAAGGCTTAGCATCCCACATATAGCCCAGTCTCTGGGCAGCCTCATAGGCGATGTGGGACGGAGAACCAGAGTTCTCACACTCCCACCCACTTAGAGGATAGCCGCCCTCGGCTCTGATACCATAATAGAAAAACCAAACTCAATATTAATTTGTGTGATCTCACCAAATTCGAGGTGAGGTATGTATGATTGTATTGCCCATTATATAGGTTCTAATTTACATGATTGCAGGGATTAGCTTACCATGAATGGTAATAAAATTACAAGATATACAATCAGTGGGATTAATTTCCGGTACAGAAATCTTAATCCCTTGAATGATGCCTTTTACTCTTGATGGAATATATCATATCCCTTGAATTAATCCCTTGAATTAGTTCTTTGACTTTTGATGGATTTTGTATTCTTTATAGATGAGATGCTCAGAAAAGTCAAATTCGAGGTGAGGTATGTATGATCTCACCAAATTCTTTATAGGTGAGATGCTCAATATTAATTTGTGTGATCTCACCAAATTCGAGGTGAGGTATGTATGATTGTATTGCCCATTATATAGGTTCTAATTTACATGATTGCAGGGATTAGCTTACCATGAATGGTAATAAAATTACAAGATATACAATCGGTGGGATTAATTTCCGGTACAGAAATCTTAATCCCTTGAATGATGCCTTTTACTCTTGATGGAATATATCATATCCCTTGAATTAATCCCTTGAATTAGTTCTTTGACTTTTGATGGATTTTGTATTCTTTATAGATGAGATGCTCAGAAAAGTCAAATTGGAATCTATTATTGTCCTGACTCAACAATTGTTTTGTCTCGTGCGGCTGCTGACCCTTGGTTTTGAATCTCCAAAGTTTAATAGATTCTAAAGTTAAAAAAACAGCAGTTAAATTGAAGCTAGCTAGGAGTGATTTAGTAGAGCAAGTGCATGTGAATGTGAAGGAACTTAATTGATCATAGCCTTTGCCTACCAATCCGGATCCTGACATTTTTTGTCACTATGGCCTGCACTACTATGGCCTGCACTCCTCTGCCATAGCCTTTGCCTACGGAAAAAGATCCCTTGTTTGGTCCATACATGGTCGGAGGTGCCACATGGGAAAGAAAAAAAAAAATTCTATACAGAAGTAGAGATGTGAAAAAGATCTCCTGTTTGGTGCAAAAAGGGAAACCCTTTTTGGACCAATTGAAGGTGCCACATGGAAAAGGAAAAAAAATATTTCTGTGGAGGAAAAGAGATGTTATTGATTTGATATCTTTTCCCCATGTGGCACCCCCTAAGTGAGGAAAAAAAAAGATTTCTGTGGAGGAAAAGAGATGTCATTGATTTGATATCTTTTCCCCATGTAGCACCCCCTAAGTGATCCAAACAGGAAAATAAGAGATCATTTGGATAAAGTTGGATCTATTTTTTAATTTTTTCTTATCAAGAAAGTTGGGTCAAATTGACACCTCACTCGTGCACGGTGGGTGTTTGAAAATCCCCACCCACGTCTAAATTTTGAGTTGGACATGTTTTTTTTATATCTATTTGTATCTTTCACCTATTAATTTAAATCTTAAATTTTTGGATTGATACAAGTTCTCTGTTTGGGCCTTCCACCTCACACAACAACTCCGGGCTCCCTCTTCTTCTTCATCCTCCCCCTTCTCTTCTTCTTCTCTCTCACCATGGAGCACAAGACCTCTGAGACACCAGTAGCTTTGATCATGGGAGTGACAGGCATGGCTGGTTTCAGCCTAGCAGAGGCACTCAAAGATCCCGCCGCCCTCGGCGGCCCATGGAAAGTCATGGGTGCAGCAAGACGCCAAACTCCGCCATGGTTCCCTCCCTCTCTCCTCGACAGCTACATCTCTTTCGATGCCCTCGACACCAAAGACACCCACCACAGCCTCTCTCCCATCTCCGACCAAGTCACCCACCTCTTCTGGGTTGCTCTCCAAGTCGGCCCCAACGAAGACACCAACATCTCCTCCAACTCCACCATGCTTAAAAACGTCCTCACCACCCTCACCTCCTCCACCCCCACCTCCCGCCTTCGCCACATCTCCCTCCTCACAGGCACCAAGCACTACATGGGCCCCTTCGACGACCCGGCCTTCCATCCCAAAGGTCGAGCCATCCCCTTGGAACTACCGTTTCGGGAGGGGACCGCTCGGCTACCCTATCCCCTCTTCTACTACTCTCTGGAAGACCTGATCACCTCCTACTCCCCCAAGCTAACGTGGTCAGTGCACCGCTCCTCGATAATCATAGGCGCATCATCGAGAAGCATATACAACACACTGCTCACGTTAGTCGTTTACGCCCTAATATGCCGCCGCGAGGGCTCCCAGTTTCGGTTCCCAGGGACCCGTTACACATGGGAGCATTTCTGCGACGTGACGGATGCAGGGTTGCTGGCTAGGCATCAGATATGGGCTGCAACATCTGACGGGACCAAGAACCAAGCCTTCAATTGCACGAATGGTGATGTTTTCACTTGGAAGAGCTTCTGCTGTGTTTTGGCAGAGATGTTTGGTGTGGAGGCCGTGGCGCCGGTGGATGGTGATGATCGTGATGATGATGTCGGTGGTTTTTAATTGGGTGGGAGAGATGGAGAAAAAGGGAGGGATTTGGGACTCAATTGTGAGAGAAAATGGACTGGTGGAGACCAAGTTAGAGGAGATTGCTTGCTTTGGTGTTTTGAACTTGGTACTGCATTTTAGGTTTCAGCATGTTAGTAGTATGAACAAGAGTAGGGAGTTTGGGTTCTTGGGGTATGTGGATACTCTCAAGAGTCTTAGAGGGTGGGTTGAGAGATTGGGGGAGATGAATATCATACCTAAGATTTGAAATTGTTTTTTTTTTTTTCCTTTTATATATATATATATATATATATATATATATATATATATATATATCTTGGGTTTGTTAGAATGGGTTTGTCAAGTCTGATTGTAGCTGCTGGGTTAAAAGTTCAATAAAAGAGTCCTTATATACGGACACTTGTTTTACAGATGTTCACAACATTTTTTTTTTTGGGGTAAAAAATAATATTTCTGTCGTCCTGGTTACTCACTACTGCCATGGAATCATTACAGTGGACAGGAATCTCTGAGAATGAGTCCCCAGCAAAGTAAAAAACCTGAGGCAATGCATATGACATAAGGCCCCTCCAAGAATAAATTTCTGGATCCGCCCCTGCTTAATACATTCACATATAAATGT